>JAKVQQ010000022.1:0-161878 GCA_030462855.1 Saturnispora bothae | reverse complement strand
TGTTGCCAGAAACAGAACTTGAGTCTGTCGCCTTAGACCGCTCGGCCATTTATGCTGTCAATATTTTTTTTTGATTATTTGATTTTCTCTTCATATACTATCTTTAAAGTCTAAAAGGCTGCCTCAAAAGCATTTTTTTTCATTCTTCCCCTTAACGATTATTCACCACATAAACTAATTTGAGTTGTATTCAGATTATGAGTAATTTTATCAATTGCTTTTGTCAGCATATCACTTGTATTTTTTTTGGTATCGGCATAGGATAGCTTCAGATTCTTTTCATTGGCATGTTGTCTTATGATGTAAAGTTTGCTATCTATGTGCTTGGTTTGTTGGTTCAACGTATTGTGTTGACCAAGTTTTAAGGATAACCTATTTTTTCCAACTAAAAATGATCGTAGCAGGTTTATAAAACAATTTGTTCAATTTCAAGACAAAACACGACAAACACTAATGGTAATGGTTACCAAATACAAACACACCTTGTTGTTCTTGAGAAATATGTTTTAAATTGTTTGGAGTGTATTGCTGGATATGTTTTTTTTCCTATTCAACTTCAAGCCAGCGCAAGTGGTTTAGTGGTAAAATTCAACTTTGCCATAGTTGAGCCCCTGGTTCGATTCCGGGCTTGCGCACTTGTTTTCCGAGATAGTTTAGTGGCTAGAATTTCCGCTTGTCACGCGGGAGACCCGGGTTCAATTCCCGGTCCCGGAGAATTTTTTTAATTATAATTTTTCTTTTTAGTTGAGAAGTTATTCCGTGGAGGGAAGAAAAGAAAGAAATGTTGGGTTCAGAAATAACGCTGCAAAATGCTCATTCGCAAACCTTCTCGAAGCGCCGCTAAAGTGGATCCAGTTTTGCAAAATTGCTGCAGAGGGAAAACCTTTTGGTAAACCGCGGCCCCATTCTCAGAATCAACATAAAGCGGGGAAAAGGTCATGAAAAGGAGGAGATTAGTGAAAAAAAAGAACCCAACTTTTTTGAGCAATTCTCTTCAGCTTCTGCCTCTTTTTTCTAATAAAAAGTTAAGTGTAATGGTTCATCAAGTTAATGTGCCAATTGGTCCAGCTAAAGAGGGTGAAACTGCTCCTTACAGAAACGCCAAAGCTGCTAAATCTCCCTTGACTAGACCAAAGGGATGGAAATGCTCTACAATCTATGAATTCTTCAATGAGGCTGTAGACAGACACGGTAAGAACAAACAATGTCAAGGTTGGAGAGACCTTGTTGATTTGCATTACGAAAAAAAGACAGTTCAAAAGAAAATTGATGGTAAAATGGTTGACACAGAAAAGACATGGACTTACTATGAAAAGTCCGATTACAAATATTGGACTTACTCTCAGTTGCAAGAAAACATCAATGATTATGGTAAGGGTTTAATTAAATTAGGTGTTAAGCCTAATGGTGATGAAAGGATGCATATTTTTGCTTCCACTGGTCCCAAATGGATGAGATCATTCTTGGCTGCTCAAACTCAATCTATTCCAGTTGTTACAGCCTATGACACTTTAGGTGAAGAAGGTGTTACCCACTCCATGGTTCAAACAGAATCTGTTGCCATTTTCACCGACAACGCCCTTTTATCTAAATTAGTGAACCCAATTCAAAAAACTACCAATGTCAGATATATCATCCATTCAGACGTCATTGATCCAAAAGATAAAAGAGGTGATGGTTCAATTTACAAGGAAGCTAAAGAAGCAGTTGATGCCATCTTAGCTGTCAGACCTGATGTCAAGGTCGTTTCTTATGAGGAAGTTGTTTCTATGGGTAAAGCTTCAAGAAACGAAATTGATTTCCATTTACCAAAACCTGAAGATGTTTCTTGTATTATGTACACCTCTGGCTCAACTGGTGCTCCAAAAGGTGTTGTTTTAACTCATTCTAATATCGTTGCTGGTATTGGTGGTGTTTCATTGAATGTTTTCGGTCATGTTGGTCCTAAAGACAGAGTTATTGCTTTCCTTCCATTAGCTCACATTTTCGAACTTGTTTTCGAATTAATGGTCTTTTATTGGGGTGGTGTCATTGGTTATGCTTCTGTTAAGACTTTAACTGATGCTTCATGTAGAAATTGCGAAGGTGATATGAAATCTTTCAAGCCAACTGTCATGGTCGGTGTTGCTGCTGTTTGGGAATCTGTTAAGAAGGGTATCATTGCTCAAATAGAAAAGCAACCTTCAACTACTCAAAAAGTCTTCTGGTCAGCTTATTCTGCCAAAGAAACTGCCAAGAAATACCATATTCCTCTCATTCCATCATTGGTTGACAATGTTATCTTTAAGAAAATCAAGGCTGCCACTGGTGGTCACTTAAGGATCATGTTAAACGGTGGCTCTCCAATATCTGGCGAAACTCAAAGATTCATTTCAAACACATTAGGTACTATGTTAATTGGTTATGGTTTAACTGAAACTTGTGCCAATACTTGTGTTTTGGAACCTGAAAATTACGAGCTTGATGTTGCTGGTTCTTTAGTTGGTTCTGTCACTGTGAAATTGATTGATGTTTCAGATGCTGGCTATTTTGCAAAGGATAACAAGGGTGAAGTTTTGATCAAGGGTGCACCAGTTTTGAAAGAATATTTCATGAATGATGAAGAAACTAAGAAGGCATTTGAATATGAAGAAGGTTGGTTCTCAACTGGTGATATTGGTCAATGGATGCCAAATGGTGCACTTAAATTGATTGATCGTAAGAAGAATTTGGTCAAAACCCAAAACGGTGAATACATTGCCTTGGAAAAACTGGAATCTATCTACAGATCTAACAAGTATGTTGCCAACATTTGTTGTTACGCTGATGAAAATCACGTTAAGCCAGTTGGTATTGTCATGGCAAACGAGCCTCAAGTTTCTCAGTTGATTGTGGAATTAGGATTAGCTAAAGATGCATCAAACGTTGAAGTCCAACATTACATTAATGAACCAAAGTTGTTGAAAGAAATGACCAAATCTATTGTAGAAACCGGTAAAAAGGGTGGCCTTGGCGGTATTGAATTGATTCTAGGCATTGCTCTTGTTGAAGAAGAATGGACACCTGAAAATGGCTTTGTTACTTCTGCTCAGAAGCTTCAACGTAAAAAGATCTTAGCTAGTGTTCAAGATAAGGTTGATGAAATTTACAACTCCAACTAGTTTCAATTTGAGTCATGTGTCCGTGCAGTTCAACATAAGGTTGATGAAATTTACGACTTCAACTAATTTTAATTTGTGTTATATGTTAAATTGATTATTGCATGTCTATTTTTACCTAATAATATATAATGATAAGTCCCTGTTTTTTATACAATGTTGAAACTGCGCATACTGGAAGCTTCGCTTTTGTATTTATTGATTGCGTTAGCAGAAGGGATTTGAACCGTGTTTGGCAAAAAAGGCCCTGCTGCATTGTCTTCCAGCAAAGGTCTATTTGTGGCAGAGTGGGAGGTATAAACAGAGCTGACCCTTGACGAGTCATCAAACATGGAGTCCAAATCCTCCAACTTGACCGCCTTTGTTTCAACATAGATGAAGTTCACAACAATGATGGAGGCGAGACATGATGTCGCATGAATGAGGTATAATTTCCAGTGGAGCTTTTCGAGTGCAATTGGGGCCAACTCACCGACAATGAAGTTGCAAAACCAGTTTGTTGCGGTAGCTAACGAAGCACCACTTGCACGTGCTTTGGTGGGAAGAACTTCTGGTGCAATGAGCCAAGGAATGGGGCCCCACGACAGCCCAAAAAGCGCATTGTAGAGAACCACAAACACCACCACAAGCAACGCACCATCGCTATTTCCCCAAGACGAGCAATAGGCCACTAGAGTTAGCGAGGCCATCATCCCGAACCCGCCCAAGATCAATAGCGGCTTTCTCCCCCAGTTTTCAACAAGGTACCAAGGAGGAACAGTGGAGAGGAGATAAACAATCGAATTGTATCCAGTCATTTCAATTGCCCGCATTCCCTCCCACCCGGCTGCCTCAAACACAAGCGGTGCATAGTACGAGATCAAGTTGATACCGTTGAACTGCGCAAACAATTGTGCTGAGCATCCCATCAAGATTCTCCGAGGATAACGCATAACCGTTGCGTAGAGCGATAACGGTGGGTCGAGTTTGCTCAGCAGCACCTCCTGCTTGATTTCAGTGAAATGTGCCACCGCGTTTGGTGAATGGGTTTCTCCGTCTGCAAACAAATCTGCCAAAACCACCAAACCTTCTTCGTCGTAATCATGCTGTAAAAGCCATCTCGGACTTTCCACTAACCAGAAGGTGCCTAGGAATAAAATCAGCCCAAACACCACCTGCAAGCCCAATGGCAATCTGAAGGACCAAGTGGAGTCTATACGTGAGGAAAAATAGTCTATCCAGATAGAAGAAGAATAGCCAGCAATATTCACTGTGAATTGTGCAGAGGCCAACGTCCCGCGTAAGCTGGGCGGACTCACCTCCACAATGTACGTGGGCGCGGTTCCAGAGAGCATTCCGATACCTAAGCCGGACACAAACCGTCCCGCAAACAAATGCCATGTCTTAGTGGCTAGAGTTTGAACCAAACCTCCGAGACTGAAGACGAGGGCACCTAAGCGTGTGGTTCTGCGACGGCCTAGTGCGTCCGCAACAAAGGACAAGGACAAGGATGTGAGCAACGCTCCGATCTCTAGGACCGCGACAATGGAGCCGATTTCCACGGCCGAGGGGTTGTCGAACTGAGATTTGAACCTGGGAGTGGTGATGATGGAGGAGAAGACTCCCTGGTCGTAACCAAAGAGGAACACACAGAGTGACACGAACAAGAACGTGAACACTAGCAACGGTTTCCCAACAAACATGGCCATGGAAGAAAGAAGGGGAAAGGAATATGATAAAGAAGATAAGGTAGGATGAAAATGAGATCAGATGCGTTGAACAGCAATGGCGTCATAGACGAATTTAAGGACAATGTTATCATCAGATAAGTGTAGATGACGAATGGATTTGAACTGCAATGGTCAAGTTGCGTCCAGGGCGAAACACCATGATAAAGACAGCAAAATGCAAATGATATTCATGGGTTTTAACTTAATATTAAGATTGATCTTGTTCAATCAAGTATTCAACACCTTCAAGCTGGAGACCAATATCTCAATCCATCGAACTATTTATACTTGATTTTTTAGATCTTTTGAAATGATGATATCAAGCTGGAGACCAATATCTCAATCCATCGAACTATTTATACTTGATTTTTTAGATCTTTTGAAATGATGATATCAAGCTGGAGACCAATATCTCAATCCATCGAACTATTTATACTTGATTTTTTAGATCTTTTGAAATGATGATATCAAGCCTCATTATATCTCATTGATACAATTTCGTTTATTTTTTTCTCTATTATCTGAAAATCTCTCTAAAGCTTTTGTTTTTATGAAAAGAGAATGTCTGTGACGCTCCTTTAGTTTGATTAAACTTTTCCGCTTTAACATGCATTTTTAGCTTTTCATCTTATTGAATAAAATGATAGATTTAGCAATAAGATGAAGAAATTAGATTACTTGCCACCTCTGAGTTTTTGGTGTCCTTATTTAAGATGTCCAATGTGAAAAACCACCAATCAATACAAAATAAACATATACTATTACAAATTACAAATTTATAAGATAATTCAATTCATTTAAACTTTCAGCTTCTGAATTGAACACTTTTCCGTGTCCAAAAGATGTCAAAAGCATTAATGTGTTGCAAAGAGATTTGCATCTTTGGAATAACATCTAGGCAATTAGGTTACTGATTTTAATGGCATAAAGAGTTAATAACAAAATCATGCTCATTTGAAAATCCACCTTCTGAATTGATCATGTTTTTTACGTCTCAAACATTTTGACAGTATTACTGTGTTACAAAGAAATTTAGAATAACATGGCTTTGACTTGGAAACTGATCCCAGTGCGATAGAGAATTTACTTGCTAACTTCAATTAATTATTTGAGAGATATTCAACTGAAATATTACTTGTACTTTTCCCTTCATTCTTGAGAAACCTAGTAATAATCATCGATTACTCTCAGTTCATCTACTGAATTAAGGTATACCTCATACATTAATGTAACATTGCTCAACAATATTTTCCAAGAAATATACATGAAAAAGTACTCAAATAGTAAAAATGCAAACCGAGTTAGAGAAAATCAAGCTTGAGTGTTAGCATTAGATTGTTCTTCCTTCTATAAGTTTAAAAAGCTACCCTCGTTTAATTGAATGTTTAATAAAGCCTCATCTTCAATTAACAAAATTTATTTTCGATCCATAGAAAGCATCATACCAGTAACATACCAGTAACATGCCAGTAACATGCCAGTAACATGAGTGTAGCATATGATTCTTCAGATGATGCTTGAATTAAAACAACAACTCTTGACAATATGTTTCTGGTCTCTTCTGATGGAACACAACTAAAAACCATTTCTAATCCGTCTTCAGAGTTCTTACTTGGTACAACGACAGATGCACCACGTTGCATGTACTAGGGGCTCAAAAATTTGCTGGAAATGAACCTCTTTTATGCATCATCATTGGGTTTGGCGGACCCATTTATGACTGTAAATGCATATGGCATCATGCCTCATTAGGTTTATAACCATTGTTAACTTGGTATATAATCATTTTTTGGGATGGTTGGTTTCTTCTAACTTCCTTTACTTGTGCAAGGGCAGCATAAGACGGCTTAGAACCAAGTAATTATCAGCTAATTCATTTTATAATGACCTTAGTTTGAATCATCCAAATGCTTTTTATGAATTGGAGATCTTCCTTCAAATTATCGCGTCATCTAGGTTATTGATGAACCGTTACAAAATTGGCAATTGCTTGCTTCTCTTGCCCATATTGATGGTTCATTTGTTGAAAGCTTTCTCTCTTCTTTTAAGCTATAGCAACATAAATGGCAGGCTTACTTTCAATTTATTTGTCTTTCAATTCAGCAGATGCCTTGTTAATGAAAGAAAACTCCTTAAACTTCACTTCTTGATCCTTAACTAAGTGTAAAGAGGTGATTTTGGCAAAAGCACCCAAGATTTCATTTGATCTAGCTTCATCTGATTCTGAAAAGAGGTGCCTTGCTTTAGAAGTTATCAATTGATTCTCGCTTATCAATATCCATCACTTAATGTTAACGAAGTCATCATTTACAGTCAAGCTATCAATCAATTCTCCCTCTAAACGGCAGGAAAACGCAAATCAAACAAACTCAACAACAATAGCGTTACCAGGTGAGTCCAAAATGACATTGGCTTTCAACTGAAGTGCCTCAATTGCCCCCAGAACGATCTCAACACCAAAAACTCCAATTGGGTCGTCCACTTTAGTGTTTGTATTATAATCCGTGTATTTTGGCCGCAGAAGAGCCGAGACAAGCAGAAATGTGTCTTTAGAGTTCGTACGGAGCGTGTCTACGGGTTTACCCCACACCAGCGGCCATAAGCTGGTCCCCAACCACTTGGCAACGTCCAAATGAGATGTGGGTGTAAAGTCCGAGGAAGCAAGAAGTAGCTGCGCTACGCGCGCACCAACCCTTCTACCTGTTCCGGCAAAACGTCCTGTGCGCTGGGACTCGATTAACAGAAAGAGCAGTGCGTCTGAGTCCACCTTCATTAGGATTAATGAAAAAGAAAGTAGAGAAAGATAGGGAGGAGGGGTGAATTTAGGAAAAGTCAAGTTTTTGTTCGAATTCAAATTCAAATCTGGTTTCCGGCCTCAGGAAGCGTCTATAGGTCTTTGAAGTGTTTTTTGAACCTAAAACCATGAGTCTTACTGCTTTTACATACTAAGCTTACTATGATTCACTTTTTTTTTCTTTACCATGTCGGATTCACTGTCTAAATCACCGCGTAGAAGGCCTCGTACGCCTCCACACTTGCTGGAATTCACACAGACGGTGGCAGAAACTGGTTCAAGGCGAGAGATGTTGAAAAAACGCGCGAGAAGCCTTGCATCGACACATAGTATGCGTTCAACTTGTGAGACTGAGACTGTTGACCATTTGCAGCCTAGTTTGCTGGCTAAAGAGGATATAGACACGACATTGAAGTGTGTGGAGGCTCCATTGAAAACCATTGATGCTTTGTCGGCTCAACTGGAGCAACTGGGAAGGACATGGTCACAACTAGGTGCTGAAATTGAACAGCTGTCTAAACAGAAAGGCGTAGGTGATTATGCCAAGGAAGGCTTTTCACTCTGGGGAGGGATTTCATTTCTTGAAGGTGTTCAGAACGAAGTGCTTGCAAGATATCTTCGGAATTCAGTGCTGAACCCCATTGAAAAGATAGTGGATAACTACGAAGAGGAAAGAAAAGAGATAGATGAAGGGTTTCAGGTGTCATATCATGACTTGGTGAGACAGTTGCGAGCTGCAGAAAAGGAGCAACAGCGACTTTCGAACTCAAAAACCAGAAATATTGCCACCTACCGTTCAAGTTTGGAGGAACTCGCTGCTAACTTGGACACGATAGATGGATTGAAGAAACAATACTATAAGAAGTCAGCATCGATTTTGGAATCAGCATGCACAAAGGTGTCCAATGTTGGAGCAAGCATGGTTCATTTGCAGCTAGAAATGGCCACCAGTATTTCGTCAAAGAGAGCCACTAGCTCCGATGGCCTGGGCCACTGGCTCCACGAGTCCAAGGAAAACGGACACATGAATAGGATATACGACAGTGAGCAGGATTACGATGACGACGACGACGACATGGATGATGGTGGAGACACATACGAGTTTGATTATATGCAGAACGACAGTTTGCATAGAGAACCGTCCATGTACAACTCAACTCTGAAGTCTCCATCGAGAAACGAGTCACATACGCACTATCGCGAAGACGACGGCCACCTTGCCAGCTCGCCAGACAGCGTTCAAGCAGGTATTGAACGCAAGCCAACAGTTCCTCCACAAAGTCCAGTGTGGTGAGAAGATATTTAAGTTTATAGTATTTAATGTACATGTAATGCAGCAAAGCATTACTTTTTGCTAATGTAATTGGCCATAGGATCCAGTAAGTCGTCGTCAGCTGCAGCAGAGTTTTCCGTCTTAGATCTACTCTTATCTTCAATAGTCTTCATCACTTGGTCCTTGACAAATTGCTTTTCAAGAAGCTTTTGAACAGCTTGATCCCACTCGTAATTTGCATCCCCCCCCTCTACACTATCGTCATATCTGTATCCTCTGAAATGACAATGATCTATCCTCAAACCACCTCTAGGACCTACATCATTAAAGTTATCAATACATAACACAGTGGACTCCCACCTTTCATATCTGAGAAACGCTACACCACTGCTATTGCCACTAAATTTGTCCCGCAGTAGCTTCACGTTGGCTACTGGCCCCCACTGAGAAAACATCATTAGAAGATCCATTTCGTTCATTTTATATGATAAACGTGTGATAACAACGGTATTTGTGTCGCGGTGGTCCCAATGCCAACTTGATTCAATAGAGGGAAGTGTTTCAAGCTCCTTCACACTTAACTGAGAGCTGTTCATGTGTCAATGCAAGAAGAAGAAGAGAAGTTGAACGACTTTGATTTCAACTGATTTTCTTTTCTATGTCTATAATGCTTAGATGTTATGTTCTACAAGACATCAAGGACTGGAAAAACGCATTGCCCGTGAAATCAGATAGCTTGGCGACACTGAAGTATCATGGTAAGCTTTTTGAAGGGAAATCAACGCTCTATTGGGGCATAGAATGGGATTTACAAGTTAAAGGTCAGTGTTCTGGGGTTCAAGATGGTCAATTGATGTTTGAATGTTTACCTGGACATGGTGAGTTTTTTGAAGACATTTCTAGTGTTGTTTTAGTTACACAGGACGACGGTATGGGCCTTCTATCTGCTTTTAGGTTCAGATACGATGTTGGAGACAATATGAAAATGGAGATGATGGAGCGACAAAGAACGGAAATTAACTTATCTGGATGTGCGGTGAATGCTTTAGGAGATGTTGGAGCGTTTGAATGCTTAGTTAAGCTGAATTTGGCTTTCAACCTATTTTCAAATTGGAATTCTGATTTGAGAAATGGTTTACACAAAATGAGGAGTTTGAAATGGGTCAATTTGAGTGGTAATAGGTTTTTGAAAGTAGATCAAAGTGAGAAGCTTGGTAGCTCTGTTTGTGGGAAACACATGGATACGCTAATTTTAGCCAGATGTATGTTTAAATATACGTCAGGCTGGAGTTCGATAGTGAATTGGTTTGCTGGTGTCAAGAGACTTGATTTGGGATTTAATGAGTTTGATGACACTGACCTGCCGCTAATCAATGCATTGAATGCAAGTGAAACTGTTGAATGTTTGGAACTGAACAGTAATGAATTCACAAATGTCTCGTTTGCAAGCACACAATGGCCACTTTTAAGGATTCTCGAGTTGAGTCACTGTCCATTAAATGTAATTGCCTTAGATTTACCTTCATTGGAATCTTTAAACGTCTCAGACACACATATCGGCACAACTCTGGAATCTTTGAAAACCTTCGTGACTTCGATCAACACACCCAATTTGATTTCCATGCGTATTCTCACTTGCGCTGCAATTGAATCCCTTGATTACAAAACCAACAAGCTGGCATTGTCCGCGCAAGAAGATAAACCAATAGATTACAACATCATTCTAGGACTACTTTTCAAGCACTTATCACATCTTACAACCGTGAACGGGACCCAATACACAGTCAATGAAATTAAGGATTGCATCTCCATCTATGAGCGCTCTCAAACCACTGCTTTTCGCCCAAAAACCACTGCCGAGCACACTGGTCTCCAAATAAATTTAATCCAAATGGGCACCACATCATCCCATACTTTGGAAATTGAACCAAACACCCCCTGGTATGTTTTACATGGCATAGTGGCACGCAAATTTGGGCTCAAACCGGGAACTTTCACCATCTCTACAGCCACAACACTCAAACCTGTCGTGGACAATGTCTCTCCATAAAATTTTCTTCTACATTTTTTCCCCTCACACAGTGAAGCGACAACTTCAACATTCTTGTCAAGAAACAAAAAATGCTTTCAAAAGCCATTCGTGAAGTGCGTTTCCTCTTACCACAAACTGCGTCCACTTTAAAGACTTTTGTGGCTCAAACATACCCAGCCATCAAGGCGCAAAACCCACATTTACCAGTTTTGATTAGAGAAGCCCAAGGTGTCCAACCAACTGTTGTTTTGAGACTCGACAACGGTGTTGAAGTTGTTAAGCACGTTGATAACTTTTCTTCTAAGGAACTTTCAGACTTGTTGAAGTCTGCTTGATCGTCATGTTGGTTTATAATATTATAGTATAGTTTTTAAAGATCTTATTTATTTATTTACAAGGTATAAAAGTAGAGGACTCAGTACATCTTCTTCTTGTTCTTCTTAATAATCGCGACATTACCGGTACCTCTTTGCTTGGCAATTTCGGTGGCACGTGCAACTTCTTCGTTCTTCTCAACTCTTCTCTTGGTGGAATCTTGCATGTCTTTCCAAGTGTCATTAAGATTATCCATCATACCCTTGTTACCTCTTTGTTTTTCGACTTCCTTTGGATCCATCATTGGGACCATACCGGTGGCGTTTCTGAACGCCTTGTTTTTCAACAATTGAGATTGAACAATCGAGAACAAACCATTTGCAGTGAAGTAAACGACAACAGCTGCAGACATGTTATAGGTGACTAAGATGGAAGCAAATGGAAGAACCATGAAAACCTTTTTCATCGTTGGCGAGAAGTTGGAAGCACCGGTATCACCACCCAGCTTGAAAGAAATAGAATACAGAGTAGAAGAAATCAAATGTAAACCAATGTAAGGATCAGGTGCGGCCAAGTTTTCAAACCAGAACGCACCTTGCGTGTCAAATCCATGGACTGGCAATTCACCCATTTCTCTAATACCAAAGAAGGACCCGATAGAATAGGTCATTTGCGTGATTGGTGAGAATAACATGTCTCTGTATTTGAATCCGTGTTTCTTGTTCAATTGTTTCAGCTCCAAGGACAATTTTTGTTGACGCATCGAGTCTCTTTCTGCCATTGCAATCTTCAACTCATCCTTGATCTTGGTTGTTTCTGGCGCAATTTTTTGTGAAATGGCCATGGCATTAGATGATTTCATGAACAATGGGAACAACAATAAACGGAAACCAATCGTGGTGGCTGCAATGGTGGCCCACCATGGCAAGCCAGAATACACGTGAACGTATTCCAAAGTTTGCTGAATGAGATCAGAAGGCCACCAACCATCAGCCAAACCAACACTGTTCAAATAGCCAACTTGGTCTGATGTTAAAGTTGTAGAATGAACAAGTTCTTGTTTTGAAGCTAAGTCAGCATCAAAACCAAGTGCGTCATCAAATTTTCTTTCTTCTGATGTAATCATTTGATCAATGTTGTGCAACACCTTCTTAGTAGTAGAAACAACTTCTTCAGTCACTTGTTCAACAGACTCAGATCCCGCCTCTTGGGAGCCGTCTTTTCTCCAGAAAAAAAGTGAAATGTTTCTTTGAGAAACCAAAGTAGCTCGAGGACCCATACGGACGCCCATACGAGCACCGCTCAATGCATTTCTGGCAAACATTTGGGTTCGGATGTTAAGAAATAGTTGTTGGAAAAAAAAAAGAAAGCAAAGTGATGAAATTGTGAAAGCAGCATTAAAAGTACAAATTATTTGGGTATACAAGCAGAGTAATCACAGTGAAATTAAACTCAATGAGACGCTAGAATTTTTAGCTTGAAAACAGTTAAAAAATCAGCTTCATAGTGCAACTGGAAAGTCCACTAGAGTCACGAGTTCACCATTTTGTCCAATAAACCTCTTCTGGCCTGTTCCACAGAGCCATAAACACCACCAACAACCAACTGCATAGTCAGATGACGATTTCCCACCAAACTGGCATATGTGTCTCGTTTCAAATGCGATAAAAACTGCTCTCTAGACGTATCGGCGTCGCCAATGGCCCCGAAATGGGCCTTTTTTTGTTCTAAAAAAGCCTTCTCACGTCTCTCGGCCTGTGTGTGTTAGTATACGTTGTCAAAAATGACTGCAAGCCCCTCCAAAGCCGTTTTATACGTACCATTATATGATTTTAAAGAAACAAAGACACACAGTGAAAATTTCAACTTGTTGATTAATCTTTTCTCACAAAAGATGTCAACCGTGGCGTTCGAATGGTCGATTTTGACCAATGAGGCGTTGAAGGACACGGAAAAACTGGGGAATGACATTGTGGAGAAAATTTCAGCGGCTGAAATTGACCTCCCGGTGCTATGGTTTGAGTTGTTCACTATCATTTGTGACTTTCCAGAAAGATTGCCACTTGAATCATGTTTACAGCTGGCTAACGGTGTAATTGCGTCTCAGAGTGATGTTGAGAAACGTATTTCTATTTCTACAACTTGTCTCATTGTTTTAGAAGCCATGAACCACGATAATCGGTTGGTGCAGTTTGCTAAGGAAGTTCAAATTGACATCAGAATCAAGACATTACATTTGGATCCAACTTTGTTGAGAACACAAGGAATATTCCCAGATCTTTTGAAATATAAATTCAATGATGTGAAGAACAATGTTTTTGCTATCGACTGCTTTTCTTCCTTGCATGAATCTTCAGAAGGTTATGCGATTTTCATCACTGAGGTTTTGATTGCAATAGATGATAACAATCTTGATGGTTTGTGGAGAAAACTCAACTCTACTATGGTTTTTCATAAACTGGATTACAATAGATGTTTTCTCCTTCTAATGTCGGTTACATGCTTTCATTTGAACACCAAGTTTGACCTCATTTTAGAATTATGGAAGCAATCCATGTGGTGGAAACCTGCTGAAATCAATTACACCTTACAGACAGTCATTGTAGACTTTTTATTAAACTATCAGGGTGTTCAATTGAGAGAACTCAATCTAATTACACTGTTCATTAAAAATGGGATTTTCAAATTTGATACTATTTACAACGCTCTCACACCACTAGATTTTAAAATTGTTGACTGTACAGATGTTACTTTTGAATGCTCACATGAATTGGATAACCTATTCAAAGAATGGGAAGACTATAATCAGAAAAAGAATTCCACTGTTGTGGTTTCTGCCCTTTCAATGGCTGCTACCTTACCAGATTCAGATGATGAAGACTCAAATGATGGTGTCAGTAAGACAACTACAGACTCTGCTACGAAGACAGAGGAAATTGTTCCTTTAGAAACCAAGATTCTTCTACAAAGAAAACTTGCTTTCCTTGAAAATCTTTTACACTTTGAAATGGAGGATGAATCAGTGCTTGTCTTGGCACAGTATCCATTTTTACCGTTGATTTCAGAGAAGATATGTGACAACTTGAACAGATTAGTCGAAAATATGATTACTCCATATTATGAAAAAATTGCTAGCCCAATCGACATCACCTGCGAAGACAATAACACTATGGACATCGATATAGAAATGGACAAGTCGCTGCTTTTTGATACTGTTGTTAGATATTTGGACTTTAACAAACATAAAATCTATAGATCTCCATTGTTAATATCCAAGTTGCTTAGGATAATGGACGCTCATTTGAAGTCAGACAACTCAGATAAGGATGAATGGCTGCAATTATTTAGATTGTACATTTTCCCAAGCTTACCATTTTTACAGAACATCCCATTGAATTCAGAAGCATTTGAAGTTCTTGCGAACCATTACAGTCTTGCAGAGAGATACAATCTCTATGGTGAATACACTTTGAATGTCAAAAAGGACAAGTATCAAAAGGCACATTGGGAGTCAGTGGAGAAGAAAACAAGAGATCTCTTGAAACGTATTTCTATGGAATCTGTTTCAACTTTTTCAAGGTCATTGAACAAACTTACATCCAATTATCCTTTAGCTGCAACAAATGCATTCATTACACATATTGAAAGTTACTCAAGTTTGATTGAATTGGTTGTGGAGTGTTCAAAATTCTTTAATGATTTCTCCTGGGACGTTATTACTTTCCAATTGTTGAACAAGTTGAATAGTAATAAACAATATTTACAAGATGATGGACTTAACTATTCCCAATGGTTTATCAATTTGTCCATTTTCATTGGTGAACTGGGTAAGACTTATCCAGAATACTTTCAAATCGAACCAATTTTAATCAATCTGGTCAAAACCTTGTCTATGGGTGACTTTAACATTTTAGAACTTTTAAATGAACTATTAAACTCAATGACAGGGATCAAGACGATTCAGAATTTGAATATCAATCAAATTCTTAAACTCAATGGTGAAATATCTTTTAAACAGTTGGTTTATTTTAATATCCGTGATGAAAGACTTTTGAATGTGGAAAGTTCAAAGAAATTGATTGCTTCCATGTCTGGAATCATTAATGAGTTGTTAATTTTGCTATTCCAGGCGCCTCAACTAATTATAACTGGTGAGAAAAATCGTCCATTAAAGTTTATGAACCAGAGAACCGACGAAGTCACATCGTTAATTCATACTTTGATCAGTGCCATGGATGCAAACAAGCATGTGGTCTCTATTCTTCCATTTAACGATTTAGTTAATAAATACAATGTTTCATTAGAATGGGCTTTTGAAGCTTGGAGAAACAATTGGTCTCTTGCTGACAAACTCGACGATTTGGATCTAGGATTGAGTGAAGAAGATCCAATTAACAAAGACTTCTATTTAACTTTCTGGAGATTAAATCTCAATGATATTAACTATGAGGATTTGTCTTATGTTTCTGAGCACGCCGATGTGAAGTCTCGCCTACAAGGGTTGGGAATCAAATCAAAGAACAATAAAAGAGACAAGGCAACGTACAGTGCTAAGGAGCAAAAACTAATTGAAAAAGAATACAATTTCTTATCTGTTGTGTATGTGCACATGCTGAATGACATGGAGATTCATAAGACTAAATGGGAGAAAGTGAAAGATAGTTTGAATTTAACTAAATCATCTTGGTTTAAGAAAACCATTGATTATGGTTGTATTTTAGAAAAATGTATTTTGCCAAGAGTTTTGCATTCTTCATTTGATGCAGTATACAGTGCCAAGTTTTTGTTGCTTTTGGACAGCTTAGAGATGGAGAATTTTGATCTATACAAATTCATTGAATTCATTTTGACAAAGGACTTTTTACCAGGAGTTCTCTTCACCAACACATCAAATGAGACTGAAAACTTAGCCTTGTTTTACCAATTGATTTTACAAAAATTGAACGACCTTGAAGTTACAGATAAGCAAATAAAGGACAACGTTAGAAAATGGCACAAATCGCTAATGGATCAGATTGAATCAGGATTAAACTCACTCAAATACACTACAAGAAATAACACAATACTCTTTCTTAGAGGTATTTTACCAAGCTTTCCATTGGTTGAAAACGATTCCTGGATCATCTTTGACAAATTACAGAGCATTTCTACCGAAGACGAGAGAGATGACGTCAAATTGGCCAGTATGGCTTTTATGGGGTTGTTGAAGAACAGAGAATCGAGTGAAGGGTTTAAGTCATTATGGGATGTTTACGAGCTGAATGAAGAGGAGCTAGCTGAAGCCAAAAATGCAAAGAAGGAGAGAGAAGAGAAGATGAAACCAACACCAGTTCCTGAAACCGTATTACAGGCCATCGGCAGTGACGAAGGTGGAGTCAAACCTTATGGATTTGTTGGATTGGATTCAAAAGGCTTCAAGACCAACAACGGTGAGGAACATGAAAAAAACAAAGACAATGAAGAGAGTGAGGAGGAACATGAAGGCTCAAATGAGGAATCGGAAATGGAAGTTGACGCTGAAGATGTTTCAGGCAAGGAATTGTCTGTTCCTATTGAAGACGAAATGGAAGAATATGAGGAAATCGACGAAGAGGGTTCAACTTCTAAGCCTGTTGGAAACGGAAAACCGGTTATATCAGAGAAACCAGTAACTCCAGCAACGAGTGAGAATTCTACCACGCCGTTTGCTCCAGCAATGAGTGAAAAACCAGCAAAACCAACTTCTTCAGCAACGAGTGAAAAACCAGCAAAACCAACTTCTTCAGCAACGAGTGAAAAACCAGCAAAACCAACTTCTTCAGCAACGAGTGAAAAACCAGCAAAACCAACTTCTTCAGCAACGAGTGAAAAACCAGCAAAACCAACTTCTTCAGCAACGAGTGAAAAACCAGCAAAACCAACTTCTTCAGCAACGAGTGAAAAGCCAACCAAACCAGCAGCTCCAACAATGAGTGACGAACCTGCAAAACCCTCAGCACCACCTAAGAGTACACCTCTGAAAGCCGCCCCTCAACCTCAATCTCAACGTCAATCTCAATCTCAATCTCAACCTCAATCCCAATCTCACCAGCATCCTAGACGGAATGACAACTACGATCGGAATCGTCCACAGAGATCGCAGTACGACGAATTCAAGCAATCCACTCAACAACGCAGCAACACCACACAAAAAAAGCCCTCTTACACTTTCACTCCGGTCCGCGATTCGTACGGCCGTCAATCTCGAAACGACAATGGCTATTACGGCTATGAGAACTATCCATCTAAAAATTACAACCACAGATCGCAGAAAAACCAAGCACCGCTACCACCACCACCACCGCCGCCACCACCACCGGCCAACGAGGACCAACCAACCAAACGCCAGCGCCAAGGAGGTTATTCTAACAATTATAAACGTAGACGCCAGTGATGCTGAGCAAATTACCCGATCCGGAAGGCGGCGGCAAATGTATAACTTTAATTATTATCGCTTCGACGAGTCATCAAGTTGTTTATTAAGATTTAACCGCCATGTCGTCTCTCACGCGTTTGATGAAAGACCAACAGGCCGGAGAGACTCCAATGGCTAGTGGGGTGACACAACTCCCTTCCGCAATCCCCTACGCGGCGCCGGGATCTTCCAAACAGCCCTCGAACCCAAACACTCCGTCCAACTTGAGTTTGCCTTCGCACGGTCAGATTATCACCGGATCACTGTTAGCGTCACCCAGCGTGAATTTGAACACTCCAATTGAGTCCCGTTTTGTTGTCTCGAAGCAAAAGATTGATGCCAGAAACGCGCTCTCAACCTCTCAATCCGTGAAGAACTCGTCTTCTTTAGCCAACTTTTTCTCAAAGTCTAGAAGAGGGACCATTTCCTCTTCAACGTTTGACCCTTCCGGAATGTCATCCTCTCCAGTGCCTTTTTCCACAACTCCTGCCGCAACTTCTGGAAATTATATTCATTCCAACAACACAGGCACCAGTGCAATTGGTGACTCATCTTATGAATATTCACATTCTCCTTCCTCTCAAACCTCCAGTGATTCTCAAAGCTCATCTTCAGTCAATAATGGGAGACATTCATCAATGGCGGATCTGAGAAGATTCTTCAAAAAGTCAGTTACCATCACTGCAACTCCTCAAAGTCCCAAAGTTTCGAATTTGAGTGCGGGGTTGAGATCGAGTCCTGTTGTCGCAAATCAGCAACAGATGGCAATTCCAACAGTCTCAAATGCTAGCTATTCTAGTCATGCTAGTCATGTCAGTACTGCTAATTTGAACATTACAACCAGCATTAATCCTTTCGACTTGGGTACTTCTCCAAGAGATATCAGAACACCTTCCGGTAGTAGACTAGGCATTTCTCCTTCTAACCAGACTTTATCAACCTCTGTCAACTCCTTGAGCTCAACTCCTATTTCATATGGTGGTAACACAACTCCACAAATTCCATTTTCCAAAAGATATCAAAGATTCGGAGAAAGTTTAGGAGCAGGTGCTGGTGGTCAGGTGAAGCTAGTTAGAAGAACCACCGATCAAAAGGTGTTTGCAATTAAAGAATTCAGAGCTAAGTTCACAACAGAATCAAGGAGAGATTACACCAAAAAAATCACCGGTGAATATTGTGTTGGATCCGCTTTAAAACATGCAAACATCATTGAAACCATTGAAATCAGTTTTGATAATGATAGACTGGTTCAAGTTATGGAATATTGTGATTACGATTTATTTGCAATTGTTATGTCTAACAAAATGTCCGAAAATGAAGTCAACTGTTGCTTCAAACAAATTCTGAATGGTGTTAGATACATCCATTCTATTGGTCTTGCTCATAGAGATTTGAAGTTGGACAATTGTGTCATCAATAAGGAAGGTATTGTTAAGGTCATTGATTTTGGCTCTGCCGTTGTTTACCAATACCCATTATCAAATCAATTGATCGAAGCAACTGGTATTGTTGGTTCTGATCCATATTTAGCACCAGAAGTATGTGTCTTTAGCAATTATGATCCTAGACCTGTTGATGTTTGGTCAAGTGCCATGATTTACTGTTGTATGACATTGAAAAAATTCCCATGGAAGGTTCCAAAATTGAGTGATCCAAGTTTTAAGGCATTTGCATCAAGAGAACCTGGCGTCACATTTGGTGAATTATTAAAGAGATTACCAGAGCCACCTAAATATGATGGCGAAGAAGAGGATCCTTTAGTCATCGATTCCAAAACTTCTATTGAAATGGAAAACTCCACCAAGGCTACATCAGCTGCCACAAATAACACAACAGGTACGGAAGGTGAAGATCATACTAGTGATTTATTAGGTGAAGAAAGATTGTTGAATGCTTTACCGTTAGAAACCAGAAAACTCATTGGTGGTATGGTGAAATTGGCACCAGCTCAAAGAACAACCATTGACGCTTGTTTTGATGATGAATGGATTAAGTCAATCTTAATGTGTACACCAAAGGTTCCCGGAATTGACCATGACCATACTCAAGTGGATCAAAGTGTGGCGCATATTGCTGCTTTAGAAAGAAACAAAAGAAAAAAATAGTGGGAAGAAGTACTAGGTTTACTTTAATTTATTAACTGGGAATTGATCTGTGATCGAGCCGCAGTTCACATTTATAATACATTATTTATACTTTATACAAATAAAGTCATTGTGATTAAAAAGTACATATTTTTATACGATTGACGTTTATTAACTATTATATACGTACAAAGGTGAAAGAAATACCTAATCTATAATTATTTATTTATCGAAGGCTAAGAACTTTCAATAACACTGATCAAATACTTAAGAAAGTGTCTGTCAGGTTTTTCAATCAAGTTTCTGATAAACTCATTACACATTTCTTGGCTCAGTCCAACTTGGCCTATTAAAACATTTTGAAGTTTTTCTACACTTGCTTGAGAAAATGGTGCATTTGTTTTGGCAACATTGTTTGAATCTGGAATTGGGAATCCAATGTGAACAATCGATTTTAATAACCGACACAACTCTAAAAGAACATGTGTTCTAAATTGGGCATCTTTCAAAAGTTGTTTCATTTGATTTGGCAAAGATAGACCCAAAGTTACAAAAAGAAGAATACTATTGTTCACCAAGAGCGAGTCGTATTGATCAAACCTGAGATTAGGTGCTGACGGATTAATGTCATTTGCGTCGTTAATTGAACCTGAACCCAAGAAATGACATAGGACATTGAGTTGTAAAATGGCCAATTTAACTAATGCAAGGTCTTCATTTTGAGCATTGTTAGCATAAGTTAGCATAGTGTTAATGTGTGCAATCAAAGTTGCTTGATTCTCTGAAGAGATCAACCAAATTGAATTCAAATGGTCGTTGGAAATAGCAATGGTCATCGAAATAAATGCCTTTTGAAGTTCCAGTTTTTCACGTTTATCATCAGCTTCAATACTAGTTGAAGACATGGCCTGTATCTTGGAGAGTGACTTTTCAACAAGAGGGGAAATGAGTGAGGCAATAATTTGATACAAGGAGTTGATACGGCCAGTCGCATGGAACAATTGTGAGATGAAATTGATGAAATTGATTGTTTCTTCGCATTGTAGCTTTTCAAATTGGGTCATCATGATTGTAATGAACTTAGAGAGAACATTTTGAAGGATGTCAGCTGCAGCACCTGGTGCAACTTGTTCAAACTTAGAGAGAATAAGGAATAGACGCACCATACAGAAATTGACCGACATACGCACAACATTGTAGTTTACAAATGTCTCTAAAGTGAACAGGACGACTTGTGAAACCTGGTTTAAGATCGCACTAAGTTTTGGGTCATTGAATGAATCGTTTGCTTCAAAACCTTTAATGATAGTACCGATGGCGACCAAGTTATGATGAACAGTCAACAATAAGTCCATGTTGACATTAGACGCATTGTTGATTGAAGTTTCAAGTTGAGAGAAGATAGGCTGCAATACATTTTCCAAAATATTGATTCTTTGTTCTGTTTGATCAATTAATGTAATCAACAAGCCAACAGACTCGAACAAATGTAACTGGTTTTCAAACGAGCCAATTTCTTCCAATAAGTTCAGATCAACTAATTCTAAAGAGGCTGACTTGTTTTTGTTTTGCAATATTTTTGTGTCTAAAGCCAAAAGAGGGGCAATTGTCTTGATTAGTTCAACAATGATATAATCATCAATTTTTGGCTTAGTAGTTTTGATAAACCTATGGAATATGTACCAGGATCTAAATTTGACCTTATCGTTATCTGAGAACAGACCGAAGGGAGAAACAAAAATGTTTAAAACCTTCATTAGGATATCTTGTTTGTTAACATTTTCGACTTGAATGTTGTTGTTGTTGAAGAAAGAAGAATGTTTCATGATGAGTTCGAAGAAGGAAAGCTGGATGAGGGAATGTGAAAGAAGGATATTTTGAGAACTGTCGATGATCTTGCAAAGCATTTCGTTGAAAAGAAAGTAGGGTCTAGAGTTGTTGATCATTGTTTTCGGCAAGTTCATCACGTTATTACGAAGCATGTCACTATAGTAATTGAGAACAAAGAGGGCCAACTCGATGAGCTTCCAGTCTCCAGCAGCGGAGCTGAGAAACTCGTTGAGAAAGTTGACGATGACGTCCAAGGCAAGCGTTTCATTGATGACAACGATAGAATCAATGAAAAGCACGAGCTTTGCACGCACTTCGTTGAACTGTTCGATTTCATCGTCGTCATCACCATCCTGGTCATCAGCATACTTGAGCTTCATGATAATAGCCTTTAAAAGAGTAGTGATGATTTCATCGTTGGAAACAGCAGAAAAGTCCAAGTTGGAGGTGATTTGTTTTTTCAAAAACAAGAGTAAGTTACCAATGAATGGGAAGATTTCGAGAGAGATGTCATCATATTCGTGATTCAAAAAGGTGAAAACAAAAGGTAGAATCTCAATAAGCTTACTACAAGCCAGTTGGCGGAATTCGGCGACATGTAGCTCAGCATCAGAAGCAGTTTCTAAAGAAATGAGGACTTCAGTTCCTATTTGGTTGATCAATTTGGAAAGCGCGAGAGCAACTTCAAAGTCAAGCGCATTGACATTGGTAAGGTTCATTTGGCCCAAAATGGCTCCTAAGTTGAGGAACTGGACCAGTTCGAGTTTCTTTGTAGCAGACATCTTTTTATGTAGGATATCGTTGAAAGCGGTACAAGTAGTAACACGACGTGAAGAGCTACCGTTGGTTAAAAACATGTAAAGCACTTGCATTAATTCGGAGTCCAAGATAAGGTTAATTTCGATCCAGGACACATAACCACCAATGCAAGAAACCACTGAGTTGATGATATCTGAGGCCAACTTTGAGTCAGAAGTGTCTTTAGTAAAAAACAAAAGGATTTGCTTCCAGGATTGAGCCATAACAACCATATCGTTTGCTCTGAGAGCATCCTTGAGAAGCACATTTGCTTCTGTTGCCGCTTGATCGCGCGCTATCATTTGATCACCGATTTCTTGATGGATCATGAGCAATGTACGAACATAATAATCGGTACCCACAGAGTTGAATCCAGAGTCAGTCTTCGCAAGAGCCAAAAGATCGCGAATCAAATGGGGATAAATATTAAGCGTTGAATGAACAAAGATAAGTGCTAGAGTCTTAGAAGTGATGTTTCTTATAAAAAGGTCTTCTAAAACACCATTTGAAACAATAAGTTTGACATGATCCAGGACCGTCTGGTTCAGACGTGACCTGTCTGCGTCTCCCAAAAGAGGCATCTGCTCGTTGATGATTTGGAACGCAAAAAACGTGGCGTTAGGTGACACCGAGTTGGATTGGATCAAACGCAAGCACGCATCCCATGCAGTAGGCGTAGCTTTGATCTGATTGATAAACTCAACAGCCTGGGCCTTAAGGCTTGGTGCTGTAGTCGCTGAATAGGCAAGCTCCACGGCCTGGAGGATTTGTTGTTCCATACGTAAAGAAGATGAGGCACTGGGGGGGTTTTGTTGTGAAAAATTTGTTTTAGACAAGTGGCGAAAAAGAAGCTCAACAAGAGTTGGGCGTAGCTTAAAACAGGCTCCACGCAAGTAGGCTCAATGGTCTTGCCGTAGCAGGTTTAGTGGGGTTTGATATCTGACACGGGGGTGTTTGGGAAGCCCCGCTTTTTTGGGTGAGAAATTTCACATGGAGGACAAAGCTTTTACAGTTTGATGTATTCAAGTTTATAAGAAATGTGCACAAAAGAAGGGATTAGAGACTGTAAGCTAGCGGAAAGTTCACTCAGATCATCAGCAGACCCAGACCATCCAGCTAATTTGATCTGCTCGCTCTGTCGCCAGTTCTACCTCAACAACTGGGTCACAGGAACCGGGGGTGGGATTTCAATCAGAGACAGTAGCCATGTGTTTCTCGCGCCTTCGGGGGTCCACAAGGAGCGTATGCAGCCACGTGATCTGTTTGTGATGGACTACGCAACAAGGGAGTACATTGAAAAGCCCTTGAGTAATTACAAGCCAAGTGCGTGCACCCCGTTGTTCATGTCGGCATTCAGTAAGAGAAACGCGGGTGCCTGTATCCACACTCATTCGCAAGCGGCAGTGCTTGTGACCATGCTCTGTTCACAGGCCAATCTGCACGAATTCCGCGTGTCCAACATTGAGCAAATCAAGGCCATTCCTGGCCACACCTACGACAGTGAACTGGTGATTCCGATTATTGACAACACCAACTATGAGGAGGACTTGGAGGCCAGTTTGAGTGCTGCGATCGAGGCATATCCAAAAAGTGTGGCTGTTCTCGTGAGAAACCATGGAATCTACGTCTGGGGGGACGATGTCTGGGCTGCTAAGAGACACAATGAAGCTATTGACTACGTGTGTGAATTGTATGTGAAGATGCATGGATTAGGCATTTCCACCGCGAGTTTGGCCCAACCATGGACCCAATGAATGTCTAACCTCGTTTTGTAACTCTGTTTAACCTTCAACTCTTCTCCTGATCCTCCTCCAGCTCTACAATGCACAAAATGAGATCTCCACGCAAAACAAGAGTCGTAGATGGGTCATCTGCAGGTCTGAGAAGCAGATTCCACTTCGCATCGCTGCCCAAAACGCGTCCCTCACGTGGAGGCGTGTCGTCATTGAAACAAACGCGCACATTGGTTGCTGGGGTGAGATCTCGTAGCATTTGAGTGCAAAAGAGAGTAGAGCTGAGGAGGGCAAAAAAAAATATCACTTTTTCTTTAGAAAAAGAATGCAAACAATAAGATACAAGGACCCACAGCAGAGATAGAAACTAACAAGCAAAACCATAAGATAGCTGGCGCCAATCGGATTACAACAATACAAAAAAAGAAAACAAAAGCCCACGCCCAACACAAGCTGAACAAGTTTCTAATCATTAGCTGAGCAGCTCGCTGAAGCACTCTAAAACCCCATTCACACTTCTCAGAAAAACAATAACGTCAGCCCAAGTGCGATAACCAATGCTTAATCCACTGGATAAGCTTTTTTAGCTTTGAAAACGCGTGTTTCTTGAAATAAAAACTTCTTCTCTTTTCTCGTCACATTCTTTTTTTATGGAACACGAATTGGCACTGTGGGCAGCGTCTCTTGAGCTAGAAACGCTCAACGCACGCGAGGAAACAAATCAGACAGTTCAGACAATGCACGAAGCAACAAAAACGCTCGCGTTGTCGCTCAATGAGATGAGCACGAATGTTACAAAGCTCCGACGACTGGTCAAAAACAGTGAGCGTACAGCCCAAACCGCCTCAGAGATGGAAAAAACTAGAATGGCCGCAATTGAGCAAACAGAAACTCGTTTGCAAAAAAGCACGCTCGAGTTGAGCCGCGTGGTCAACGAGCTGAGCATAGTCAAAAGTCACGTGTCAGAGCAAATATTGCTCATTCGAAATTTGATGCAAAGGTTGGCAGTTTTAGAAGAGAAAAACAGCAAAGAGCAGCGACCGCACGTCATTGTACACACACAAAGTCAAACACCTGTTTCAACTCCCACTAAAATCACCAAAAAACGTACTCAAAGTCAAGCACCTGTTTCAACTCCCACTAAAATCACCAAAAAACGTACTCAAAGTCAAGCACCTGTTTCAACTCCCACTAAAATCACCAAAAAACGTACTCAAAGTCAAGCACCTGTTTCAACTCCCACTAAAATCACCAAAAAACGTACTCAAAGTCAAGCACCTGTTTCAACTCCCACTAAAATCACCAAAAAACGTACTCAAAGTCAAGCACCTGTTTCAACTCCCACTAAAATCACCAAAAAACGTACTCAAACTCGTCGTTCGCTAACCACCTCTCGAACGCTCATTTGACAACATTGCGCTGTAAATCAATCTCGATCTCCACACTGGGCATCATGTTTACAGTGAGCTCAAGTCTGTCGTAGAAAAGAGCATAAACAGGCATATATCTGTCAACAAATTGTCTTACTTGAGCATCGGACATGCCAGAACCTGTCTTGGCAATGAGCGCATGCTCTTGCTGCAATCTCCACGTGTAAACGTTGTTGATGTCGCTGGTTCGAACACAGACAAACGCATCAAATGACTGCCACACAGAGTAGTAAAGTTGCAAATGGCTGTTGAGCCTTACAATGTGTTCAGGAGTCACACAAGCAAACTTCGCCTGTTGCGTGGCCCAGCGATCCAGCAACATCTTTTCGCTGGGGAAATGGACATAACCATTGAACCATCCTTCAAAAAGAAACACACGAACGTCCGAAAAGTCCAAGTTGACGTATCCACTGCGATCACCTTTGCCTTGGTGAAGTGACTTGTCGTATTGGGGAACGTTTACTTTTTGACCGTTTTTGAATGCACGTAGAACTTGCTCAAGTAGCTTGAGATCATGTGTTCCAGGAAGGCCACGACCTGCTAACATCCAATCGTCAGCATATTGCTCTTGAAGAGCAACTTGTTGTTTTCTTGTGAGATAGAAATCGTCCATAGAGATCTGGACGGTTTTATGACCAAGTTGCGTGAGTTCTTGCGCCAATGCAGCACATGTGTATGTCTTCCCCGAACCCTGTGGACCCGAGTACCCCACCAGAAGTGTGCGATTGGAAGCTAGTTGGTCAAGGATGAAGGGGAGAGAAATGGATTTTACCGACATGAGGAAGAGAAAGTTAATGCAAGATTTAATGAATCTACTACATGCATGTATGTGCATATACATTTTAGTATATCACTTTTGATTCTACGCTAAGTTGCTTGCTACTCCTATAATTGATCTATTTTGGTTTGTTTTGAATTTATGACAAATATATAAAAGACACACTGCATCATTCCGACTGACTCCAATTCAAGAAACGCAATCAATTGACTCTCTCTAAATAGCCTTCAATTCTTTCAACTTGGCCAAAAGCTCGTCAACGTCCTTAACCATGACACCGGCCTTTCTTTGCTCTGGTTCCTTCAACTCCAAGGTCTCTAAACGTGGACTAATATCAATACCTGTGCTTTCCACAGTAACAACATCAATTGGCTTCTTCTTAGCCTTCATCATCTTAGGTAAAGAAACAAACTTTGGCTCGTTCAAACGCAAGTCAGTGGAAATAACTAGAGGTAATTTAGCTTCAACTGTTTCCACACCACCGTCAATTTCTCTCTCCACTTGAACCGTCTCACCGTCAATAGTGATTTTGGCCGCGTTTGTCGCCTGCGACCATCCCAACAAACCAGCAAGCATTTGACCAACTTGGTTGGCGTCGTCATCAATTGCTTGCTTACCAAGAATAACCATATTGGCCCCCTCGGAGTCGACAAACTGTTTTATAATTTTAGAAACAGCCAATGGTTCAACAAGGGCATCAGTTTGAACAAGTGTGGACTTATCAACACCTTTAGCCAAAGCAGTTCTCAAAATGTCCTTAGCTTTTGCACCACCAATGCTGATAGCATGCACATTAACATCGGAATGGGCCTTCTTGATCTTCACAGCTTCTTCAACTGCTATATCATCAAAGGGGTTCATACTGAACTGGACCCCAGTGGTTTCGACACCTGTGAATGCCTTATTGATCCGGGGCTTGAGTGCTGCGTCTATGACACGCTTGATTGGAACTACGATCTTGATTCCCATGTTGAATGAAAAGTGTTGAAGCGAGTGAGTCAAAAATTACGGGGAACAAAAGCTTAAATTACTTAGAAAAAATACCTTATTTGTAAATAAAGTAGCAAAGTTAGGAAGTAAAAGAAGATGGCAATTGCCTGCTCTAACAATGGGAGAGATACTGAAAAAAACTTAGAGAACCCAAAATGAGAAAATATATTGGCAAAGGTGGATTAAAATGACAATCAAGCATGCTAAGCATTATTGAACATGCCCGGAGAAAATGTATTTATTGCCAATCCAAGAATGCGAACCAACCCAGAGAAGAATGCCATATAGGTATGAATTGATGCTGCTGTGAGATGATTTTCACTACTATAATTCACTGTATGGACTCTTGATCATCTTATATAATTCTTATTCAGAGAAAAGATTTCTCTACAGAGTACATGCCAGTCAACCTCTCTAGCCACACCACCTCGCTCTTCCCACTTGAACAATTCATACATCAATTTCAAATTGGGTTGGATGATAACATTCAATCGTCTCACTCTGACAAACAGGTAAGCTCTGGCAACTCCAACATCTAGTCTCTTCATCACCTCAGCAATACATACAGTAGCTGACCTGGAAACACCCACTTGACAGTGACACAATAACTTGCCTTTGACAGCGTAGCATTGTTCAATAAAGTCGAGTGAATCTTTGAGTGTACTTGTAAGAGTCCCTATACCATCATCGTTCAAGTTTGGCAAACGGATGACACGTTTAACCTTGATTTCATAAGAGGAAGAGCGAATCTTCTGACCAGGGAGTATTTCATATATTTCACATCCACTGCTTGTGGTAAACTTTTCGAATTTGACTTGATTCAACCAGGGCACTGTTTCACCCACACTCACAATGTATTCAATTCCCAATCTTGTTAACATAGGAATACATTCAGCATGATCAATAGACCCTAAATACAAATGGGGTAAGATCAACGATGGTAGTGAGCCATCAATTGCTGCCAAGCTTCCACTGACGTCAATCTGATCTAGAGGAAGCATGGGTTCTTGGGGAACAGCAGAAGGTCGTTGAACCAAAATACCAGAGGCACCAACAGATCCACCATTGTGATAACCGCGGAGTTGAACTACATGATGGCCGGTTGGAGTTATGAAAGAAGAAGACGTTGCACTTGTTGCACTTGCATTGCTTGTCACCGAGTTTGTGCGGGATCGTGAGTTTGGTTTGAGCAAGAGGCGACGAATTTCAGCTTTGTCATTTTCAAACTCTCTTGATGGGTTATTCACCGGTGAATAGTGCATTAGAATACTCTCTAGTTTGATAAGTAATCCATAATCAGATTTGAAAAGGAAGAACGGCCTACCATATTGTGTATGAAGCTTGAGAATGGCCTCGTCGGTAGAAATACCAAAGGAAAAGATCATGTAGAATAGACCCAATAGTGAGCTTTCAGTGTAACCATCTGAGCAGTAGATCATGCATGGCCTCTGCTGATCAGAGGAATAGTAAACACATCTTAGTAAATTGATTATACTTAAGATATTATCAATAGAAAGATCCACAAGAGCAAGAGAACCAGAAACAGGAAAATTCAACTCTATGGTATCATCTATGTGGGGACTAATATTGTATAATTGTTCAACTTCTGCCAAGTCAGGCACTTTGTACTTATCATTGCAAAAAATAAGCAACCTCCAATTAGTTTTTGGTGAGTTGATCAATAGCTGATCAATCTCATCGTGGGCCTTATTTGTGAAATCCTCTTTTTTGAGCTTGACAATAGAGCTTTTGCCAAAGTCTGTGTAATGAGGGAAAGCTAAATACGATGCCAGCTCTTTCTCAACGTCTTCATTTGTCATGTGACCTATCAACTTGTTACTGTTGAGTTTGATTTGTAAGCATTCGTAATCAGTGATATTACCTAGCCAAACATGATTGTGCAATGGTGTTGCACTTGACATTTTACTGATCTCCAATCGTTCCTTGTAGAGATAATTTGCATCCCAGTTATTGAACACATGTATATCGTAATCGGAACATAGCTCATTGTCAAACTTGACGGCCGTGTTGACATCAATATTACCAATGGCCATCAGCTTAGCGTCTTGAAGTGTTTCTTCATTGATGTCCGTTATGATCATTGTGTGGTAGAGCTTGGAACCTGGTTTGGTACGTTCATGTAAAATGCTTTGAGCAGTTTGAAGTAAGCGTGCCATAGGGCCACATTTACACGTTTTCATGTGACCTTCAGTAAAGCAATAGACAAAGAAATGCGCAAGATGACTGATCTTGCTTACTTGGATATGGAAGTTTCTCAAGTTGATACCGGATGGTGGATTTAAGTCATGAAAATGCGGCACCAGCTGGGTCTGCAGACAGTCTTTTACGAGCTGGTCAAGTGAGATGGTGTCAAAAACCAACGAAGGCACTGTTTTGATTAGGTACTCCGCCAAATTTGCCTCGATGTCTTCATTCATTGGCATCAAAACATCAATGGGCGTAACGGATCCCTTGATCAAACCTGTGGATTCGACTATGAGATTTGAGAATTCCATGCACAATTCGTCATTGAGATTGCTGGACCTCACTGGTATCATGAATGTTGCTTCCTGAGGTGCATTGAAAATGCCGGGGTCAATTGAAGTTTCGTTCGTGTCGAAGGAAATGACTCTTGGCATGTTCAAATCCTGCTGCTTGTTGATGAAAAAGTTCAGTTGCCCAAAGTTTGTAGGATGGAGTCCGTGAAGCCAGGGAAACATTGTCTCCACGGGTGGCAATGCCGAGGACATGTAAGAAGTGAATACATTGATGAAGGTTGAATTGGGTATCAAGTGCACAGAAGGTGAATTTGAAAGCGCGTGAAGCTGGAAAACGTCAAAGGAGTCAAAGGAAACATCCGTTGTTTCCTTGAAACGCAATTGGGAGCGCAGTTTGGAGAACTCCAGTGACATTTTCGACCTTATCTTTGATGCGTCGTCGCTCTGAGAGCTGCTATTGAGTCGTTTAGACGATCTACGCTGCTGTTTTTCCACCTCAAACTCGACATCCTGTGCTGAGTCGTCAATGGCATGCGGAAGATGCGATAGCGACTCTGCTGAGTTGAGGATGGTTAATTGATTGTTGTTTTCGTCTTCGGAGGCGTCTAAGGCGTCAATTGAACGCGTTTTTGAGCCCGAAAAAACATCCACTGTCGACCCCCCCGCGACGCAGTCCACCGTATCAAGAGAAACCACCGATGAGCGCCCCTTGGCAGCCATAATCTCCAAGTTTATTTTTTACTAGGGAGAAGAAAGCAAAGCACACGCGAGCGATAGCAACTAGTTGAGATTGAAAAATTTCTCTCCATCTCTTCACTCTCTTTCTCTTTTCTAAACCATGTCTAGACAGTTGAAGGACGTTACTGTGAAGCTGATTGTTGGTGCTGGGAAGGCTGCACCAACGCCACCCGTTGGTCCAGCGTTGGGTTCGAAGGGTGTCAAGGCCATTGATTTTTGTAAGGAATTCAATGCGAGAACTGCACATTACAATCCCGACGTTCCTATTCCGGTGAAGCTGACCGTGAGACCGGACAGGACCTTTTCGTTTACTCTGAGATCCCCTTCGACGTCGTGGCTGCTTTTGCAGCTTGTGGGAGCTGAAAAGGGTGGTGATACGATCGGTAAAGGGAAGTTTGAAAAGAACGGGTATCTTGGCGAGATCAGCGTGAAACACGTGTACGAGGTGGCGAAGATCAAGAAGACGGATGAGGTTCACAAGGACGTGCCTTTGAAGGACATCTGCAAGTCGGTAGTGTCCACAGCAAAGACGTTGGGTATCAATGTTGTGTACTAAAAGAGGTGTACGGCGGGTTGAGCGGCTGTGTGTGAACTGTGTGTTTTCCTAGACTCAGTAGAGTGGATATCGTGGTGGGGATGGCACTGTGGATTTGAGGACTCGAAGATTTATATAAATGTGTTTTGTCTTGTATATATATATGATTGTGAAGAAGCACTGTCTGGACAGGCGCGGACGAGCGAACACTGCCGAGAGAGAGCAGTAGCAGCGTCCGCTTGGCTGCGTTTGTACTGTAATCAGCGTAGCTCTGTGCGCCACAATAAAGTTTAGTTTTGATTTTGCGCTGAATCGTGTCGTTCGCTGTGGTTCTACGTGTGAATTCCACCGTGTGATTCTCTATGAAACAAGCTACTGTTTGAAACCGGCTGTCATGAGCTGTTAATCACTGTAATTCTTCAACGTTTTGTTTTTTGCAAACTTGCTCTGCCAACCGGGCGTAACACTTCTAGCCAGTGATTAGAGAGATCTACGCGCAAATAAGTAACACTGGAGCTTTTGCTAGCTTCAAAACTCAATTCGAAAGCCATTTTGAATAGCCATTTCACATCAGGCTCAATAAAGTTTAGTTTTGATTTTGCACCGAATCGAGTCGTTAGCTGTGGTTCTACGTGTGAATTTCAATATGAGACTATTAAACATGCTAATGTTTGAAACCGGTCGTGAACTGTCATTCACTGTAATGTATTCACATCCACTTTTTTGCAAACCTGCTTAGCACGAAGAGCGTATATGAAGCTGAACATTACTTACCAGTTATTAAAGTGCTACATGTGCAAATGGAGCTCGTGCTAGCTTCAAAAATCAATTCGAAAGCCCTTTCGAATAGCAACTTCACTCAGAAACCAAAATACGCAATAGGACACTCATTGAGCCGCGTCGAGTCTATTAATGCTTACTAAATGTACATACAAACCGCTCAATCTATCCACCTACCGTTTCCGCCTCTTGTTCTTGCCCTGTGGCAATCCGTGTGATCTTTTAGCGCGTCCATTATTCACACCATTACCGTTCAAATGTTTTTCCTCACCATTTGCATGCATGAGTTTTTCGGTATGGACTTGAGTACCCACTGTCTTGATATCACGATGGGTTAATCTTTCATAAACCAATACATATGCGCCAGGATCACTCAATGCAACGTTATCGCTGACCTTATTAACATATTCATCATCATACGTTGACCAGGACCCATCTCTTTGTCTGCAATGGGCAATGTAATGACCAGAACTGACACTCCTACCTTGATGAACAATAACACTGGTTAATTTGTACATCGTTGGCTCAGACATGGAACTAGTATATTGAGATAAATCCAAATATTCAGGATATGTGACATTGGCTTTCACCTTTTGAGATTGTTGTCCATTGAATCTGAACCTCTTAAGATGAACAATCAATGTTTCTGGCGATGAAGAGATTGTTGAAATCTTCACTGCGTTGCTTTGTTTTTTACAATGAGAACACATGTAACCAGATTGATCACGCTTGTCAGTTTTAATCAGTTCAGGAGTGAAGAAATCTCTGATGGACGATTCAATTGAATATGTTTTCGTAGGATGATCGTCTCCATCTGTTGCCACTTCAGGTTCGGGAGTTTGAGATTTCACACTTGGTTGTTCGTTTGCTTTTGCAATTTGCCATTCCAACAGTTTAGTCAATTGTTCTCGACTACGCTCATTTGTATCCATGCATGCATCGATTTGAGATTTGAGTCGCACCAAATCAGCCTGTTTGACCAACATATTTTTCTTTCTATTGTCCAAACCCAAGGACAAATCATAGAATTCTTGTTGCGTGACAGAAATGTACCCACAAGATCCACATGTAACACTCTGGTCAAGTAAACCACCAAAAATGTCATAAACAATTGAAGTATTCAATTTAGATCCACGAGGTGTAGAATCTTCCTGCAATCTTCCCATGAGCGACATGAGATATTCGTGCGAATCTTCCTGTTGCCATGCCGACATTGTGCAATTGACGTCTTCTAGTCGTTTAATGAGATTGACCGGGTTGATATGGGCCAGTTTACGTTCGTGGCCTACTCTGTACATCTTGCAAATGGTAGCAGCAAGAACTTTTGAAACACTCGAAGACTGAGTTTGGTTGAGTGAGGCCAGATAATGGCACAGAGAGGGGACATGACACAGAGCTTGAAGTGCAGAGTTCATATAGCAAGTAACACCATGATTAATGAGTCCAAGGGGGTTATGGTTTTGGGCAAAGTCGGAATATGATTTGTTGATTCTAGTAGAGCCATTGGATCCACGATTGAGAGGCAGTTCATTGAGATCATAGAACGCTGAAACGTTGCTAGATGCGTCTGGAGCAGATACAGATGCGTTATTATTGTTGACTGCCGACTTGGAATCATCTTCGTCATTCGATTCACCACTAGGTTCATCACTAGATTTTGAATTTGACTCGAGGTCGGAATCGCGGTGAGCGCGAACATCAGACTCTTCCGACGCAGAGTCAGGACTCTCGCTATTTTCCTCCTCCTCGCTGCTGTCTTCACTATCCTCTTTGCTCTCAAAATCTTCGTCTCCATCGTCATCTTCGTTTTCGCTCTGCTGGATCAGACCAGGCGTCTTTTCTTCGCTTTCACTCTCACCAGACAGCGACTCTTTTGCATCAACAAACTTATCGTCCTCCTCGTCCTCCACAATCCCATTTGAGGCCAAAACCAGCTTCTTCAGTCTTTCTTTCGAGGACCCAGAGTCTTTCTTAGCGTTCTGTGTTTCAGGGTGTTTATCCTTCTTGACTTTCTCTCTTTGAGCGTACTTTTTACCCGCGTATTTCAACACTGCGGCAGCCAACGTGGTCGGAAGCGTTTGAGGCTTGTCAGTTGCGTTGGAAACCGTGTTTTCATCCATGTTATTCACACTTGTTCTTACTCTACCCTTATGTTTGAAAACACGGTATGAGGATGGTCTGAGAGTGCTTTTTTCCGGCACTCTTGCTGCTACAAACTCTACCCCATTTATTTTCGGCACTGAGCGCGAAGAACGTAATCGTTCTTTTGGTTTAGGCATTATATTTTACAGAATCTGAATAAGTAAGCTCCAGCTACAGAGAGAGCTGAAGATGAAAAAAAAAAAATTTCACCACCACACCAAACATGTTGTTGAAATTCTTGAAATATTTAAAAAAACATCTTCCTCCATTACGCGACTCATTTTGTATGAGATTCGTGCTTGTAGCGAACCGTGAGGGCCAGCTGCGGATTCTGCGCTGGGGCACTGTGCGAAGAGAGGAACGCGACGAAGTTCTGCGCGTTGTGCGGGCCGAAATCGCGCGAATGGACGCTCTCAAAGGTGTGGGCCATTCGATGATCAAGCAGGTGAATCAGTGCACCATTGTGTTGCGGAAGTACGCGGGCGTGTACTTTGTGATTGGAGTCGGCAGTGGGGACGCGGGGGGCGAGCGAGACGACGTTCTATACGAAATGGCGCGAATTCCGCGTCTTGTGAAACGTCTAGACGCTGTGTTTTCGAACGTGTGCGAGCTGGACTTGGTGTACAACTTCCAGCCCATCTATGCTTTGATTGACGACGAGCTGAAGGACTGAGGACGCGTGGAGGAGAAGAATATTGCTTGAAAAGCGATTCAAGATCTGGAGAACCTCGGTTCGAACCCCGACGCGAGCAAGATGTAAGGAGAGAGTCTACTGAAATACCCGCTCTTCTCTCTGTGTGTAGGACGATGTCTCGATATCTGTGTATTTTATTGTAAGTGGTGCTTATTGTGTGGGCCCTGAATTGACATGGTATTCCTGTGTTTAGTGAGAAACTAAATGTTTGGTTTCAATGCTTTTGTGCACGTCGCAAACGTTGGCTTTAAGCCACCGTCTGTGTTGCAATGGTAATGTTTTCCGTCTGAGGCTTGCCTCTCACTCTGATCTCACGTTTCGCCGTGTAAGTAATACGCTCATCACCAAAAAGCACAGCACCAGATCGCAGTCCAATCGCAAGAAGAACAGACAAACCAGCACCACACATGCTACTTGTAAATTTGTACATCCGTCTATAGCTCAAAAGCGAGTCGAAGTCCTGTGGTAGAAAGGCTTGATCTCAGTGCTAGACCAAATACCTAATTTATGCTTATGAAGTGAGGCGTGTGATTCCATCACCAATTGACGCAGCAAACATTACACGTGTTTCCAACGCTTATTGGAACAAGCAAATGCGTTGCAACGGTTTCAGGATTCTTCAATTCTTGCAACACGTCTCTCAGCCAATTGAATTGTCAATTAGCTCTTAATTCTTGATATACCCTGTAGACAAGGACCTTTCACAAGCACAGCGTGCATTTGCACGTGGTGCCACGTTTGCTTGCAAGTATCAAACCAAAAACGCCATTTCACTCGTTGCCAGCTTGATAATTACTTTCTTCACACTCTTTCTCGATATCTCATATGGTTTCCTATTAAAATAGCACTGGATCATGTGTTGTACGCTTTCTCGCAAGCCTCAATGTGAAGCTTTCACACTTACACGTCGCTCCATCCTTAAGCCTTGTCGCGACTCACTAATATGAAGTTCATCATAGGCTCTCACGGTACTTCGTCTCGCACAACCACGTCACGTTAAGGCAACTTAGTCTTTTATTTATATAATCATATAAACCTACACACTACACACTATCCACTTAGTTGTTACCCTTTGGGGCTTCCTTGTAAGAAATAGCAGCTTCTTCACCCATGGAAGAAATGATAGTAACCAACAATTCCTTACCGTCATCGAAATCGGATTGCATCTTGTCACCTAATTCACCTTCTGGGGCAACAACATCTTCCTTCATATCACCATCGTTGTTCATCAAAACAAGGAAACCGTCATCGATATCGATTAATTGGAATTCAGCTCTCTTGACAACTGGAACTTCCATGTTGTGAGTGGATGGAGACAAATCTTCCAACTTCTTACCAGTGAAAATATCAATGGCAACTAAATGGACCTTAGCGTGACCGTGCTTACCGGTTTTAGAGGTGGACATGTCAACAATCTTACATGGTCTAGACTTAATAACAACGTGACCGTTCTTTCTCAATGCAGAACATTGCATTGGGTAAGTAAGGGAGGAACCGGCGTCAGCAACGTCGAAATTGTGTTCTTCTTCAGCCATCTTAGTTAGTTTAAATGGGTTTACAGAAGAAAAGAAGTTGACCAAAGTGTTGGAAAAAAAATTTGGTGAAAAATTTTTGCATGCAAAGACAGTGAAGGTGAAAAAAAAAAAAATTCAAAGGTTGCCGGCGAGGGTGTGAATTTCAGGGTTTGCAAGGTAAGCAAAGGAAAGGACATCCTTTCAGTGGGGATTAAAAAGGGACAAAACCAGAAAATTTTATACTATAGTTTTGTGCAAGTTTGATGAACGTAGCATTGATTTTCGGCAACTTATTGCTGGAAATCAAAATTTGCTCATCAGGCCGGGTAACCCTATATAAGGATGAAATGAGAATTTGAGGCAGCTTCCGAGCAATGAAAGGAGTAAACACAAAGGAATAAGACAAATTTGTTGTGAGTGCCAGCGGAGCCGGTTTTTCTGCAAAAAAAAGATGGAAAAGAGAATGATTTGGATGTTTGCTCATATAAGCAAAAGAAAATAGATGCCTATTGGAATTGTATAAGACAGTGTGAGAGAGAATAAACAAACGCATGTTTGGAAAACAAAAAGTAGCAACCATCTTGAAAAGGATCCGCCTTAATATCATAATTCTAGCTCTTTTTTGCTTTAGCTTTGTGTCAACTATAATCTAATCTGCAATTGCTATTTCATGATTTTATGTAGGTTCATGCCAGAACTGCTAGGGTGTGATTGGAGCAAAATTGTCGCAATCAAACAAAATGCATGCCACCTTACACTGCTTATAGTGTGCTTTTAGGATACAGGTTTGAACTTGGATTACCGTTTACAATTTGATATCACAAAACAGGTTCTCAACATGGATCACATTTTGGCGTATGCTAAGGCAAATCAAAGAAAGTAATCTCCATGTCAAGCTGTATAATGCCACGTGAAGATAATTGTGCTCATGCATCAACTAGACGCAATTGAATCCTTAAAATATCTATCGAAGACTCTCTAATCTATAACCATACGAAGTATCTGAATTTATTTCCACATGTGTCAAACAAATAAGCATAGTCTGAGCAAAGAAAACCTCCTACAAGGTTAGAACTTGTCATAGCCTTTCAAGCCCACAAATTCACTCTCATCCTCTTGAATCAACCCAACACTTTCTTCTCTCAAATCCATCCATCTAACACCAAGGTCCTTTTCAGAAGCTTTGATATCTTTCAAACGATTTTCAGATACGATCAAACAAATAGCGTCATAACCACCTGCACCCGGAACGACACCCCCAAGAACACCATTTAGAGCATTACATTTGTTCAAAAGAAGGGTTTGTTCTTCAGGCTCGATTTCGGCTCCGCTGGCCTTAGTAATATGTTTGAATTTGGCTCTGATAGTGTTAATTTCAGATGAGATTGACTTTATCAAATCATACTGAGAATTTGTGCAGTTCATGAAATCAGCGACACAATGATCGTCTATGTAAGTCAAAATTTCATTGTACATTTTTGGTTCTTTTTCACTCAACTCCAGGAGCTTATTCAATGCACTCATGAGACCCATATTTGCCTTATCCAAATCACTCCAAACGATTGCAGATTCTTCAGGACTAGATTCAGTCCATTGGTTGACTTTAGAAACCAAGCGAGGGGTTTCAGACCCACCTTGAACATCACCCATGAGTAGAGTCAAGCCCTTAGGTAAAATACATCTTTCACAGGACATTTCCCACTTGGAATTCACAAGATCACTCAATCCTTCGAGATCCGATTGAATCACATCATTGATCATTTTAGGGTCAAATCTTGTGTAAATGATTGAGCCAAAAACCGCACTGGCAACATCAAATCCTGAACCAATTTTTCCTTGCGCTTGGCAATGGGATATCTGTGCCAAGTTATGAACAATCCAAAGAGAATCTTTCAAGTTGAAATTTGGTAATAATGTACTAAGTAAGGCTGTAGTTAAAGAAACCACTAAACCTGCACTTGATCCGAGACCCGTTTTGTTGACTTCTGTAATCGGTAAAGAGTGATAGGCAAATGAGTGTCCAGTGTTGCTTGAATGCGTGGTTGTGTTTTGTTGTGAGTGATATTCCTTGTCTGAAAACATCGTAATTGAAACAGCACCAGTCAATGGGTTTTTTGTAGTTTGCTGAACATAGGTGGTGACACATTGAACAACAGAAGCAATAAATGGGTTAGATGGACCGTCTGTCTGACCATCAGTAGTGAATTTCCATGTACTAGATGTGAATTGTGGCGATTTCACAATGATTGAAAGAGGTTCTTCAGTTTGTTTGGTGTGAACAACGGCATGCATCCTAGCAGAGAGAGCAACAACAAACGCACTGTAAGCAGGGTCCAAAACCAAATATCCCCCTGCAATGATGGCCTTACTGGTAGAGCTGAAAGCAGGCATTGAGAGCACAGAGTGAAGCAAGAAGAACTGAAGTGAAGTGAAATTCACGTGTTGCGAAGTAAATAAAAAAAGGTGCCCAGTGAAATATTTTATGCTCGAAGTAAATGCAAAAATAATACATCGCGCGAAGTAAATTTACTTCAGAAATATTTTCATCCTACGCCATTTCCGTGATCTCTCTTTGCATCTTCAAATTCATGGACGATCTCATTAATAAAGCAAGCAGTACGCTTGTGACATTTGCCGTGCGCTCAGGAGTGCAGATGGCTTCAAAATATCTTGTAAATGAAGTGTCACGTGTGCTTGACAAGACCCCTCCGGCACCACAACGAACTGAAGTGTTGAATCTTCAAAGATCAATTGAACTGAAAACCAATCTTATTGTGTCTTCTATGGCGTTTATTCCGGCAGGTGAATTGACAAACACCTTGGGTGCTCTGTTTGACGATCTTGATACGGAAATTCGATCAGTACAAAATGATTTAATCGAGTTTTCAGATATTAATGTTGCACTTGTTGGACTAAAAGCGTTGCTGAATAAGTTGGATTCCTTTGTTCCTTTTGTTCAACTTGTTTTAGCATGTTCTCCTAAGGAACAAAGTAAGGTTTCGCTCAAGAGGCTTGTCAAATCGTGTGAATGCGTTGCTCAGCGCGAAGACAGAATTGTGGGTGGCACATTCCAAGTTGTTCTTTATGATGTGTTTTATAATCACAATGTTAAGAAAGATGATGATGCTTACATCATTTGGAAAGAAAAGTTTACCAGAGCTAAAGTTCAAATCCACAGATCAGAGGGAGCATTCGATTATCAAATGAACATTGTGGAAGATTTAAATGATGGCCGGTATCACGAGGAAGAGGAAAAGGAAGAAGAAAGAAATGTGGATTTAAAGAACGTGAGAAGGATTTTCTTTGGCTCTTCGGGTAAATTGTTGCGTTTGAACGAAGTTTCAACTCCAGTCTTGGTTTTCAAGGTGGCCACAGAAGATGTCAGTGAAAATAAATCTAAGAATGGATCTAATGGCATTTCTGACTCTGACTCTGGGTTTTCTTGGTTTGCCATTGGTGATTGGAAGGAAGAAGACGATAGCGACAGTGAAGATAGCGAGAGTGAAAGTGAGGATGAGAAAAACAAGACACAAGATAAAGTTTCAGAGGCTCCGTCCGGCTCTCCATTGGCTCTACTTGAATACATTGTTCGTGTATGTGCTCTTGAAACAAACACACAGCAGAAGTTCTCGGTAGCTACAGAGGAACAGCTTGTTGCCTATGTTTCTGACGAAAGTGATTTGAAGACTACTGATAGCGGAGAGATAGTGCAAAAAATGGGAAAGCTGGGGTTGAAGTGAGAGAACCCAGTTATGTAAAAATGTCTTCTTTCCCTGTCTTGATTTTGCTGCGCTGGATTCATTGGGTCTAATCGGCTTAGTTTGATCTGTTTAGTTGTATAGGTTAATTGTTGCTTTTTATACGCAAACTAATGTTTAGAAAAACAATATGAAAATACTTGCTTCACACACTTACCATAGCTCAGCTTTTAAAAAACCCATTTAGCTCACTAACTATGGCACAGCCTCTAATATATAGAGAGATAATTTATGAAGTTTAAGCCAGTTGAAGTTGCTGAGCGAAAATGAAATTTTTCACTTGAAGCCAAGCTCTTTCTTCTCAACTATTTGCAAATACACACACTCACAATCCAATATGGTGGACATTGCTGCTAAAATCAAAGAGATCCAAGAAGAAATGGCACGTACCCAAAAAAACAAGGCCACAGAATACCATTTAGGTCTTCTCAAGGGTAAATTAGCCAAATGGAGAAGAATGCTGTTAGAGCCAGAACCTGGATCTTCAGGATCTTCCTCGGGTAAGGGATTTGAAGTTCAAAAAACTGGTGACGCGCGTGTTTGTCTTATTGGTTATCCATCTGTTGGTAAATCCTCTTTTTTGTCAAAAGTTACGAAAACTAAGTCTGAAGCTGCCGCATATGAATTCACCACTTTAACTTCTGTTCCTGGTGTGCTTGAATACGAAGGTGCTGAAATTCAAATTGTGGATCTTCCTGGTATTATTAAGGGGGCTTCTGAAGGTAGAGGTAGGGGTAGACAAGTTATTGCTACAGCTAAAACCGGTGATTTAATTTTGATGGTTCTTGATGCTACTAAGTCTAATCAGCAAAGACAGCATTTGGAAAAGGAATTGGAAGCCATTGGTATTAGGCTTAATAAGATCAAGCCAAATATGTCCATCAAACCAAAAGCAACTGGTGGGATCAAAATAAATACAACGGCTCCATTGGTTAATCTTGACGAAAAGATGATTCTAGCTATCCTCAAAGATTATAAAATCATCAATGCAGATGTTATGATCAGAGACCCTGAAGTTACTGTGGATGATCTTATCGATACTATCAATGAAAAACATATTGTTTACACACCATGTCTCTACGTATACAACAAAGTCGACGCTGTTTCACTTGAAGAAGTTGACAGAATTGCAAGAGAACCAAATACAATCGTTATGTCTTGTGAATTAGATCTTGGCCTGAAAGATGTTGTTGAAGAAATTTGGTTTAGACTTAATTTACTCAGATTGTACACAAAGAGAAGAGGTTCTGCTCCAGATTTCACAGGTCCTATGGTTGTGAGACACGATTCTTGTATTGAAGACGTGTGTAACTCTATCCATAGAGAATTCAAAGAGCAATTCAAGTATGCTCTTGTATGGGGATCTTCTTCAAAGTTTGGCAATGCTCCTCAAAAATGTGGTTTGGGCCACAAAGTTCATGATCAGGATGTTGTGACAATTGTTACTAAATAAGTTACTCAAAGGGAGTAACAGTTGATTGGGGGGGTGAGTGCTGCAAGCTTGGTCATCCAGCTCGAAGGTGAAACAACGACCAATTCAAAGGTGCGAGGGAAAGAAAGGTATTCACTAAATAGTATTATAGCATTATAGAAAGATTATTCAGTTTGAAGTAACAACCACTTGAGCGGGACTGTTTCATTGTAGTAGTCCAGATGATCCAAAATGAAAACTTAATTAATGTTTTATGCAGAAGCCCGGAGGGCTCATTTGTGGCGCAGTAGACGTCAAATTGAATAAGATGCTTCCAAAGTGCATCCGATAGTGTGCATAAAATGACTAGAACCACAAAATGCAGATTGGACATTGCATGACAGGGGACCAGGGCACTGGTGGGATAATTATTCTAATAAATTAGTCTACTGCTTCTCGGCCTAATTCTCAAACCACCTTGAGTAGTCCAATTATATCAGTCAAACTTATTTGCGGGGTAGTCAATGTTACATCTGGTTTATCATCCCACCTGGCTTTATTTTGTGTAATTCAAGATTCGAAAGTTTAGTTATTGCTGAGCATAAATCCATCATACACATCTTCTGTCAATCTTCACGTAATTAAATCCTAGCAATACTTCCCTCATGAAGTCACCGTAGCATCATTACCACCATAAACACCAACTCCATATTCTGCATTGTCCAACTTCTTTTCTAGAACATCCAGCTTTCCATCCCAATCTTCAATCATTCCTTCTATTTTAACTAGCTTATTCTCCAGCTCATCAAGAAACTCAACACAATGCCCCCCCCGAAGGTTCATTTTGTGTACACTTTTGAGTCTACGTTGAACCAAAGGCATCATTTGTTCGAAATGGGCCGTTTTTAATACTCTGTCATATAAAACGCGTATTTTATCATCATTTGGCACTGAATCGTGTCTTGATCTTCGCTTGAAGTCCTCGTTTTTTAATAGAGAGTTAATACGTGTCTCTATTTCGTCCAGACTGGAACCATTGTTCAATACAACGTTCACTGTTCGATGTAAATCGGCAATTGTGTCTTGTACTGATAGAGTAGACGATTGCGAGCTTAAAAGTGCAAATTGAGTCTCCAAATGTGTGATTCGGGTATCAAATTGAGCAGCTATAGCCATAGAAGCGTCAACAGTCATGGAATCGGTTTTTTGGGTATCCACATCTCCATGATCTAGCTTTTCATCTGGATTTTCGTCCAATTTTGCAAAGGTCTCTCTCCAATGGTCGACCCATCGATTATCCTGAATACTCAGTTGCCGTATCTCTTTGCCCATCGAGTCTACTGCACGCAAAAGAACGTTACTGTCACTTTCTTCCAATGAATCTTCTTCCAACTCGCGTTTTAAGGCGCGTAGCTGACTCTGCAAGGCTGAGAAACGGACCAGTCTTTCCTGTGCTCGGGAAGAGGCACTCAGTTCTGTGTTTTGCCTGTTCAACAAGCGTTTATTCAATTTAGCTTCAATTTCACCAACATTGACAGCATCCTCTTCAATTAAAACATTCCCATTGAGGGGCACCACTGGTTCTTCACTTCTTCGCTGATGTTTAGCCACGTTCTGTGGTATCACCTCGAGAACTTCGTCCTCGTCTACGCCCACGTCTTGCGTGTAGTAGTCTCCGATTTGGGTATTCATAGTAAGAAAAACACATTACATTATAAACATACAATCGCGCACAGACGCAGTGATGGCATCAAGAATGCGGAATGGGTCCCTTTGCGGGACAAGGTGCAAAGCAAAAAACGCGGCCCAAAGCAATACCACAATACTGAGTTTAACACAACGCTAGTTGCAAAGCTAAACACTTTATTGATTGGCCTGGTAAGTTACCTGGCTCGGTGTGGGCAGCAAACACTTTGCGGCGTAATTTAGTGGGGAAAAACATTTTGGCTTCGCGATTTACTTCGTGCTTCGCTGCAATTTACTTCGTGCATTGAAGATTTACTTCGCACTGCAATTTTTGTCGCCTGGTGGTGTGCTCTCTCAAACGCTCAGCATTTCGCTTGCTAGTTAGTGCGTAGTTGCTCGCCAACTCGCACCCTCGTGCTTGAGTATTTGCCCGCATTATAATCTACCCATGACAACTTGATACACCTCTTCATCAACGACCCCAGTCTTGTACAAATAGGCCACTAAAGACTTGACCAAAACAACGATATCCCCCACGCTTAGATTGATAACCACACTTTGCAATACCTTACCCACACTCATGCTGTGCTCGCTGACAAAGGTTTCGTAGTAAAGATAGGAAAATGAGCCCATAAGGAATTGGCAATCCATTCTGTCTGTTAAGCCACCATGGCCAGGAATGGTGTCACCGAAATCCTTGACACCAAAGGCTCTCTTGAGACCGGAAGCAAAGAAACCTCCAAATGGTGCAATGAGTGAGGCAAAGACGGAGATCATAATGGTGTGGAAGTAAACTGGCTTCAATTGGACATATTCACCAAAAACATCAACTAGGAAACTTGGCACTTTGTACATTTGGTGAATGAACACAGGATTCGGATCACAATCAATAGGTGTGAAGCATGTTGTGTAAATGCTGTCGTGGACTGGACAGATGAAATAGTTGATGTTAGAGAAAATATAGGTCAAACCCACTGAGGCAATCATAGTGCAAACCCAGGCGCCCATAAACCCTTCGACGGTCTTTTTAGGTGAGATTGAAATCAACTGGGTCTTACCAAAGGTTATACCACAGATGTATGCAAAGATATCATTGATAATAACAAGTCCCGCTGGCACAATGAACCAAAACATCCCATGGTAAATATTGCTGACAATGCAATGGCCTTGTAAAATGACAAGCAATAGAGTCATATGGGTGACACACAATTGAGAGAATTGGAACATGAGGGAACCTTTCCGAAGTGAAGCCACAAAACCAACAAAGCCCATGACATATAGACAATAGCAAATGAATTTATGATGAAGAATAATGTTGATTCCAAGCGCATTAGCGTACTCTGAAAAAAGATAGTTTGTCAAGAAATACTTCACAACGTATCTACCCTCAAGGTAGAACACTGTGGTCAAAAGGAACCACCAATTGAGTGCACCAGTGTATTTCAATTCTTGCGCTTTGGCATTAAGCAAAGTGATACCAATGCACTCTTTGAAAACAAGAACTTGGAGAGCAAGCACCCCAAGCACTGTCCAAAACTGTCCAGATGCAAGTGTAGTGAGAAGAATGAATGTCATGATCAGGGTCCACACAGTACGTACAATGAAGGTTTGTTTTTTCTTTTCATATTCTGAGACGGAGGACGTCTTGGATTTTTCAACAATTGGAGCGGATGTCTTCTCAGCTGTCTTTTCTTTGCTAAGAGCATTGGCTTTCTTCGATTTCTCCTCAGACATAGCGCTGTAGACGATCTGCTAAAAAGAATACCATGTGAAGAGTGAAGAAATTTTTCAGTTCTTTAAACATCAACAGATTCTAGCTAGAATGGATAAACAAGCCAAGGAAGGTGAGGATTCGAAAACCAAAATGGATAGTTCAAACACTAACTCTATTTATGGCTCCATTCTACTTTCATCCGAAAACTATTCGCATCTTTCTAAGGCACATCTACTTGAAATTGTAGATGATAATGTTCAAGAGCTTCATCGTCTTCAAAATGAGGTTGCACGTTTACAAGCACACAACAAATCACTTCAGTCTAAAATCGATCAGCTCAATCCCACCTCTTGGAAAGATAACACAAACGCACAAATAATGAAAGAAGCTGCCCATCGGCAATTTCGGCAATACGAACTTGCATTGGATCGCGTTAGTACGTTTTATAAGGAACAGCACGAGAAACAGACAGTGGCTTTCAATATCCAGGCCCGTATCAATTTCAAAACAAAAGTGCGTGGTAGAATGTCTGTTTGGGATGCGTTAATGAAACTAAATGAATTACTGGATGAGTCCGATCCAGACACTGAGCTGTCTCAAATTGACCATGCTCTACAGACAGCAGAAGCTATTCGACGGGATAATAAACCTAGATGGTTTCAGCTAGTTGGACTCATTCACGACTTGGGTAAATTGCTCTACTTTTTTGATTCCGAAGGTCAATGGGATGTTGTAGGAGATACCTTTCCAGTGGGTTGTAAGTTCTCTAAAAGAATCATTTACCATGAATATTTCAAGGCAAATGTAGACGCAAAAAACCCGCTCTATGCTTCTAAGTATGGGATCTATCAACCTCATTGTGGATTAGAAAACGTTATGCTTTCTTGGGGTCATGATGAGTACATGTATCATTTAGCCAAACAACAAAGTACACTACCGCCAGAAGGCTTGGCAATGATAAGATATCACTCATTTTATCCTTGGCATTCCGAGGGTGCTTATTCTTATCTCATGAACGATCAAGATAGAAAAATGTTGGAATATGTCAGAGCCTTCAATCCTTATGATCTTTATTCAAAGGGTGATATCAAATACGCTATTGAAGAGCTGAAGCCATATTATGTTGGCTTAATCAGAGAGTTCTTTCCTGAAGTTGTGGATTTTTAAGTCGAACCCAACTACAGACTATTCTTCTTGGACGCTTTTTTCTTGGACTTTATTTGGCTTAGCCTGATGCTGGCATAGTTTAAACCTTTTAATCTCATCATTATCCAAGACTTATGTTCACATACGATGAATATTTGCATATACTCACACCATTGAACTTTACATTTACGTTTAGAATTACTTTTAATACAAAATGGTTTTGCAGTCACACTCCTAAATATCCTGTAAGCAAATCTCAAACGTTTTATAGACCAATGAACATTTTAAAGCAAAGCTATATCTCATGTTTGGTTCACTATTTTATAATATAAGACTCTATGGCTTCCAGAGTCATATGTAACATTAAAACAACAATATACCTTAGAGAAAAGACATACTTTCCTCGAATACGCAGCACGGCTTCAATTTGTCCGCACATAGCTTCCTGTGCAATTAGCTCCCCAAACGTTTCGCTCAGCAAGGGTTATAACAATATTAAAATTAAAACTATACATAAAAGAAGACGAAGAAGATATATATAAACCACCGATGATATAAAATTGCCTAAACCACTGGTAACAAGTTGAGCATACCGAAATGTTGTTCGATATCGTAAGCCCCTGGTTGTTTCCAATAGTCATCAAAGCCAGTTAAAATGACAACATCGGTAGAGTAATCATCGAAAATAGATTGCAAAGCAATGAGTTGGTTTTCAGGTGATGGAACGTTGTTACCGTTAACTGCACCAGCGCTAGGATACCCGGTTTCAGTAACAACAATGTTTTTTCCACCACAAAGTTGTTCAACAATAGCAACTTGACCCTTAACGAAAACACCTGCTTCTGAAGCTGAATAGGTTGATGCAAAGTAAGAGTGTGGATTGACACCAACAAAGTCAATTTCAGATTCAGTACACAATTCAGGATGGTTTTCAAAAGTTACTGGTGGTTCAGAAGTAGTCACTTCACCAGTGTAACCGGCAGTTGTTAATTGGCTCTTAACTTGAGAAATCTTGGCAATAAGTTCAGAGACAGTACAGTAGTTGGAAATGATGGCTTCGTTACCAATAGTAATGTAGGAGAACAGATCCCATCCATAACTGGCAGCACCACTGTTGATGTAATCAATAAAGTTTTCAACTGCGGTATCAATTGAATCAACACCATCTTGAGAAATCCAAAAACCTTGGTTAACCTTCATGTTGAAAAGTTTAGCAACTGGTAAAATGGTAGTCATGTAGTTACAATCGGTACCGTAAACTCTGATTTCATAAACACCATGGGCTTTGTAAAGAGCTAAGTCATTATAAACCTCTGTGTATGACTTACAGCTATTGTCGTTGTTGTATGGAGAGTAGACAACAACCTTTGGAATCTTAGTTAACAAGTTTGTAGCTTCAGCAGCAATACTTGAACTAGCAGAAGAGGTGGAGCTCACGGTAGAAGTGGATAAGGTGGTTGGAGTGAAAGTTGGAGTTTGAATAGTCAATGCGTCAGAGTTGGTCACTTCAACTGTTTGTGGGTTATTCATAGTGGCAGCAACAGAAGTATCCTTTTTCAAGCCGACTGTAAGCTCACCAATGATTGCCTTACCGTTGGTGGTAGAAAGTGCCAACTTGAGACCGGTGGAAGTAGTAACATCTTGGTCTGAAGAAACAGTAGTAGTAGTCAATGCAAATGTGGATGGTACAAGTTCTTCCTTGTCAATTATGTTTGATAAGCTTGGAACAAACATTTCACCGACTGGGAGGGTAGTAACATTAGGAATGACAATACCTTGAGTAGTGTTTGGAATAACAGTGGTAGCGGAGCTGGAAGTTGAAGAAGAAGAAGAAGATGATGATGATGATGATGATGATGATGATGTGCTTGAATTGCTTGTTGTGGTGGTGCTCGTGTTAGCGATTTCCACGTTTTGGGCACCTGCCACCATGGCATTACCAACCAAAGTTGGCTCAGCATTGGAATGGGTGGTGACCAAACCAGGATGAGGACCGTCACCAGTGACGGCAGCAAGAGTATCATAAGAGGTGGTGACAGTGTGATCACCGATGATGATAACTTCTTCAACTGGAATGGTAATAGTGGTGTGAATAGTGGTATCCTGAGTAACAGTAACGGCGTCAGCTGTCATAACCTTAGTGACGATTTTTGGTTCTGGAACTGGAATTGGGATAGCATTAGTTAATGCAAATAAAAGAGAGATGAGTACTGCGTATTGCATAGCTTTTGTAGTGAGTTTAAAACCTTTGTTCTGTGAGAGAGTGAAATAGCCTTTTGCTAGGTGTGAATTGATCAATGAATGAGTTAAAAAGTTGGTTTTCGCGGTTTAAAACTTGCACAAAAGCAGATGTGTTTCTGAGATAGATGACTCCAAAGGACTATTGTATCAATCCGCAAAAACACTGGCTTGAGGCTGCTTTTTATATTTTATCACAACAATAGTGACATAAAATGCTGAGCATTTTTCACCTTCCCGATTAGGAAGTAGCTTGCCATCGCCACCAGATCTGAATTGCCGTATTGGGACCTTCAATGGCTGTTTTGGTATAGAAACAGTCTTAATAGGTTGTATAAGCGATGGCTGGTATAATTCACACGCAAAAGAGGTAAAGATTTCTTTTAGAACACTTATAAGCTCTAATCTGGTGATTCTTTTTGGAAAGCCAAATATTTTATGTCCCTACTAGAGATTTACAAGGGAAACGAGTGTATGAAAGTCGGCTCAACGTGGTTGATGTTAATTTCAGTGTATGAAGGTTTACAACTCTTCGAACTCCATTTTTAGTGTGTTCTTAGCAAGACCGTTTTTTTTAAGTCTTACTTTCTTTATATTCAAAAGTAGCTAATTACACTCTTCTGTGTTTGTTAAAGCCTTACGTAAACAAAAGCAGTACTATGACAACATCCAAAAATACTGAGTTGGCTGATGAAAAGATCTTGAACAAAATGGGGTCTTTTTATCCAGTTACCATATATGCTTCTGTGATTGCCTTAGGCGGTTTATTATTTGGATACGACATTGGCAGCGTCGGGGGGATCGTGGCTTCACCAAGTTTTGTGTTGAATTATGGCAACATCATTGTGAATGATAGGCCTGCGTTTGGCTCCTTCATTAAGGGAATAATCATAGGTATTGCCTGTTTAGGTGCTTGCTCAGGCTCTCTCTTGTCCAAATTCTTAGTTAACAAACTAGGCATGAAACTCCCAATTTTCTTAGGGCATTGTTGCTATATTGTTGGATTTCTCTATATGGCTTACTCTCCTATTTGGTATCAAACTGTGATAGCTCGAGTAATTATCGGGATTGGTAATGGTTTGATCTGGATCACTTGTCCTATGTTGATTAGTGAATTAGCTCCTAAGGATCAAAGAGGCATCTTGGTGTCATTTCAGCAATTGTTCACCACCTTTGGCATTCTTATTGGAAGCTTAACATTGCTTTATTCCACCAGCTATCACTCGAAACTTGAGACCCATCAATACCGGTATCCTCTTTGGCAAGGTGCTGTTCTGGCATTCACTAGTGCTGTTTTAATTTGGCTTGTTCCGGAGTCGCCATTCTGGCTCATTAACAACAGTCTCATTGAACAAGCACGGGGTAGTTTTTCTAGGTTGAAATGCTTGCCCCTAAATGATGAAAGTGTCGAGTTGAATGTGCTTCGTTGTTGTGAACGTGCTGAGCGTGCTGAGCAAAATGAGTGCAAAGAAAACGGTGATGAAAGCAAGCAAATTAGGACAGAAAAGAAGAAACAAAACTCGTCGATTCTTCACGGTCAGCCAAAGTATTTGCTTAGAGTTGTTGCTGGCGTTTTCTTGTTTGCATTCCAACAATTCACAGGTATCAACTATTTTTTTTTCTATGGTACAACTATCTTCAGTCAAGTTGATCTACCAACTCCATATCTTGCCCCCGTCATTCTCGGTTGTGTCAATATGTTTTTTTCGACCGTGAGTATCTTCACAATTGCAAAATTTAACAGAAAGAGTTTACTCATATTTGGTAGTATCAATATGTCAACTTTGATGATTATATTTGCTAGTGTGGGAATCAGCTTCCCAGAAACAATTCTAGGTTCCGCAATTATGATCATCTGCGCTTGTGGATTTATAGGATCATTTGGATTGACATGGGGCCCAGTATCACAAGTTTTAAATAGTGAGATGTATCCAAAAAATATTAAAGTCAAGGCACTGTCAATTTCTGGATCTTCAAACTGGATCTTCAACTTCATCATCTCTCTGTTAGTTCCAAGTGTCACCAAATTAATTGGGTTTGGATTGGGGTACATATTTGCTCTTTGTTTAATTATGAGTGTCCCATTTGTTCATTACATGATTCCAGAAACAAAAGGTAAAAGTATCCAAGAGATAGACGAGATGTATGAGTGAAACCCCAGATAGCTTATTCATATAGTAAATATCATTTAAATATATAAAGAAACAATACACACTAGATTTAAACTAAAGTAGAGAAGTAATTTAACGGGAGGTAGCAGTAACCTTTTGGAAAGCACCCTTAGCTTGTTGCTTGGAGAACTTTTGACCAGAGGCGACTTGGTTAGCCTTTTCGGCCTTTCTCTTTTCCTTGTCAGCCTTCTTCTTTTCCTTGGCAGCTTGGACAGCTTCAGCCTTCTTAGCCTTTCTTTGTTCTGGCTTTAAAGCTCTTCTTTCCTTGATTAATTCAACAGAAGCACCGACAATAGCTCTTTGGTGCTTGACGGTCTTTCTGGTTCTCTTCTTGGAAGATTCTTCAGTGATACCCTTCTTGTGGTGTCTTCTGAACAAAACGGTCCAGGCAATTCTTCTTGGGTTCTTTCTTTGGTGGAATAAGGAAGCAGACTTGGAGTTTTGGAATCTGAAGATCTTGGAGTCACCTCTGACAAAGAGAGTACCTCTACCTGGGTAGATCTTAGAACCGGAAAAGGAATCAACTTCGACCTTCATTTTTGGATACTATACGTAAAGATGGTGTTGAGAAGGGTGTCTAACTTGGAAATTTTTCAGTCTCTTTGATGTTTTTTGCGTCGCGAAGAACAAAAAGTTGTGACTGTTTTCTTCTATTTTGGGAAACCCACCCGCACTTCGCGTTTCAGGCGACGCACAAAATTTCACCTTTTTTTTCACCAAGCTGGGTGGTGAAAAATTTCAGAAAAGAGCAAAGCCATTGAGTTCTTCAGTACCGGAGTATAAAAACATACAGAGATGGCCCCAAAGAAGTCCGGAGATTCCATGAACGCTAAGCTTGCCCTTGCTGTCAAGTCTGGTAAGTACACCCTTGGTTACAAGTCCACCATCAAGTCTCTTAGACAAGGTAAGGCCAAGCTTGTTATCATTGCTGCCAACACCCCAGTCTTGAGAAAGTCTGAATTGGAATACTACGCCATGATGGCCAAGTCCAAGATCTACTACTTCCAAGGTGGTAACAACGAATTGGGTACCTCTTGCGGTAAGCTTTTCAGAGTCGGTGTTCTTTCCATCTTGGAAGCCGGTGACTCTGACATTTTAGACGCTGTCAACTAATTTTTTTATAGATGATGTTATAGTTATTATAAACGCACAACTATCAATTCTCCACACCACACGTTTCATTGCGCTCAATTTTATTTTATCACCGTATTTCTCTTTCCCCGCACTTCACTTTTCCGTAACTCAATTTGCAATGGAAACTGTGGACGAAGTCAAGTTCGACGATTCCAAGTTCGATGTTTACATTCGTATGAATGCCAACTTCGACCATGATTACTGTTTCCAAGTCTCCAACGATACCACTTTCCAAGATCTTATCAAGATTTTCAAAACTCTACCTGTGATGTTGAATCAATCTGTGTTTTATGACAGAATTCCCTTGACTTTCAAAGTCTCCCACTTTCCAGGGGTGTTGACAAGAATGGGTGGTATTCTCTTTGGCGTTAGAGGCGACTTTGAAGAGTATCTCGAAGAAATCAATTTATCAGATAAAGTTTCTTCAAAGGTCTTACCTGGCCAGTTGATTATTCCTGTGTTCAGACATAGAGACACTCTCCATTTGGCTGTCATTGCGTTTTTACTGTTCTGGTTGTACACTGATTTGCCCACCTTCATTAATCCAACCCCAGGCCATTCCTTGACAAAATACTCAGCAGGTGCTACTGCATGGTTGATTGAGAATGTTTTGAAAAAACCAGCGAAAGCGTCTAAGTTTTACAATGATATCATGGATGAATCCGGAATTGTTGGTCAATGTGTTTACTTTGCCTTCCATATCTTCAAAGTTATTATGATTTACTTCATTCTTTGGGCCGGTCTCCTCAACCCATATTCCGTAAAAGGTGAAAAGCCAAAACCGGTTGAAAGAGAGGCACTCATTGAAATCGGCTGGACTGGTGCAAAGAAGGTGTCTTCTACCGTGTATCAAGATGAACTCAGAAAGAGAATCATTGCTCAAGAAGGCGGTATCATGAAGGCTTACAATAAAGGTTACTTTGAAATCATCAAAAACTGTGTCATGGACTTGGGTCCTGGCGAAGGTTACGACTCAAACTCCGAAGGTGGTAAATTCAAACTTTCGAAGCAAATGTTGGTTGATCAGCAAAAGGACTTTGCCAAGTCGTTACACGGCAAAACTGCTTCTGACGCTTTTGATGCGATCAAAAAGTTCAGACAGTATGGTCCCTTCATTGCAGCTGAGTCTTGGAAAACCAAATTAGACGAAATGTTCTTGCCAAAGGATATCGAGCTGAAGAACTTGAAAGAGTCCAACAAGAACAAATAATTTACGTTGTTATCTTCATGTCTCACTAGCAAATTTTAATGTTAAATCCTATTAATCTATTTTTCTATCTATATAATGCAAAGCAAATTCTACAAGATGGTCATCAACTACGTGCTTCTCTTATTTCTTTGAAGAACTCCATTTTTAGCGCATTCTTGGCGCTTATTCTGGTATTGAAATCCATCTTCAATAATGCATCCAATAAAGCAATTGCATCTTTGTATTCTTTACCTAGTGGGGTATTTAATGGTTCCCCTTTTTTATCCAATGCATGCAACGTTTCCCAGGCTGGTGAGTCTGGCCCAAATGTGTCACCCTCTTTAGCATCTGTAGAAACGCAGAACAAAATGAGCTCCCCTAATGAGTGTCCATTTTCAATCTTTGTGCCTGCACACTCGAATCCCAGACCATGCAGTTTGGCACATTCTTTCATTTTTTCGATCCCAAATATGTTTGTAATTTCCATTAAAGCTTCAACATCGTCTGTTGAATTGAAAAATGGAAATCTTCTGCCAAGCAATGTCAGAAGCATAACGCCAGCTGACCAGATATCGATTTTTCTAGTCTGGTTGTTACATTTGAACAACACTTCTGGGGCTCTGAAACCTCTTGTTCCTGCTCTATTGGCTCTCTTACTCGGTCTCTGATCGTCTTTCAAATATGCATTAGTGGGGAACCCGTTTTGTGAAGACGTGCTTGATTTGGATGCCAATGCTGGATAAACACATGCACAACTGTTATTATTTAGATCTGCTCCCAATTCCTTCTCTGCCAATCCAAAATCCACCAGGACCCCGTGTCTTGTGAATGGATCATATAAGAAATTTGTGGGCTTCAAATCTCTGTGAATTATGTTCTTACTATGAACAAACTGGATGCCCTGTAATAGTTCGTACATGTAAAACTTGATTCCTGCCAGAGGTAAGTCTCTGTAAAAGTCTCTAAAATCTGCATGCTGGTAATATGGAAGAACTGCAATTACTTGGTCTTCGTATCTAATGGCATCTAATAACGGAGCAACGTTTTTGTTACCAACTAAGGAATTCAATAGTGACAACTCGTTGTAGATTCTATTTGGCGAGGAAGTGACGTAGATTCGCTTGAGAGCAACATAGCTTCCGTTGTTGGATTTCAACGGGACTGAGGGCTTAGCCTTGTACACTGTTGAAAACGTACCTTCGCCGATTTTATTCAACAATCTGTATTTAGATTCCAATGGAGGGAATGATTCACAGAAGAGGTCCATTTCTTCCTTGATATTTTCCGAAACTTCTTCTTCTACGTCATCCAGTTCAACATCGTGTGCATCGCCCGAGTTTTTTACAACCGGAGCTGCTATCAACACCTCTTTGTGCGTTTTATTGGATTTTTGCTCGTTTTCAGCTCTATTCACCATTGTAGATTCTGCCATCAATGGTGAATCTATTTCCAGACCTTCGTCGTCTGAAGAAGAGTCTGTCAACACCACATGAGCACCCACAGTGTCTGGGTTCTTATGAAACGTGGCAATATTAGGCTTTTCAACCACTGGCTCCTTCACAATCTCATCGCCAACTTCTTCATCTGTGATTTCATCTGCAAGCTCGTCCACTGGATCCTCAAAAACCGCTGCCACTGCAACCTTGTTCCGTTTTTGCACTTTGGGCCTTGATATGAACAGCAGATTCTCGTCCGCCCCGTAGGAATCATTGAGTTTACGCTTAGAAGGCGAAATCTTACTGTTTCTCGATTTCTTACCGCCACCATTGATCAACCACTTCTCAAACTCGTAATCCCCATACAACTTCTCTGCCGGAACCCCGCGCCGTAATTCTTCCAAGTCCTCCAGCACTTGTTTGTCCGACATCCTGCTGCTTAGAAAGAAGAAGATGTCAAGAAAGTGTTTATTTACGCGTTCAAATATGCTCAGCACAACTTTCTATTGTGTTGCAGTTTATACAGGATTAGTAGATGAAGCAGGCTTTAAAGTCGCTAGCAGTAGTGTGTTTCTTGCTTGGAGCACGGCTTCAGACAAGGCATCTTCTTTTTCTTCGGTCCAAGCTTCTTCCGCGCTGGGAGGGTCCAGTTGGACGTCCCCGTTGTTGTATTTCGCATTGTAAGCCTTTTGCAGAGTTTGTAGACGGATCATTTCCCTCGTGTCGTTGTTTTCGGTGGTTATGACAAATATAGTGTTTGGCTCGAGTGAATTGTAGATTTCGGTGATGTAATTGTTCAATTTGGTGTACATTTCATCTTCTGTTTCTGGCAAACTGACGGTGTCTGGCTTGGGATCGCCCGCTAGCTCCTTAAACCATTCCAGTTCTCTGAGTTTGATGATGATCAAATCATGGTACTGTTGATTTTGCTTCAACAAATCAATCACTTCTCGATCGTTGTGGGCCTGAAAGCGAGTCTCAAAGTTCTGGCCAAATGCCTTGGGAACAGAGTAGTCGATAACGAGAGAAGTTTTGGGTATTTTCTCTCCATAGCTGTTGAGAATGTGTTTGTTGGACTTGGCAAGTCTTGAATAGAGCGACTCGGTGTTATAAGACTTGCCATATAGATATCCCTTTTCTATCTTCAATTTGATGAGATCCATGCATGAAATACAGTCTTCAACTGGGTTGTGGCCGTCGACACTTGCTTGAACGTTTTGGTCTAGATGCGCCAGCATGAGTGATTTAAGTGATGGTTTGGCTGGTGGACCTCGTTGATGGTCAAAGCAAATGGATGTGTCTACAATTTTTGGATGCTTCATCTTCAGCACATTGAGATCCGATTCTAAGGAATGCCCAATGAGAGTGTCGTTGGAAGACACGTGTTTGAGAAGCACTTTCTGGATATCTTCCAATGTTGTTTCAATTCCATGAAGCTTTTCAGGCGTTATTCCTGACCATTGTGTGAGATAGTCAACGATCTCCGCGTCTGGTTTGATATACTCGTCAACAAGAACATTGTTGTTGAAATCAGTCAACGAAACTCGCGCTAGCACTTTTCCTGTCAACGATTTACACATCTCACAATCAAGTGCAAAAGTTCTGGACCCCTCATGTTCAAACTCAACTGTCTCAACATAATCGCTGGTCTGGTTGATCATCTCCTTCGTGGCATTTTTCACCTTGGAATGGATAGGATATCCATACAAAAGAAGATCATCCAACGTGAGATAGAGATCGGAAAGCGTGATCTTCTTGTTCTCGTTATCTTTTTTGACCTGTTCTCTCTCTTTGCGTGACAATGAGTACGAAACAAGAGAAGCGTATGTTGAAAAAATGCATTTTTTCGATCCTGGAGACATCATAGGGATCACATTTGTAAATATTTCTCCCAATATAGGTAATCTCTTATCGATCTTAAACTTCTGTGGCGATATCGTATCGATTAAGTTGTCCAATCCAAAATCTGATTCTTTCAATCCTCTTAGAAATAGAATCACAACTTTATTCACAGACTTTCTATTTTCTATCCTGCACCATCTTGTAATGCAGTTCATATCTGATAATGCGTACAAAATGAGGTCTCTAAGAGATGAAATGGTGACCTTTTTACTGATCTCATTATATATCTCGAAAGATGGGTCTTTGGATAAAAACTTCTTTTTTCTAAGCACGTTACCTTGCTGTAAAAGAGAGGTAGATGAACTAGACCTTCTTCTTCTACGTTTTTCTTTCTTCATTGTGCTGAAATGGTCCATATTGAACATTGAGTTGGTACTTTCTTCAACAAACACGTCATTGTCGTTTTCTCTCGCTTCTTTCAATGACCCCAGCAGTTTTTGGTGTTCTTCTTTGTCATCAATGTCATCCACAGTAATGGAAAGTCTTTGGACTCTTTTGTGGACCTCTTCAGACCTCGGTGATGACATATTATATGGAAGAAAATGACTTTGCAGCTACAAAGGGACAAGAAAAAAAAATCTGGTTGAAGAAAAGGTGGTGAGTGAAAAGAGCTGTTTTCAACCCATTTCTGGTGGTCAATTGCAGTTCAATTCACTTAATCTTTGTTGGTAAATTTGACTGAATGTAGATGTGGTTTTTTCGGGCTCGATTAGGCCGTTTTCGGTGGTTTTTGTGGTATTCAGATATGAGCCAAAAACTATTTTGGAGTTTGTGTCCCCAGTATTCGCCGGATCGCTTTCACAAACATCCTGCTGTATGTGTTTGGTATTCCACTTGCTATACCAGTTTTCAGCCCAGCTGAAGGACTCATCTAGCAGTTTTATTTTCGATTGAGAATCATATTTGCAGTCGATTTTAAACTCGCTGTATTTCGAAATCACAGTGGAGTCGCGGGCGGAAGATGAAGCATTTAGCTCAAGCAAATAAATCACCTGGGCAATGTCACTTTCGTTTCCTGTGTAGACCAAATGATTCCTCGACCGACTATCCATAGCAGATAACAACATCGATCTCAAACATTGTTGAATAAAGTCGATATTGGCCATGGATGTAGTATTGTAACTCCAAAACTTGACGTTGGAAAAGAATATGTTGACTGATTTCCATTTGAAGCCTGTGACAGGCAGGAATAAATGTTTCAAGTTATCGAGCAGGGTGTTTTGGCTAATAACTCGGTCAGAACTTGAGCCTATGTGATTGAGCTTGGCCAAGTTAAAGATATGATCCCACTCAGTAACATCTATTGCGTAAACCAGATCTGTTTGCTCTGGTTTGGCGACAACAGCCATCAATTTTGAAAGATAAACATGGTGCGTTTCCACTGGCAGCCTGCTGACAGCGTAAACTTCCCAACTTGAAGTTTCATACGCATCTTCTGACTTCTCTGGTGCTAGAAACATATAATTGAGACCGGTGGCTGCCAGCTTAGGCCTTTCACGGTCGACAAGGTTGAATTTATTAATTAAACCATCAATAAAGCTGTCGAAAACGGTCTGATTTGGGCCCACTAAGACCACACGTCTGAGTCTCTCGGTGTCTTCATCCATTCGATTGTTCATCGGTGCCGAAATGCGCTTTTGGAAGCGTGCAAAAGCGTCTGAGAGAAGAAAAAACGCGTCACCGTTTGTTCATGATTTGAAAATCTATACATAACACCGTAGTTTGATCGTCCATCTTGGTAGCATTTACAGTTATCTATGGTCACTAGATTTGCTATTCTGGTATCTATTTACCTGTTCTACAATGCTTCTGCAGGAAGAAACAACACTTTAACTTTTGTTCATGGTTTATATGTCACACCGTAGATGGACCGTCCGTCCTGGTACTCAGTTACAGCTATCGATTGTCACGGGGCCGTCTATTTTAGTATCCATTCACATGTTCTACAATGCTTCTCTCCAACGCGTCAACTTATGTTCATCATTTGAAAATCTATACATAACACAGTCGCTAGACCGTCTATTCTGGTATCTATTTAGAGTTATCGTTGTAGTCCACGGTGCTTCTCAGCTTCTTGCCTGCAGTCTTTCTTTTCACTCTATTAAACATCTGCACTTTGTAATTAAAGACAAAATCGTAAATGACGTAGACCCAGGATCCGTGTTGAGGCAATTCGTCGTAGAACTCTGCGGCAATGGATCTCAGCTCTGGCAGCTTTGACCACGCTATGTATGGGAAGTCGTGGTGCTCGTTGTGGTAGCCCACGTTCCAGGTGAAGTAGTTGAGTGGACCATAGTATGAGTAAGTTTCCACTGGTGGTGCGGACTCGAAGTTGGTATAGTTTTGGGGTGGATGGAAAACGTAGTGTTCTGCCACAAAGTGGCCTGCCGTTGGATGCAATGAGCCTGCAAAGAATGAAGATAGGAGGAAGTAAAAGATTGGATACCATCCGTAGTTCTTTTGCACGTAGTAGTCGAACGCGAGCTGGACAACGACGTTGAGCAAGTGGATCAGCGTGAATTCGATCTGGGTCACAAACATTGGTCTGAAAGCGTAGAAGAAGATCTGGAACGTGGCGAAAAAAGCCTTACCTAGCACATTTGATAGGAAAACGGCTTCGAATTGGGTAGGAATATCTGTGTCGTACTCTTCGTCTCCAAGGAATTTATGGTGCAGTTGGTGGTATGGTTGGAAACTGGCCGAGTATGGGATTCCAATAGGCAAATTGGCCAAGATGGAGAAGAGTCTATTGTGGATGGGTTTCTTGAATCCGAGATTGTGCGATAGTTCGTGAATGCAGAGAAAACAGTTTTGGTTTGCAAAGCCGCCGATCCAGTAGGCAGTTAGCAAAAACTTCCATGACAGCGGATGGGTGTTGCGCAAGAGATAGGCACACATCATTTGCACAGACACGACTGCAAACGAGATGTACTTCGTCAATGGCTCGTGTCCCGTGAGCTTCAGAACCTGCGGATACTTCTTGATGATCAGCTTACGCCGTGTGGTGTGTGGATCCTGCTCCTTGGTCCAGAAAAAGTCCTGTGTCGCAGCCATCAGTGAGAAACAACGCGTTCAAAGTTGGCTGATTTCAACAGCCAGTGAAAAAAAAAATATTATCTTCTCGTTCCGGTCACGTGACAGGGTTACCCGGCCTAACGGAATTTCATCAAATTTTTGCTCCTCCTGTTTTTTTTGGAGGGGAAGAAAAGAGAAGTGAAAAACCACATAAAAAGAGGTTAAAGAGTGCAAAAAGATGCTGTCAATGAGAGGAAGACTGGTTAGAACCATGGCCTCATCCGTGGAATTCAATGTCCAAGGCACCACGAGAACAGTGACGCTTACTCGGGCTTCAAAGCTCAACGCGTTGACCACTCAGATGTGTAAAGACATTGTTCCAAGATTGAAGGAGTACTCTAAATCGAACGCTGCGAACTTGATTGTGATTAAGGCGAATTCCGAAAGAGCGTTTTGTGCTGGTGGTGACGTGGTGCAATGTGCAAGCGACAATTTAGCTGGGGAATACAAGAAATCGTTGGAGTTCTTCCAAAATGAATACTCATTGAACTATCTCTTGGCCGTGTACGGCAAACCGGTGGTTTCGTTCAACAATGGCATCACGATGGGTGGTGGTGTCGGTTTATCGTGCCATAATGCTTTCAGAGTGGTTTGCGAGACGACAAGATTCGCTATGCCAGAATCATCAATTGGATTCATAAACGACGTTGGTACTTCATTCTGGCTCCCTAAGATGGATTCCAACTTGGGTTATTATCTAGGCATAACCGGGGAAGAATTGTGCGGCTTTGACACCTTGATCGCAGGCTTTGGGACCCATTATATCCCCTCCACTAGATATCCAGCATTGTTGGAGAGATTGTCCAAGTTGGAGCTGAAACAATTGGCGAACTCAAGTAACAAAAGCGACCTAGTTTTCAATCCTGAGTCGAGCCACGAACTGTACGCCTTGGTGAACTCAACCATCGAGGAGTTCGCAGAGGAAATCCCTGTTCACCACAAGTTCAAGTACACCAACGAGGAGTTGAACACCATTGAAACATGTTTCGACCCTGAAACACACCAGACAATTGAAGAAGTGATTGAGTCCTTGAAGAAAGACGGTTCTGCGTTTGCTTTGAAAACCATTGCGCAGATCGAAACCAAGTCTCCATTGTCTGTGAAGTTGAACTGGGCGCTTTTGAACAAGTCCAAGGACTCCACCATCCATGAAGCCTTGACCAGAGAATTGAAGGTGGCAGGTAAGTTGATGACCAAGTACAGGGCGAACGATTTCAACCAATTTGTTCAGCACAAACTCATCAACAAGTCAAAGGATATCCCTATTTCAGAAAACTACGAAACTCTCTCCAAGGTCCCAAGCGAGGTTGTGGAACATTTGATCCTTTTAGACACATACAACCCCGACGCTTCCACCCAGGTGAATGAAGACGTGGTTTCCGAGTTGAACGAGTTGAAAATCCCTAAATTCAATGAACTTAGCGTGATGAACAACTTTGAAAAGTATCCAACACACATGGGGTTGCCAAAACAATCGGAGATCCAAGCATTTGTTACCCACATGCCTTCTTCTTACGCTGATGCTGTCAAATACTTCCAGATCAAGTACAACGATAAGGCCGGTGTCAGCTACAAAGTCAAGTCTGTTTTGAACAGAAAGACCGTGAAAGAAGGCGAGTTCCTCAAATGGATCCAATGATTGTGTTTATACATTAATTAAGTATTAAGTTACTCTGTACATATAATATAAGTATATAAGATAGAATGATAGAATCGAGTCAGCTAACGAAACGTTTTTTCTTATGGATAAGAAACATCAGTTGGAGCAGGACGACGGCAACACGAAGAGACCGAAGCTAGATCTTGGCTATAGTGACAGTGAAGATGAAATAGAACAGGAGGAGGCGGCGATCGAACCTGTGACCGATGAACAAGCGCTGAATCTATCTGATCTTGATGATTTTGAAAATGAAGATGACGACAACTTAGCGCTTTCTCTTGGCATTGAAACAAAACCAGAACATGAAACGTATTTTGAAATCCTTTCCGAGCTTTCTCCAGACGTTTATTCCTCTTTTGATCTCGAATTCGAGTCTATCTCGTCTCATAATAAATTCCATATTTGCAAATTGCTTCCCATGGGCGAAATGGAGGCACTTTTCGAATCGTATTTAAAGGAAAAACTTTCAAACACAACTCATGTTCAAAATATCACACCATTACAGAGTTTCGTGAACTTTCTCCTGCAATTTAAAGGAAAATTCCCTAAATCTTTCACAGACTTCAGTAGAAAACTTCGAAACGATGAAACATTCAAAACGATCGAATTAGATCTCAAAACAAAGACCAACGTCTATTCTCGATGGGTCAAATATAATGCCCTTTCTGAGACGGATAAATCGATGTCCAAAGACAAGGACCTGTTTGTAAAAAAAATACTGTAGCATATGTTATATAACTGATAATAATGGGAATAAGACGATGTCTGTTTGTAATAGCATGCGGTGTATATAAAATTGGTAGTCGCAATAGTAATCCCAAAAGAATACATGCCAAGTCGACCAACTGGGGACCATTCTTACAACTTTCCTCTTCTTCTCACCTTCCTCTTCAAAGCAAAGTGTTTCTATGTAAAGTCTGTGGTTTATAATATGACAAAAGAACAAATCTAACAACCAGTCAACTTATTCTTTGGGAATGAATACCCAGCTGCTTCCCATGAGGTGTAGTTCCAAATGTTGTAAGCCAATGGATGGTCATTAATGTAATCGAAGGTAGGATGATCATCTGGATCACAAGTTAATGAAATGGCGTCCTTTGGCTGATAGATTCTGACATAATCAATTTCCATGATGGATGGGAAGATCAATGATGGCCAATCAATGAAAGCCCAGTTATTTGAAATACCCATATTCATAACAATTGACATTGGTTCCTTGGTAATTCTTCTCCAATCAATGTTACCGTTTGGACTCAATGCCCATGCGTTCAGTGTGAAAGTTGGTGAGTCACCAACAAACCATCTGCAATAACCATTGTCATTATCGTGTAAATATTCATAGCCATATTTTTGGAAGTATCTTGTTCCATCACCTCTTTGGTACCATGCAGTGTTCAACGTGGAAACAGCGGAAACGGCTTGTTGGAATGGACCTCCAGCATATGTGTTAATGACTGTGACTGAAGAGTTGTGAATTTCAATGAAATTGTAATCAGGAATGTACCAAATGTCAAAGGGAGCAATTTGCATAGATTGGGAAGCGAGACCGTTTTTGATGGTGGTATCAACTTCACCTTCAATGATATCAATTTCTGGTGCACCTCTACCTGTACCTGGATTAGGGTGGTCTGCACCTGGACAAGTACAAGAGTTCAACTTTTGACCTGGCAAATATGAAATACCATCTGGTGATGATTGGTTAGGGGTAATACCTGCATCACATGTTTCATAGGAGTATGGCCACACACCTTCGGTGGTGGCCATGTATCCGGGTCTACCTAGATTACCCATTGACCAGAGACCGGGCCATAAACCGGTGACTTCGCCCTTATTTGGCAGTCTAGCAGAGATTTCCAAGATACCTTGGGTGAAACAGAGTCTATTCCAAGAATGGAGCATACCTGATCTGTAATACAGATCGTGGTTCTTGAATGCGTCCATTCTCAACTGAAGAGTACCATTAGCAGTGGTGACGGCGTCGGGATCATACCATTCTAAATCGTGAGTTGCGTCATAGTGGAAATCTGGTGCGTACCAGAACTGGTCGTCACCTTCGTAGAACGTGCGTCCTTCTGCTGCAAATTCATCCGAGAACACCAACTTCCAATCTGATCCATCCTTAGCTTTCTTCGTGTAAAATTCCGTTGGAGTGTCCTTGTCCACCAAATCGGTTCTGATAGCTGACAACCGAGGATACACGTAGTTTGTCAACACTTCCACTGTTTGTGCCATTTTCTTATCCGCAACTCCTGTGTACGTTACTGCAGGAATCACCACAAATACTGCAATCGCTCCGAAACAGAAGAACAACAGACCCGCCAAGCCCCATGAAGATCTACGGTCCATAGTTTTCAGATCACTCCAGAACCGATTTTTCTCATATTCCGCATCACCTATTGGATCTGGATTGTGGAGATAATCGTCGTCTTCCTTTTCGTCGATCATTAGCGGGAATGAGTTCGCTGGATATCCCCCGAAAGGTGAAAAGTCGTCATCTACCATGAATGGATTTGTCGTTTCCGAAGACTGATCCATGTTTGCAAGTTGATAGCTTTCGCCGTTGTTCATCGAACTCACTCTAGAACCCTTAGATGGATATCTAGACCCCAGATCTTGCGGTTGTTTCACCTCATTGAGGGCTGAAGATATTTTGTTATTGGAAGCAAATGGATTCACCAGTGAAGACGTGGAAGAGTGTGGAAATGACTTGTTATAGTTCAAAAGATGTTTTCTAATATCTGTAGTGGAGTTGTTCATCAACTGGGAGTCTGATGAGGAGTTGTTTGCCTCAAATGAAATCTGATCTGGCTCCTGTTCGTGATCTTCTGGTGCGTTAAACGGGTTCACCGCGTCCGCTGAAGTCTCGCTAGTCGACGAGTTCGACCCTGCAACGTGTGGGGCGCGCGTAGTGAGGTTCCTAGGCGGCATCTCTGTACAAAGACTGCTTTATTAGGAGAAACTGGGATCAACCAAACTTCTTTTTTTTTAGAGAGCGTGTGCCAATTGCTAAAAAAAGATTTGCGCGACAGAGAAGTGTGTTGTGGTCGACGAAGAAATGCAGTAAATGGAGGTGGAGACGCTGGCAAAACGCTGTTTGTGCAAGTGTTGGGGCTGGTAAGGGATTGGTTGTGCATTGGGGTGATTTCTGTGGCAATCTGAGGTTTTTTGGTAAATTTATTGCTGGAATTTCAAATTATAAGTACAAAAAGCGCGTTGGAAGGCGCAAGAGAGACTCTAGATGGTTTGTAGAGAGTAGTAGCAACATATTGATGCAAGTTTGAACGCGTTTAGTGCGTTTTTGGGGATGCTATCATCAAATATTAGCTGTGAACAAAACTATCTGTACAAATAGCGTATAATACAGCGCTAGCGACCGTCTGGACGCCTGATACGTAGTCGTAACTTCATATTTATCCAGTTTAAACGCATTCAACAGCTTTCTTGCAGTACTACTATCAAAATACAAAATTCTATTTACAAAAAACGCATTATACGGCGCCAAAACGCGTCTAAACGTCTGTGGACGTCTCAGAGGCCTCTAACTGGGCAATGACTTCCTTGTCCTTGGCGTAGTTGAGCAGAGTGAGCCCCAGAGCCATGAAAAGAAGCCCCGAAGACATCAACTTGAAAACGCTCTGCGCCATGTTCATAGTAGCGTTGCTGCGCGGCCCCCAGTTGCCATAGGCAATGTAGTGAATCGCACGCTTCTCATCGTGCGTCAGATACATCCATCCGAACTCCTGTTTGATCGTGAGATATGAAATCATGTCCTGACGCGCTTCGTGCGTCAGCGTCGGCCATTGGGTTTCAATCTCGCTGCAATCAATGTAATACTCGTCGCCCGAGTCCTTGGCTTCCAAGTCACTGTACTCCTCTGCGAGTTCTGCGCGATTCTGTGTCGTCGCGTGCATTTCCTCTGGTGTCATGACTCTTCTGTCCGCGTTTGAAGCTCTCAGAGCGCGCGAAAAATGGACACAACGTCTAGAGGCGGTCCTAGATGTCTGAGAAACCATTTGTTGCGCAATAAGTCTCAACATGGTGGCTTTTTATGGTTTTTGGTAAAGAAAAGAAGAGGAATGGTGAAACCGATTTTGAAAAAACGCTCAGCAATAACCTATTCTGGAAATGTGCTCAGCAACGGTCTGGTTCACTGAGTCTTCACTGTTTTCGTTGCTGGTCCGCGCTGGTCCGCGGCAAAGGCATAGATGAGTGCACCACAAATAACACAAGCAATTGCCCAAACTCCCGCAGCGCTGACGGCGTCACCAGAGAAATATAGGCTCACGAGAATCGACAGCATTCTACGACACAGTAGAATCACATTCAGCGTCAGTGCAGAGACTTTGACAATCAACATGTTGACGGAAGAGACGCAGGAAAGCTGTGTTACCCAATTTTCAATCAGTGTGTGTGCTGAGAGACTCCGGAAGTCGGTTATTTCGCCGCGAATCTTGGGTATCAATGGCAGATATATGACGAGGCCGTAGAGCGAGTTGAAGTACATGGACTCTATCCAGGAGACCTTGGCAACAAATTGTTTCTCATTATTGAGAGATGAAAAGGATGCCAATGCGGTGGCAAACACCAGCAACGACGCACCAGTCACACTGTCTCTTCCTGCACTCTCGTTCAGGCTTGAAACTTCAATTGTGAAGACCACAGTTCCCAGAGCAATCAGACAAGCACCTAGAACCTCTAGACGACTGTAGTGCTTTCCGTAAAACAACCATCCCAACGTCATGGTCATTACGGCACCGCTAGATCTCAGAATAATGTTTGTAGGCATGGAAACGTTGAACTCAAAGGCCAAATTAGTGAGATAAGCCACGATATTTTGCAGCACAATGGGCAGCAAACGCGACAAATGTGGTAACTTCACTCCCAAAGGCTTTTCGCCGCGAATCCATCTTGCTATCGTCAACACCAATACAATATATAGTGATTGTGATAGTGTTATCAAAGTGGTGCAGTGGGGGCTCTCTCGTAGCAGTTTTTCAAATGAGTTAACATTGCTACAACACGAAACAAGTGACATCAACACATACAGTGGTACCTCATTCATTTTAGCCCCGGTATTTAGATTGCTATAATGAAAAAGTGAATCCAGCTTGATTTCTCTTCATAGATCTTTCTCTTAGAGAAACTCAAAAAAATCACAGTCTCCAGATGTCGGACAAGGTTGAGGTGCCACCATTACCCCCTGCAAAGCACTTCGCTCTTTCTAGCATTTTGGAAAACCTTCCAGCTTCAAAGTTGGAGAACCTAAAGCGTTCCATAGCAATCACCAATTCGAGATTGTCTAACGACATTGGGGACCAGATGACACAGATGGCACAAGTGGAACAAGGTATTTTGATGCATTTTGACGATATCAATCGGGAATACAACTATTTGCACACTCAGCTGGAGGTAGAGGCTGAAGATCGGGCCCAGATGTATACGGATTACACTTCAAAGCTTGAAACGGTGGCTAGGGGGGTCAAAAAGCAGCAAGAGCGGGTTGAGAGGCTGGCTAACAGACTCAAGAAGTATGAACGCAGTCTTGTGGCTAATGATGAGGCTTTGTTCCAGCTTGACAGCCGGTTTAAAACGAAATATCAGGAACTTTACCATCTTGGAATGAAGAATGAACCTCCTAACGAGCTAGCAAAGGTGAAACTGAGGCAGTATTTAGACCTCGAAATGCAATTGGATCAAATGAAGAAGAAGAAGAAGATGGAAGGATTCAAGAATCCAGTGGAATCGATCACGAATCTCAATAGCAAGTCTGCTACGACTACCGTATCAGATGAGACGATAAAAGGCAGCACCAGTGAAGTGAAGGAGCTGGAGATTCTCAACACGCTTAAAAGGTTTAGATTGATTCCCTCGAGCTCGCTGGAGTGTCAAATTGGGGCCTCAGTAGTGAATTCAGACGGCGGTGACGAAGGTCTCAGTCGTGAGGATGAAATAGAATGAGGAATAGAAGACACTTAAAATGTTACAGGTGATGATAGTTGATGCTAAAGGTATCATTTTAGGTCCTATAGACGATGCTCAATGCTGGAGCTACAGAAGCAGAACTTAACGCTAAAGCTATACCTGGCAGTGCTACACCAGATACACAATGGTAAAGCTATCATTTTAGACACTATAGAAGATACTTAATTCGCACTCAGACTGTCAGAAAATACTCAATGCTGAAGCTACAACGTTCAATGTTACAAAAGATCCTCTATATTAAAGCTACAACGTTCAATGTTACAAAAGATCCTCTATATTAAAGCTACAACGTTCAATGTTACAAAAGATCCTCTATATTAAAGCTACAACGTTCAATGTTACAAAAGATCCTCTATATTAAAGCTACAACGTTCAATGTTACAAAAGATCCTCTATATTAAAGCTACAACGTTCAATGTTACAATGAACGCTAAATCTACCACTTGCTACACAAACTCGATACTAAAGTCACCATTTCCAGCTCTATAAAAGGTAAAGACAATGCTACAGTCACCATTTTCAGTGTTACAGAATATGTTCAATGCTAAACCCCATGCTGAAACTACCACTTTCAGTCCTACAAAACTAAACACCCTATTAATTCCATCACTATTGTGCTCCACCAATCAACCTCGTTACAACCTCCTCAAATATAGGATACATCTTGGTTTCCTGGTACAATTGGACCAAATTCATATCACGTTCGTTTTTTATTCTTTTCTGATTCTCAATCAACTCGACCAACGTTGGATCAATGGGTATAGCAGCTAGAAATGGCAAGCTGAGTTCTCTACACAGCGACTCGCCCCCACCTTTACTGAAAATGTTGGTACACTCGGCACAGTATGGACACACAAATCCAGACATATTTTCCACCACGCCTAACACCCTGAAAGCAGCTTTTTCACAGAAGTTGATTTCCTTCTTCACATCCGCAATGGACACCAATTGAGGTGTTGTCACTACCACTGCGCCCATGATCAATTCCGGTGCTTTGTTCAATTCCTCTGCGATCGCAATGTGTTCGTCCGAAGTCCCTGGCGGCGTGTCAATTAGAAGATAATCCAATTCGCCCCAAAGAGTGTCCTTTAGAAACTGTCTGATCATCCCCGTCTTCTTCGGACCTCTCCACACAACCGGATCACCTCGATCATTTAGAAGAAACCCAATTGACATCAGCTTCAAGTATCCCGTTTCGCTCACAGGTAGATGCACTGGCACCCACCCCTGTTCCGCCTGGTGGATCTTCTTTTCCTCCACGTCGAACATCCGCGGCAGCGATGGACCAGTGAGATCGATGTCCAACACACCCACCTTGAATCCTCTTGAAGCCAGCGTCAAAGCGAGCTGAGTCGTCACTGACGATTTTCCAACCCCACCCTTACCGGACAGAACCAGAAGAACTTGTTTTACCTGCTCCAACGACCTCGGCCGTTCCAACTCGTCCATTATACTGAGAAACCAAGACTTGGAAGCTAAGAACTGATTGGTAATCTGAAAAATTCAACGGCCTTACGTAAGCACACGTGACATGGCACCAGAAACGTCATGTCACGTGACACCGTTGAATCTGGCTAAAACTTTTCATTTCCCATTCAAGGCGGAATCAAACGATGTTTCATTGTTGACTGTTATAAAAGGCCGGGGCATCGCACCTTTTCTTTCTTTCTCCTCTTATTTTGCAACGCCAAAAATGTCAAACAGAGTTGCTATTGTAGGGGCTGGCCCACTGGGCTTAGGGTTTGCTAAGGCCATTGCTCAGGAACCAAATGCTAAACGGATTTTCGGTAAACTGGACGTCTTTGAGAGGAGATCACAAGCTGGTGGTTTGTGGAACCACACCGGTGATAAGTCCGATGTGACTCTAGCTTTATCCGAGTCCATTGAGAACCCTACTGCATTGAAAGTCACTGATAATGATCCTCACTTGTCTCCAATGTACAAACATACTGAAACCAACATCATCAAACAATTGATGAGATACAAGGATTATCCATTGCCAGAACACTCTAACACGTTCCCAAACAGAACAGAGGTGCTTGACTACATCATCGACTACCAAAAGTCGATTCCAAAGGACCTTGTGAATTTCAAGTTCAACTCAAAAGTCACCTCTTTGGAAAAAGTCGACAATGAGTGGAAATTGAGCTCCAACGGTGCAGTGTACACTTACGACAACGTCATTTTGGCTCACGGTCATTTTGATGCACCATTTGTTCCAAAAATCCCTGGTTTATTGAACTGGTTCCATAATGACCCTACCTCCGTTACCCATGCCAAGTACTTCAACGACGTTTCCAAGTTCAAGAACCAGAAGGTTCTCGTAATTGGTAACTCTGCTTCAGGTATCGACATCTCCACACAGCTTTTGACGGTCTCAAAGTCTGTCACTATGTCTTGTATTGGCGAACCAATGTTCAAGGGTGTGATCGAAAGCCAGACAGAACAGATCGACGGTATTGCCAAGTTTGATTTCCAAGATAACCGTTCTGTGGTCACTCAATCAGGTAGAGTCATCTCCAACATTGACAAGGTTCTTTTCTGTACCGGTTATCTCTACACTTTGCCATTCTTAAAGTCCTACACTCATTCAGGCGAATTAGGCCTCGGTAACGGTGGCACCAGTGTTAAGAACCTGTACAAGCAATTGTTCTACATTTACGACCCAAGTTTGATTTTGGCCGGTTTACCAAAGTCCATCATCCCATTCCCATTCGCAGAAGCACAAGCTCAATATGTGTCCCGAATTCTCAGTGGCAGACTCTCTCTGCCATCTCAAGAAGACATGATCAAGGATTACCAAAGAGAATTGCAAGAAAGAGGCAATGGTGCCGGCTTCCACGTGATGGGCGACTTGAAGGACGTGGATTACTGTAACGAAATGTACGACTTGATCAGAGGTACCGAAAACGAAGGTTTCACTGCTGACTATTGGGGAGACGAATTGAGAAAGATGAGAGTCGACACTGGTAACATGAAGAGAGAAAGATTTTTCAAGTTAGTTGACCATGCCAACCAATTGAAGGCTCAAGGCAAGCCATTTGTGTCTTTAGCCCAGGAATGATCGACGATCTATGTACTATAAACTACAAATTTATACTTTTAATGACTTTTAATCTGTGCTGATAGGTTTGTGAGTATGTGCGATGTGAAGGGGTGAAAAGCATACCTTGTAATCTTGTGCCAAATGTAATTCCATACAAACTAAGCCTTCAAAATCGATCTAATATTTCCATCTGTAGTGAACTATTAACTATAAGCTACAAGCAAACTAGAAATTTATGTTTTTAATCACTTCTGATACGGGTAACTAGGCTTCTAAATATGCGACTGACCCTTCATAACTGATCTAATGTTTCTTTCTGTACTAAAAGCCACTAGCATTCATACTATGAGCTAGAAGCCTGCCCTACTTCAAATTACAAATTCATGATTTTCATCACTTCTGATCCGTGTTACTATGCCTCTCAGTATGCAATTCCATGAAAACTAACGCCTCATAATTGATTTAATGTTTCTATCTGCACTAAAAGCCACCAGCGTTTGTACTGAAAACTATGTATGTAAATCACAAATTCATACTTTTCATCACTTCTAATCGGTGCTGACATGCCTGCCAGTATGCAATTCCATACAGTATTGAATCCGTCAAATCGTCGCCCTTGGGTTTTCCCCATAGCTCTTCGGGTATCTGGTATTTGCTCAGTCCTTGTTTATTTAGCAAGGCGATCACTTCAAACATTCGGCGGGAGTTTGATCTGAACTTCCACGCCTTTTGCCATTCTTTTTCGGGTATCTGATCTATGATATTGGATGCTATTTTGAATTGGCTCACTGGAGGTACCAGCACTGGCACGTTATTGATCTGTAGCTTTTTAGGCATCGACTCGTTTATTATCTGGCTCAAGATGTTCAATCGCAGATCCTTGTTGCTGGAGCACGTTTCTTCTTCTGCTTTTAGCTCTAGGAGTAAGCTATTCTCCCAGTAGCTCACCATAGTGCTTGGGTTCACCGATTGGATCCTGATTCGTCGCTCTTTTTTGCCTAGTAACTCGTTCCACATTTGGACCCCCATGAACAACATCGATTCTATCGTGTTGGCTTGGATCGTAGTTTCCAAAACAGATGCACCACCACCAGATCTGAACCTTTGTCGTTCCACTAGTAGCGTTACATCTCTGATATCGTCGTCGATTGGCTTCAGAATCCGATCAAACAGAAAATGCTTTGTGATAGTAGACCAATTGGAGGGGTTGAAATCCCATTCTTTTGGGTTCAAATCAAGCTTGATGCATTGATCCAACGTGCAATAGTTTTCATTCCATCTGTATCTTGCCAATGCCATGTTTTTCACGCCCACATCCAAACAAATGACGCTTTGGGGAAGCGATTCGTTGATTAGAGACATTTCACCAGCTAGGTTTGATAAAAGAGCCTGTTTTGTTGTCTTTTTTGGCCTGTTGAACCCCATTTTCATGTGCATTTCATCCAATTGACTGTTGCTCAATTTCTGACCATTGAGCCAGTCCATTATGACCTTCCGCTTCAACATAGATTCGATCTCTCTAAGGAAAATATTTTAGTACGGTAGACACAAGTTCTTTCTCCACTAACAAAATGGCATACTTTGTTTTGCCACAGGAGTTTGTCCCAGAGTTGTCGACGGTGGTCAATTTCATCATGTCCTTCACTCCGTTGCTTTCTTACGGCTCTACCGTGCTTTCGATCCGAAAAAAACGGTCGGCGCAAGGCTTTTCCATTGACATCTGCGCCACCATGCTGATAGCGTCGATTCTACGAATCGCATACTACTTCAATGATCCGTTTGAGAAAGCCTTGCTACGTCAATGTTTGGTTATGGTGTTCATCCAAACGATTTTGCTGCACACAGCGTTGAAATACAGATCTCTAGAGGAAGTTACGTTTGAAGAATACGATCCAGAATGGGACAACCATTACGAGCTATTTAAGGAGACCAACGAGGCTCATTTCAGTGATTTTATGGAAAATCTAGACAATGTGGAGGGCTTTTCATGGACTTTCAAGATGATCATAGGACATCTTGTGCGGTTTGTTTACAATAACCTCATCATTGTAGGTGGTTTGTTTGTTCAACTTGTGAAAGACATTGTGAGACTGTTTGACCATCATTACATCAGGCCGTTCAAGTTCTGGCAGTGGGATAATGCGGCCACTTATTGGAAATTCTTAGGCGGATTCATTTCAACATTGTTTGTTATTCAACTGATTTTCAACGGCAGCGAGTTTCTAGGGGTTGTTCTAGGCTCTCTGTCGTTTATTGTTGAGTCGTCTTTGCCATTACCGCAAATTATGCTTTTCCAAAGAGTCAAAAACGTTGACAACTTCAAAACAATCTTGTTGTTGTCCTGGCTTGGTGGTGATGTGACCAAGATCAGCTACCTTTTCTTTGGCACAGACAATGTAGGTCTTCTTTTCATCATTGCAGCATTCTTCCAGATGTCATTGAACCTGATTATCACATATCAATTTTTCTACTACAAAATGCATCCTTCTCCCCCATTGAGCTCACTGGAATGCTACGAATTGCCATTGCGAGGCGTTCCAAGAGCAAGAGCAAAGACCTTGGAAATGAGTGACTATCAAAACAGCCCAAAAAGACAGCCACAAAGCTCTAGATCGGTCAGCTCACTGTTACCTTCTAACATCAACGTGCCATTGATTCCACAGCATCAGCATCATAAAGATGAATCTCCAAGCATTGAAACGGATCTGGCCGATGTGGAACAGCAGGATTCTGGCTTTGTTCCTGATCTAAGGCGCGGGAGTGCGGAAATCGGACATGACATAGACGAAGATTTCAGGTCTAGAGGCAGTACTTTGAAATAAACAGTGCTAAGTACGCTAATTCACGAATATTTGCTTTCCAAGCGTTCCCTATTGGTGTCCCACCAAAGCCTGAACGATGGATCCTTGCTGTCGCCCGGCTTTACGTTCCAAGGCTTTGGCGAAAGAATGTAGTGGATGTTTTTCACCTTGTCTAGGTCCCATAGATCTGGATGGGCATTCTGGAAGGTTTTCAACGTGTTATAGACGTATGAAAGTGCAAGCCATTTGTTCACAAAGAGATCGGCCAACAAGTCCTGGTCTGGAAACAGGTACTCCAACGTTTTAGGCAAAAGCAACTGGCTCTTGATGAGATCAAACGTGTCCTTATGGGGTTCCACAACAAGAATTCCAGAGTTTAGCTTTCCCAATCCCTCACTGGCTGATGGCACGTTGCCATGCTTCACATAGCGGTCGTAATGGGTGAAAACACAGTTGTCTTTGGTCCATTCTCCGGGGTAATAATCAAGGCCTAGAGGGTTACAAACGCAGGCATGTGTTGAAGCAAAAACATTGCCATCCAATGGCTGCTCCATCAACTCGTCCATGTTAGCTAATGGCAACATATCGCAGTCCAGCTGCACAACTCTTTCAAATTGGGTAAGGCCAAAGAGGGCCAGTTTCGACCACGTGGATTCGAATCTTGGGGCCTTGGACAAGTCCGGACGGTTCTCAGGCTTCAAACCATCGATTTTCAACGTCAAAATACCCTCTCGAGCCAACTCTTCCACGGCTGAATCATCCAATTCAGTGGTGTATAGCACCATCAGGGCGTATTTAGACCCATGTTTTTTGAGAGAAAAGTTGAGAACCAGCACACCAGGCAAGTAGCTTGCGTGTGTGAGAAGCGTGGCCCAGATCTTGACCATATGCTTGTTTTATAGAGAAAACATTGTTTTTCACCCACGTTTAAACTTTACGGAGAGTACCTTGATAACAAAGTCCGGCTGGGGGTGTATATGGGAAAAAAATTTGTGCGAGATTGAATGGTCTGTGGGTAATTGAGGGTCGTGATGGTGCATGATACGTGTGCGAGAATCGACTCCAGGTATTTTTCGCTTTCGGGCGATACCAAACACGGCGTTGATGCACCGTGTCATGACGTTTTGCTCTGTATCTCGACGAAAAAGCGCGCCATTCTTCTGCTTTAAAGCCCATTAGTATCCCTAACCCATTTTGAACGTCCTCACTACGCGACCCCTTCTGATAACCCCCTCCGTACCCCTCCTTTTTTGTATAACACAATCTCTTGGCATTTATAGACAGCTATTGAAAAAAAGATAAAATCTTTCCACACTATGACAAAGTATTACTTACGCCACTCAAAGCATGGTGTTGATTAACGGCGTGAAGTATGCATGTGAAAGATGTATTCGGGGCCATCGTGTAACGACCTGTACGCACACGGACCAGCCGCTGATGATGATCAAGCCGAAGGGGAGACCGTCGACTCAATGTCCACACTGTAAAGAGGTGAGAAAGATCCGCAATTCGCACGTTAAATGTCTCTGTTCGAAGCACAACGGTACACACAATTCAGATTGTCCCTGTTTCGTCACGGGAGAGTGTTCTTGTGGGTCCAAGAAGAAAAACGGGAAGAAAGAAGCGACTCCTAAGACCAATATTGCCCAACAGAAGTTTTCCTTGGGAGATTTGAACCTGGACTTGGACTTTACAGCGGGAGATGCGGCACCAGTGACGGGGGAGTTGAGCTCAGTGTCGAACACCCTGGCCGACCCTTTTTCTGCGCTCGACATGAGCTCCATGGCGTCCACTGGGTTCATGAACAATGATAGCAACATTTCCATTCTTTCAACCCCCTCCGCGTACTCTAGAAAGCCGAGACAAGTTGGAATGGATCCTCTAGATGACATTAAGCCCGTTCCTCTTAGTCTGAGACAAAAAAGAGTGGGTGAAATCACGATTCCAATGGACGAATACATGAAACCGTTGAACAAGATGAACAGCAATCTAAACAACTTATTCAACAACATTAGCGACTTGGCCTCGCCTGTGGAGTCGCCTGGAAACTCTAGTAGGGACTTGAGTCCCGAAAACGGGTTGAATAATGCCACATCAGCCCTCACTAATGGCACACCTTCCATGTTCGGCAATGGCGATGATCTTTCCCAGCTCCAGAAGTCGTCCATAGATTTCATGTCTGACTTCTACGACAACACCAGCGGTAAGAACTCTGGTGGATTGTTAGACTTTCTGGATTCGAACTCTAACGCCAGCACAATGCAAAACCAACCTCAGAATCAAAGTCAGATTCCACTGCCTCAACATTCAACCGGCTTGGACTCCTTCTTTCCTCTTCATCCATTGATTGGACCCTCCTACTCTTCTACTGGAAAACTCTCGTCCAATCCAACCGGAAACTCGGTTGCTTCTTCAAGCAAACTGTCAACTTCAAACCTGTCTTACCACAATAACACCCAGTCTCAGCCTAGTCTGTTGCAGCAAACACTGAAGAAGATTCCTACAGGGTCTTCCACCCATTCTCATCACCATGGTTCTCACCACGGAGGGTCCCACAGTCACCATTTCCAGCCATATCCTCGCAGGTCCAGCTCTTTTGTCTCGGTCTCTTCAGGTAACTCAATTGGGTCCAGTTTGAACGGGTCTCCAACGAACTGGGAGCAGGAGCCGCAGATGTTCACTGCGGAGGCCGCAGCCGACATCTTTGGAGGTCCCCAGCTCGCCACCTCGAAAACAAACACCACACTGATGGACGACATCTACCAAACTAAAACGTACACAGAATCTCAAAATGGCGACTCGAAAAGAAGAAAGTCGCTAGTTGAATCTGACAATCTTGAATCCTTTTTGAATCCCTAGGACGTCACTCATTATACCTATTTTGCTAAACTTATACACCTTTTTATATCAATACTTTAATATTTATTATACTTCACTCTGTTCTCTCTTTTTTCTTGAAATCATGTCAAAATCCATCAATGCGCTCCTGTTGGAGACAAAGGACACAGATCCAGACATCAGGTTTATGGCCTTGAACGACTTGGACCTCATTTTAGCCAGTGATTCTGGTGCTATGAAGTTTCATGCCCCCCAACGTGTAAACTATGCTGAAACTCTCTTGCGGACAATTAGGGATGAATTCGACGAAGTGCGAGTTCAAACGCTCAAATGTTTTTGTAGACTATCCATGCATTTGTCTGCTGAACTTCCTGGTCTTGTTCGGCACTTGTTAGAGCTTAACAAATCAGATAAAAACAAAATGCTGATCACCTCTTCCATCTACACAATGGCAATCCATAACATCTTGAAGTCAATGGTGCTATCAGAAAGAGAATATGAGGTTTCCGGTGCGATCACCAAGATTATCACGCAGAATTTAGAGTCCCACCAGGTTGAATTCTTGTCTCAAATTGATTTTATTGAACTGACTATTGATCTGATTGAATTTTGTGGTAAATATCTCAATGACAATCAAATCAAGCTGCTCACTACTTGGATCATCAATGGTTCCATCAATGGTGAAAATATCATCTCCAAAAAATGCATTTCTGCATTGGGTTACCTCGTAGATTATATCAAACCAAATGAAGTTAAACAATCTCTTTTTAACGCTATAATCAGCGAAGATTTGATCACCAAAAAGCCATTGGTGTCTTTGCAATTGTGCAAATCTGCTCTTGAAGGTTCACCAAAGTTCATGGATGGGTTCATTGACCAGTTGTTCAATCTGATCGATCGAATGATTAACATAGATGAGATCCATGAAGACTTTGACCAGCAGGTTTCTATTGATGAACTCACTGTTGAAGCATTGGAGTTACTCAATAGTATCATTTGCTTGACTTCAAATACTTCCATTGGCTCCGCCGTTTGGCATAAACTTCCCCTGTTGTTAGCATATGACCCATATGGGTCCAACGATCAAGATGAGGAAATCGAGGGTGATCTTGAAGATGAATATGGCGACGATTATGACGACTATAACGGCTACTCAGATGATGACGATGACGACGATGATGACTGTGAAACCCACGGCTTTAGTGGGAAAGTTAGAACTATCACTATAAAAACCATCAAATCTCTCATCACTCTACATCCCATTTCATTACCACAGATTTACCTTGGACTAAATGAACCCATCTTACATCAATTCAAAGTTGAAAAGAACAAACAAGCATTGATATCATTGACTGAACTTTTGACCACCCTTTTCAAGGCAACTTGTAAAGACGAGCCATATTATGGATTTAAAACATTTTCTAGTATCCAATCTAAGGCTAGAAGAAGAAGTGATGTTACAATGCATGAAGCAGTTGATCCCATCACCGAATTGAAAGAGTTTTCCTTCCAGTATTGTGAGATTTTCTACAATAGAGTTTTGAGTTTACCTTCTCCTTCAAATGATTTGATTCCAGTTTATTACGAATTTGTCACCCAGCTTTCAAGAACAATTGGAGGCTTGCCAGATGGATATTTGGAAAAATTTGTTGTCAAAATGGATGAATTGTTTGGTATGTTGGGTGCTACGCAAAATGAAACGAGATTTTATTCTGTTATCATCGACACCAATCCCCTTGAACACTTGGGCCAATTCGGGTATCCAATTTTCCTCAAATTCATCAAGAATGCATTAAACTCCAATTCTAATCATAAACTGACCATTGATTCCATTCAACTTTGCATTGAAATTTTCAAAACGGTCATTCCACGAGATATGCCATCGAATGAAATTGTCAACAGTTTAGTGTCGTCTGTAGCAGAATCATTAATTTCTAGGACTTCTGACAGAAACCTGGGCATTGATATTAGGAAAATGTCTATTGTAGCCATTGGAGTGTTGACGGTTGTTTATAACGAACCAGGTGCTGAATTTGGGCAAGCAATTTTGCAATTACTTGAACAAACTATTAATGCGGATTTATTGGTTCAATTGAATTTACAATGCCTTAATGATATTGTTGAAAGTGGTAAAATTCAACCATTTATTACGCCAGCTTGGGTTTCTACCATCTTAAGCTCGTTGGTGGAATATATTAACGTTCATGAGCTCACTTCCTTGGCATTGAAGAATATCATTACCTTTACTAACTTGAACTTAATTGACGATGTCTCAAAGGGTAACATTTTGAATGTATTATTGTCCACACCGTATGAGATTTTGAACAATGAATCGAGTGAGAAATTTGGAGTCTTATTGTTTTCTTGTATGAACGCCAATGTTGATATTTCAAAAGTTGTTGAATTCATAATCAAATTGAATCATTTTGAATCATTTAGTAATGAATGTGTTATTGCATTAGCGTCCAAATTGCTTGAAATCACTTCTGATGACGAATTGATCAACATGGCCATTTCCGTAGGGCCATTCACTGAGCCCAATGTTGCTAAATTTGTGGGCACTGTTTGTCTTTGCTCTCAAAATGAACCCAAGATTGAAAAAGTTGTTAAGAATTTGAGAGAGGGAGAAGAAATCACTCCATCTTTGATATTCATCAATGCAGTTTCAAAAAGCATTGATTTGGGATTAGCCTTAGGTGAATATTTGAAATATTTTGATGCCCACGATGATTCTGTTTCAAACGAGGCCATCAAGACCACATCCACCATCATTTGCTCCAATCCAGACAAATACTTACCCGAATTGTTGGCCCATATTTCAACGCAGACCATTCCTATCATGAAAACATTGATTGAAATCACAAAGAATGCCAAACTTGAGTCCTCAAGTAGTGATCTGATTATGGAATCAATACTAAACTTTCTAGCCTCTGAAACGAGACAGGTGGAGGATGAAGTTGAAATCTCAACTACTGCACAATGCTTGTCTCAGTTGGTGATCCAGAACTCTGCATACCTGGAAAAGTATTTGTTCAATGTACTCATTTCAAAGGAAATCTCACAATGGGGCAGCCTTGAGATCATTGTTTCGGCAATCACCAAATACCTATTCAATGCTCCTGAATCCATTCACGCCATTGGTTTACAGAGCATGAGCCAGTTCTTAGAACTCTCGACCCGCAACCTCATCTTCACAGACAACTTGATAATCAAAAGCATTGGAATCAGCAATCTGAACGTTGCGCTTACCAAGAACCCAATGCTTGGTGTCTCGCAGATTGTGCCCATCTTGCCAGCTCTCATGGAAACGGAAATTAAGGTCAACAAGACCTTTGTCAGAATCCAGATCATCGGCCCCTACAAGAACAAAATTGACAACGGTCTCAACTACAGAAAACAGGTGTTTGAGAGCATCTACTATCTTTGCAAGGCGCTAGAAAACTCTTCCTCTCTCAAACTAATGTGGGACGTTGACTGGAGTGCGTACGTCAACCGGCTTTTTGATGTTTCTGTGAAGGACGACGTGGGTATCACCCCCATTGGCCTGTTAACCCTCAATAACATGATGAAGTTGGACCCCAATGTGTTTTCCAATGAGGATTCGCTCCACTTGATTATTGAGCGAACCAAGAAGGTGCTCCACAAAAGGATGCCCGACGCTGCTGTGAAACAGGACCTGGAAAAACAGGCCAGCTTGGTCAAGATGGTTGTTAGAAACGCTTGTTTGATCCAGGATTACGTGCGAAGATCAATCATTTTCCTCAAGCCGCAGCAGGTTTCGGAGTGGACTGCCTTCTACGAGGAAATTAGCTGCAAGTATGCTGTAAACGAGGACGAAGACGAGAATTGAGAGGCTGTCTGGATTAACTCGGATCTTGTGCTGAGCAATTTTGCTGAAAAACTTGTGCTGAGCAACTTTTTCAAAATAATTTTGTGCTGAGCAATTTTGCTGGAAAATCCACATTTTCCAGCATTGGGCCTTATTGGATGAAAAAGTGTTTTTCTTTGTTTTAAAGTGGAAATCACGTGAAATGTCAGATCGCAAGACGCAGCCAGTGAATTTGACAAAGGTGGACGTTTGTGGGGACAGCAAGAATGAATTGAATGGAAAGCTATTGGAGTCGCTTTTATCCCCGCTCTTAAAGTCCAGCGACAAGACCGTGGGCCAGTTGGTTAGTGAAACAGACAAAACCGTGCAGAACTTGAAATATTCCGGGCTTTTCAAGTCAGTAGCGGCCAAGTTAGATAGCGACGGTGCTAGCGGTGTTAAGGATATTCTTGGTGACCGCGTAGTGAACGTGAGTGCCGAGTTAGACGTCGAATTGAACAAGTTGGCGGATTTCACTGTCAATTCTGCGCACACCAGCGTTGGTAACATCGTAGGTCTTGGGTATGCGAACAAGAACGTGTTTGAAAATGGTGAGTCGCTCAAGGCGTCTGCAGTGTTAAATAAAGTGCCAGATTTTAAGTACAATGCTCTTGATTTTGAATTCAAAACTCCGCTACTCAACCCATCGATGAAGGTGGTGTTCAATGGTTTCTACAAAGACGGAAGCTTGAAGATTTTTGAGTCTCAACAGAAAAATATTGGCCTTCAGCTTGGATTAGAGAAACAAAAGTACTGTAAATGTTCAGGACTTTACAGTGTCACCAGTGCAGGTTTATCCTACGAAAAAAGAGACGTGACTGGAGTTAAAGACAACGCTAGTGATGCCATCAAGGCCTACGCCGACGCTGACCTGAAGCAGAGCTTCTTTCTCAACATGATCACCTCTAACATGGACTATGTTCCAAACTCAACAGTCTTGCCCTTGAACGGTATGACGCTCAAGGTTGAGAACGAGATTGCTGGTCTCTTAGCCTCTGAAGATCAGGATAAGTTCTACAAGTTTGGTCTGGATTTGCAATTGGCAAAGTCTACTCCGTGCAAGTGGCTCACGCTGACTTCCGGCTTGGCTGTGGGCAATATCCTTGACTTTGGCGGCAACGGACTCATCCATTTCCAGGACAAGTTCTATCCAACGGTTCCAGGTGATATCCATCCGATCCAACCAGCGTCTGCTTTGGGAGCTACGTCATACGCCAGCTACAACCTTGGTCTTCTGGCCAAGCTGGGCTTCCAGTCTGTTGATTCTCCTATCAGAGCCTACGGTGAGCTCAGAGGTGCTGCTGTCAACTCACAGGACGTGCGCTCGCTATTCAAGCAACAACTCACCCATGGCTTCGACGTGGGTATTGTCTACCACTCAGGAACTGCCTCTGCCAAGGTCTTTTCACGCACAAAATTCAACTCCAGCCCAGTGTTTGGTTTTGAGGTTTCTGTTGACGGCGACTGGTGAGCTCTTTGCCAGCTATTTATTCATATATGTTACTTTACATCTATTATTCTTGTACTATCCAACGGTGCTGAGCGTTTTCTTAACTCCGTTTTCATTAACTACGATCCCCTATTCGTTAATTTCTTTATCCATCATCCACTACGCTAGTGCTTGTTTATTTATCTCTTTATCCACCATCCGTTATGTTAGCAGTACCTCACCCACGTGTCGAGCACACAGAAACTGTCTCTGCCAAAGTCTTTTCACGCACAAAGTTCAACTTTAGTCCAGTGTTTGGTTTTGAGGCTTTTGTCACTGGCAGCTGGTAAACTTTCGCCTGCTTTGCATTCATATATGTTGCTTTACATTTATTTCTTATTGTTGTACTACGCAACGGTGCTGAGCGTTTTCTGTTATAACTTCCTCTTTGAGTGTGCTGAGCAATTATCTTCCTCTTTAGGCAATTGTTATCATTTCCAAAGAGTACCACTTTCTTCTCCTAATAATCGTCTTCAGAAATGTTCAAGAGCGTCACTTTGCCAACGGGAGAAACCTACAACCAACCTATTGGGTTGTTCATCAACAATGAGTTTGTTGCCTCGAAATCGGGGAAAATGCTGACTTCTGTAGACCCTTCTACAGAAAAACCAATTGTGGACATTTATTGTGCTGGCGTTGAAGATGTTGAGAGCGCAGTTGAGGCTGCACGTGCTTCTCATGAGCCCTACTCAGAATGGAGAACCATGGATCCAACTGAAAGGGTCAGATTGATGTTAAAACTCGCTGATTTGGTTGAAGCAAACAGTGATATCATCTGTAAATTGGAGACTATGGACTCTGGGAAACCAGTAGCCACCAATTCGATTAACGACGTCAATGCAGTGGTTAGCTATTTGAGATACTGTGCTGGTTGGGCCGACAAAATCAATGGCAAGCAAATTCCGCTAGCTGGTAAGAGATTTGCGATTACCAAACGTTACCCGCTTTTGGTCGGGTGTATTGTCCCATGGAACTACCCATTGTCTATGGCATCTTGGAAATTTGCTCCAGCTTTGGCCTGCGGTTGTTCAATTGTCTTGAAATCAAGTGAAATCACTCCTCTCAGTTTATTGTTTTTTGCCGATCTTGTGAAACAAGCTGGCTTCCCTGCTGGTGTTTTCAATGTACTCTCTGGTTACGGTGCTGATGTTGGTGATGCGATTTCTAGAAACCCACATTTGAGAAAGGTTGCTTTCACTGGTTCTACAGCCACTGGGCAAAAGGTTATGAAGGCCGCTTCTGAATCCAATTTGAAATCAGTCTCTTTGGAATGCGGTGGTAAGTCTCCATTGATTGTTTACGACGATGCTGACATCGAGGAAGCCGTCAAATGGGCTTGTTTCGGTATTATGTACAACTCAGGTCAAAACTGTACTGCTAACTCCAGAATCATTGTTCAAGAAAACATCAAGGAGAAGTTTTTAGACCTCTTTTTGAAGGAACTCAAAACCAGCTGGCCTGTGGGTGATGTTTTTGATGAAAAAACCATGATCGGTCCTGTTGTTTCTAAGCAACAATTCGATAAAGTTTCCAAGTACATTGAGATTGGGAAGGCTGAAGGTGCCACCATCCACCAGGTCCACACTGTTCCTCAAAAGGGTTATTTCATTGCTCCAACTGTCTTTTCCGATGTTAAGGAAGACATGAGAGTTGTCAAAGAAGAAATCTTCGGTCCAGTTGTCTGTCTTTCCACCTTCACCGACATGGAAGACGCAATTCAAAAGGCCAACAACACCATCTATGGTTTAGCTGGTATGGTCTTTTCTCTTAACTTTAACCGTGCACATGAGACTGCAGATTTGATCATGGCCGGTTCTGTCTATATCAACTCTTCCAACGACGAAGACATGAAGGTTCCATTTGGTGGTATGAAAATGTCTGGTTTTGGCCGTGAATTGAGTGATGACGCTCTTTCTCTCTACACTGAAACCAAGTCTGTTTTCATCAACTATGGTGCCAAGTACTAGTTTCCAAACCTCATAGGTTTTTTATTTATTCAAAGTGAGTGATGACGCTAAAACCAACTCTCTTTTAATTTCAAGTAGTAGTTTCCAAACCTCACTGGTTCCCTATTTATTCATTCCTTTATTTATTCATTAATTACTTTCCCAATACACCATCTCCAACTATGCTGAGCATGTATTACGTAAGCAGACTGATGATTTTTTTAAAGATGAAAATTCCAAATTTCAGCTAGTTGACCCACACTTTTTTATCATTAATATGGCCTGGTTTGGATCTGAAAAGCAGCCGGAGTTACCTAAAAGAGAACAGCGCAAAAAGTGCTGGGAATCTCGTGATCTTTTCTTCGCTTGTCTTGATAAGCAGGAAATAATCAACCCATTAGATCCATCAAAGGCCAAGCAAATCAAATCTAATTGTGGTACCGAAGACAAGAACTTTGAAAGAGATTGCATTGCTTCTTGGGTAAAGTACTTCAAGGAAAAAAGACCATTTGATCTTAAGAAGGAGAAAATGCTGGCTGAAGCTGCTGAACAAGGTCAAGAAATTGTTCAAATGGCAGGTTATAAGAAGTAGACAGTATGGATTGAGAATCTCATTCTATTAGTTTATATTATACTACTTGATTTATTTATATATATTATGTGTACATAGTGATTAATGCTTTAATGTTCTTTGCTTTTCAGCGTTTTCAACAACCTTATCTTCGGTTGAAAGACCCTTTGATTTTCTGACATCCTGGAGAATCCTCTTTGCCCAACCTCTACCTTCGGCAGACTTGATGTTGTCACCAAACTCCTCCATTTCCTCCTCGGTTTTGGGGATCCAGAACGGATCTTCTTCGAGAATTTCAAAGCCAAGGAACTCCAACGTAGCAATCGCACCACCGGAAGTGTCTTTACGAATTTGCTCTGAGAACCCGAAGGTGGTCATGACAGGCATATTGGCTTCGATGATGAACCATGGGGTACCTTCTTTCATTTCTTCCAAGGTGATCTTACCCTTGGCCTTGGAAATGACTGGATACACTTTACCTAACAAGTCTGGAGTGGTTTGGATGGTAGCCTTGTACATTGCCAACTCGATTCTTGGTTGCGCTTCGAGAAACAATTCGTGAAGAAGAGACTTGGTGTCACCAATCACATTATCATTGGTGTTGTCCATAGCTTCGATATTTGTGATTTCCATCTCGACAGCATCGATAGGTTCGGCCATCATTGGACCTTCCTTGATAGCAACAGAAAAGCCCATGGAAACGGCACCAATATCAATGGATGAAACGTCCAAACCCTGGGATTTGGTTAAGAAAGAATTGAACTTTTCCAGCTTTGAAAGCAAGTCAACGCAATCAGACTTTAGAGATTTGCATGGCTTCAGTTTAATTGTAATTTTAGCACCATTAATTGCTAATTCACCTTCAATTTCTTTGGTGATTGTTTCTCTAAATCCAACTCTCGCACGACCAACAGTCATGTCAACCATGGCAAATCTTTCCTTCAAGTCTTTAACACATCTTTCCAAATGCAATTCTCCAGATGTCTCCAAGACAACTTCACCGTTTTCGTTGACATAACCTCTAACATTAGGATCGGAAAGATTGAGTCTCTTAATACCTCTAATGAGCTTATTCAAATCACGGAAATTAGTTGGTTCTAAAGTAGAATGTAACAAAGGTGGTAAATTCAAATGAGAAGCTTCGTGGGTAAGTGAGATCATCCTACCCTTGGATTCAGTGTTGGTGAAAAGAGATAGATCGGCAATGGTAGCTGTTTTCAACATCAAATAGTTGAATGCACTTGACTGGATACCAATGACCATACCAGCAGTTGCCTTTTCCAAGGAAACCAATTCACGGCCTTTGAATTGGAAAATACCATCCACTTTGACCTTGGTGGCAGTGTGTTGCTCTGATTGCATCAATGGATAGGCCTTGTCACCATCGGTTTCAGGATCATAAAGTGGCGAAAGAACAACAATTTCATCGCCTAAGGAAATAGTACCAGAGTAAAGTCTAGTGAAACCAATGAATGCTTCAGATTCGTCTTCCATAACGTCTTCTTCCTCTTCCTCTTCCTCTTCTTCTTCTTCTTCATATTCAAATGGATCATAATCGTCTGAATCTTCTGAATCATTTTGATCCGAGTCTGTATCATTGTTATCATCAGCAGTTTGATCTTGTTTGATGAGAATAGGAACGGTTTCAACACCCTTGTTTTCATTGTCTTCACCTTCAATCTTCTTTTGCATAGTCTTAGACTGGGTAGAGGCTAAAGCTCTTAATCTTCTAGCTCTTTCCATGATATCATCCACTTGGTCATCCGATTGCTCGATTTCCCTTTGTTTGTTGGCCATTTCGATAATGTCTTTTGGTAAACTGACAAGCTTAGCAACAAACCCAGACACAGGACCATTCGAGTCGCAAGCAATCATTGCTTTTTCCAATTGTGTATCGAGAAGCCCGTGATGGGCAGAGGATTCAATGAGCTTTGGAATACGGGTTTTTTGGGCTTCTATTGGTGAAGGCAGAATGTTGATGACGGCACCGAGCAATGAGTTAGCCAATGGAAGAAATTGGGAAAGAACCAACTGGATAAGAGCCTTTGGTTCTTTTTGCTTAGCCTGAATGTCTCTTGGAGCAACGTTGATGTTCATTTTACTGGTCATCAACTTCAAGGTCTCAACTGCATCTGGGTTTTGGGGGATATCTAAAATGGTCTGGTAAAGTTTCCAAATGGAATCCAGGATGAAGGTGACGAATAGGGGCTTTTTATTTGACTTTTTAGTTGGAATTGGTAGGATGTCACGTGCTTTGGGATCAAAGTAGTAGCCTTCCCATAGTTTTGAGTGCACGTCTTCTGGAGTGAAACCCTCACCAAGTTTTTGTGCAATTATGTGAGCGAATTGTTTGAGATTGAATCCCCAGCCGTCGTAAGCACATGTGAACACAACGTTGTCGTTAACAGGAGAGAAATAGATGTTTGCGTCGTCAACTTCCAGTTGTGAGTCTTGCGCATGGGCGTTAATCACGTCCCCCTGGTAAAAACTGGCCATGACTGCATTCACTTGGTTGATCACCTCCATCAATCTGAGATATGCATCTAATGGAGTCAGCTGTAACTCCACAATGAGTCTATCGATTTTGTTCAAAACTAACAGTGGTTTCAAATTATCAATCCACGCTTGTCTGAGAACGTTTCTAGTCTGCGAACAAACGCCCTCCACCACGTCAACAACCACCAAAGCTGAATCAGACAAACGAGATGCCGTTGAAACCTCTGAAGAGAAGTCAATGTGACCAGGTGAATCAATCAAATTAATCTGCGTCTTGCGAGGTCCGTTAGGGCCTCGCGTACTGAACTCCAACGCAATTGCCGACGACATCATCGTGATACCACGCGTCTGCTCATCTTCACGTGAGTCTAAATACCTTATCCGTGCCGCTAATCGCTTGGAAAAAAGCCCTGTTGAAGCAATAAGATTGTCTGATAATGACGTCTTTCCGTGGTCCACGTGAGCCACGATACAGATGTTTCTCACGTCCATTATTCAAAAAGCTAGAAGAAGAAAGTGAAGAAAGATTTTTCTTTATTTTCACGGCCTCTTCGTAGGGGGGGACCAAAAACGCTACGGCGGAAATTAAAAAACAACCCGGCGTAATTTTTTTTTGCCTTCGAGCTACGCCGCAACTTTTTTGTCTGGGGCGGGTTCTCTGGGGGAAAATTTTCAATTTTTGAAAATTGGGCCGTAGAAAGCAGAAATTGGAGGAAGCAAAAAACTTGAAGGCGAAGGTGTTAGTTGTTTATTTCACATGAATCTCGTTTTGGACATTAACACGCCCCTGCTGGCGGGCTGGGCCCACACACAGCGTCACCAAATGGCATTGGATGCTGTTCACGGAAAATCGGCGTTTGTTCCGGACGCCAGCGTCGACGAAGACGTGTATGCGTTGCTACACCAGGGTGTGCTGTACAATCCAGAGGCGTTGGAGCCAATGATGGGTTACATCTGGGACGATATGGACGTTCCCAAGGACATTATTCTTACTGTGAACCAGAATGCGTGGGCGGATGCGAAGATCACAGCACAATTGGCTGAAATCGCATTTGAAAAGTATTCAATTTGCGAGTTGGACCTCCTCAAGAGACAGCTCTCGACTGCCTACGCCCTCAGTAAGCCTTCAGCTTGTCTGGTGGTGGATATTGACTACGACCATGTTTCCGTTGTTCCAATCTCGAACGGTAAAGTCATTTCCAAGGGAATTGTGAGATCGAACTACGGCGGTGACTTCATCAACATGTTCTCGAACCAATTCCTCCAATCCCACGTCGACAACGTGGACTTGATTCCTATTGACTATCTTTCCAGATCAAGCAGCAGCTCCTGGTCCCAGTTCATGATCAGCAAATCACTTGCACAATTCAATAGATCTGCGTTGACCCTGTATGGAGACCAACCAATCACCTATATCACGCCAAGTTCCACCAAACAGGTCACTGTGCCAATAGAAACGCAAAGAGACCTTGTTGACCCCCTTTTCAAGCCGTACCAAAGCTACATGAACATCTTCCCGCAGGGAACTGCGGTTCCCAGCGATGCTCCAGGCATTGGCGGCCTCATTTTCCAAAGTTTGAAGAACCTATCAGCCGAAGACTCGCTATACCGTGACTTGCTCTCAAACGTCGTTATTCAAGGCTCGCTCTCCTACGTTCCTGGTCTGGAAGACGGAATTCTGAATGATTTGAGACTTTTTGTCAAGGATTACCAGATTTCGTCCTATTTGAACATTGATGACGTCGAAAGGCTCTCTGAAAGTTGGCTAGGTGCTACCATGGCCCAACAATGGTCTGAAAACAAGGTCAGTAAACAAGATTGGTTCGAGCTAGGTCAATCTCAATTGAAGAACAGATTCAACTGAGACATGTGCACTTTTGTCTTGAATTAACTCACTCTTTTCTTCCTATTGTTTGTAGTATAGTGTATACGTTAAAAAGTATCATAAAGTAAAGTAATTTTAATGGAAATTGCTGAGCGGATTTTACGTTAGTCTCTGTAAGCTTGAGTTTTGATGTTTTGAAGCTCTAAAAGAAGGTTCTCAATGCTCAAATTACCAAAAGTAAGATATTTTTTTTCTCATTGTTTGCGTATAGTGTATACGTTTAAATGGTATCATAAAGTGAAGTAACTTTAATAAAAATTGCTGAGCTAATTTTACGTTAGTCTCTGTAAGCTCGAATTTTGCTCTTTTGAAGCCCCAAAAAAGGTTCTCGATGCTTAAATTACCAAAAAGTGCATCCCACTTTTGTTGTTCTTATATTCCCCCCACTAGCCCCATTCTTTTTAAACTACTAATACCCTCCCAGCGAATCCTCCAAGTGAAAAAAAAATTTCATCACCACCAGCGTTTATGAATCATTCACTAATACGAAAGATGTCCACCGCTGCCGCTACTGCTACTGCTGCTACTGCTGCTACTGCTGCTCCTAAGGCAAAGTCCTTTACTCTTAAGACCCCTAAAGGTACCAAGGATTGGGGTGATTCCGATATGGTTATCAGAGATGGTATCTTCACACACTTGCGTTCACTGTTCAAGTCTCATGGTGGTGTTACGATTGATACGCCGGTTTTCGAATTGAGAGAGATTCTTGCTGGTAAATACGGTGAAGATTCAAAACTTATCTACAACTTGGAAGATCAAGGTGGTGAATTGACCAGTTTGAGATACGATTTAACAGTTCCTTTTGCTAGATACGTTGCAATGAACGGTATCGCTAACATCAAGAGATACCATATTGCCAAGGTGTATCGTAGAGATCAACCAGCCATGACCAAGGGTAGAATGAGAGAGTTCTATCAATGTGATTTTGATGTTGCAGGTGCTTACGACTCCATGGTTCCAGACGCCGAAGTTTTGAAATTGTTAGTTGACGGTCTTACTGGCTTGGGCATTGAAGATTTCAAGGTTAAACTCAATCACAGAAAAATCTTAGATGGTATTTTCCAAGTGTGTGGTGTTGCTGACGAAGACGTGAGAAGAATCTCTTCTGCAGTTGATAAACTCGATAAATCGCCATGGGAAGCGGTTAAGAAAGAAATGGTTGAAGAAAAGAACCAAAGCGAAGAAGTTGCAGACAAGATTGGAGAATACGTTAAAATCAAGGGTGATATTCAGACTGTTTTGAAGACTTTGATGGCGGATGAAACTTTGATGGCTAATGAATCTGCAAAGACCGGGTTGTTGGAAATTGAAACCATGGTTGAATACCTTCAGGCTTTCGGTATGGACAGTTACATCTCCTTTGACATGTCACTCGCTAGAGGTTTAGACTACTACACCGGTTTAATTTACGAAGCTGTCACTGCCCAATCTGCTCCACCAGTAGACGCTGCTGAAAAGAAGAAGAAGAAGAAGTCCAAGTCTGAAGATGAAGATGCCAGTGAATATGTTGGTGTTGGTTCTATTGCTGCCGGTGGTAGATACGATAACCTTGTTGGTATGTTCCTTGGTACCAACTCCAAGGGTAAGTCCAAGTCTATTCCTTGTGTTGGTGTTTCTTTCGGTGTGGAAAGAATCTTCTCTCTCATCAAACAGAGACAACAGTTGGTTGAAAAGGTTAGACCAACTTCTACACAAGTTATGGTCATGGCCTTTGGTGGTGGTGAAGGCTGGGATGGTCTTTTATCCGACAGAATGAAGGTCACTGCCAAGCTTTGGGAAAATGGCATTGAAGCTGAATATGTTTACAAAAAGAAGGTCAACCCAAGGAAACAGTTCGAAGCTGCAGAAAAATCAGGTTGCCCTGTTGCCGTTATTCTTGGTAAGGAAGAATACTTGAACGATGGCAAGGTCAGAATCAAGGTTCTTGGTAAGGAAGATGAAGCTGATGAGGGTGAATTGGTTTCTGTTGAAGAAATGTCTGAAAGAGTGAATAATATCTTGAAGCAATTGAATCACGATGGTGATGATGTTCAAAAATTATTAAAGAACATGTCCATTTGAACGTGTGTATCCTTATGTGTATAGAAACTACTTAAGAAGTAACAACAAGTCAATTGACAAGAGTCAATGAGCAAAAAAAAAGTCAAAAATCGTGAGCGCACCAAAAAAATCACATTTGCAAAATTTTGCATACAAACTGAAATGGAGGAGCAGGCTCCCGTCGCTCCGCAAAGCGTTTCCACAAAACTCCAGCCAAAAAATCAAGTTTTTCAAAAAATCACATACAAAACGAGACAGTACTCAGATACAACAAAATGATTATCATTATTTTGAAGCCAAACAGAAGTTTCTCAGTGAGCTTTTCAAAGATTTGATGCTTAGAAAAGGTTGCCATATCATTTAGTAAGCTTCGAGCTCTTTGCAAGTTTCAATCAAGTTAGTAATTGAAGTTTTAAAATTGTGTCTTTTTTGTGCTTTTTTCAAATCCTTAAACTTTTTCATTAAAGTTTAGAAAAGACTCAAATGTTGGTAAATAGGGTTTAAAGAAGGACAATTTAAGATCCAATAGAAAAACGCCTAGAGAAGTATTTCGCAAATTATGAGCTCTCTGGGCCAAGTATTGAGGAAGTTATACACAATTTCAGAAATCACAACTGGGTGAAAGTCGTAAAAAAATACACAAGTCACGTGACGTTAATCTTCGTATAGAAACGCCCATTGAATTAGCCGCTAATTGATACGGAAATGAGTCCGCAGAAACGCGGTGTAGTCACCAAAAAACTCCGAAAGAGCGATAAAGAGTATCATTGGCAAAGAAAGGGGGGCGTTACAATTTAACCACGTTGCCAAATTAAGGTTATGCGTAGCTTATCAAGCTCTAAGTTAAGCAACGGCTAAAAATAATACCCTGACGCGGCAAAAGCTGCGGGGATTCAGCTCATTAAGAATAGTAAGCAATTAATAAGAATAAAAACAAATAATCTAGAGTCTAAAAGTTAGAGTACAGAAAGTCATAGATACATCACCTAACTTCGACTTCCTTTTGGTAACCATCTCGCTTTTCGATGAAATCAATGTAAGCAGGTTTAGTCCAGATTCTAATACGCTTACCATAAATAATACATGGAATAGCCGCAAGACAAGCGAGAATCTGGAATGAAATCAAAATGGCATATGTATTGGTGTTACCCATGGCATTTAACCAAGGAGAACAAGTGAAGGTGAAAATACAACCAATTGCATTGTTAATAATGGAGACACCAATCATACCTTCGATAACCATATCTGGATAGGCACTAGCTAAGTAACTCATAGCAATATCACCAGAAGCACCCCAACCAATACCGATGAAACCTAAACCGAAGATGTAAGTGACAGGCCAAGTCCAATCTTGATCAGTACCAGCAGCGAAAATCATCATACCAATTGGACAGCAGAAAAAGACAAGAACTAAGAAATAGAGATAATCTTCAGGTTCATGAACACCGCCTCTCTTGTTGGCAATCCAAACAACAGCCTTATCAGATAAAATACCAGCATATAAACAGCCGATAATAGCACCAATTAAACACGGAATGTTCATGAGCGCAACACCAGTATCACCGTAATTGAAAGGTGGGTCATAGTATTGGTCATCTTCAGTAGTCAAGTAGAATGTCAAGTACGCATCTTGCAACCCCCACAAAATACCGGATAAAATCACTGGAGGGAACCAGAAAACTCTCAACATGTTGTATAGAGATTGGAAATATTGTTTGACACCCCAACCTTGCAAGTTAGAAGCAGGTGTGAAAAGGGCGATTCTTTTCGAGTAAGAATATCTCTTTTCGTGGATCCCGTTTTGGCCAATGAGAGAGCCAAAGGATTGGCCCGAGTTGGATAGAACATCGTCTGAGGAGCCCTTTTCATCATTTTTTTCACCATTGTGCATAACAACGGTATCCAGACCTTCGTAACCCGCATCAATGATATCAGTTAATTCAGCGTTCACGTATTTCGATCTGTCGAAGTATGTTTCATATTGAGTGAAAATCATCACAATGAGTAGAACCCCTGAAATGATAGCGGCAATCCAACCAACCCATCTGAATGTGGTACCGGCGGAAATGAAGCCCGCAATCAATGGCCCTAAATAGGTACCGATGGAAATGCACATAATGTAAATGGTCAAAGCCCAACCCAATTGATGAGAGTAGAACATATCAGCCAACGACAATTGGGCTGCGGCCTCAGCACACCCTTCACTCGCACCAACCAATAATTGGGACCAAATAGTATCGGAAGTTTGTTTCGCATAACCGAACCAAACACTCCCGACGAGACCTAACAAAAGACAGATGACATAGGTGGATTTACGTCCGTACAAGAACGCAACAGGACCTAAGATCAACGTGCAAAGCCCGATAGACGCAAATAAGACACCTGCACCGGTGTTCATTGCGTCGTAGGAGATCCCATACATTTCGTTCAACGAGTCTTGAGTCGACCCCGCGTCGTTCGAGGTGGCACCGGTGAAGGCCGTGATGAACATAATGATGAATGCCTGATACATTTTTGTCGTCCACGACCAGTTGAGTGGATCGTTAGGTGAGTCTGAAGGCTGTGGATGGAGAACAATCCCTTCTGGCGTCGTCTTCAACAGGTTTGTCTCCCCAGCATGGCCTGTGGCTAAGATGTTGATCGTACCTGGAACATAGTCTGGATGGTACTTGTTGAAGTACTTTTCATTTTCCTCCCCGTACGAAGACAGGTGTCCATCTGCGGATCTGACCGTTGTAGTGTTCATTCCCTGTGCACGCCGTTTTTTGCTTTCAACTGCGTCCATCTTCAATAGGCGATTGTTATCTATTTATTTCTTTTCTGACTCTGGAGCCTCAGAAATGAAAACTTTTCACATCGCGGCTATCAGAAAATTGTCGTTGCCAAGAAATTGGAAAATGCCGAGAACTTTGAGATTTCCATCGGATCCGTTGACTTTTTTCCGTTTCTTGGAGATGTGCTCAGCAACGTTAGATACTTTTCGATGTCGTCATCAGCATAATTTGCAAGACGAGGCTCTGGGGAGACGAGATTGAAATCAACGGATTTGTCGCTTTCTGGTTCGCTGTCGCACTGATCGAAATCAATAGGCTCGAGTCCGATACTGGCACCTATTTGGAACACACGGCTGTGAATGGTGTCCCAGTTTTGGTCGACTGAATCCGTTTTCCGCGCTGCCTTGGACTCTATCTCAATGTAGAGTTCGCGCTTGGCCTCAGCGCGTCTAATGATGTCTTGAATATACTCTCTGAGATCACTTTTCTCTTTCTGACCCAATTGGGCAACTATAACAGCTCCGACGTCTAATCTGGCAGTGTCTCCATGCCGACCAAAGGAAACAAAGTTGTTCATCCACGTGATCATGCCCTCAAATAGTCGCGAGTCCGCTGGGGCCTCGAGGTCGCTGAGGTAGATGTCTCGCATAAACTTGTACATTATGGGTGAATATTTGTCTTCTAGAGTGATGAGAGAAACCACTATGTCACCCTTGTAGGTGCTAGAGTCGTAGATAAAGCCATCGCATATAACAATGAGCTCGCTCATGAACTTTTGGAAAATAGGAACATACTTGTACACCTCGGCTTTCTTGAAAAGGTCGATCAGCGGCTCGAAGAAGATCGACATGAGATCCTTGATCACGTCCATCATCTCATTGGCTTCCCACAACTCACGCATCATTTCCTTGTCCCATCTACGCAGCTTTCTCTGGAAATACTGCACACACAACGTGTACAAAGAACCGTCTCTGCGAACCTCGTTCTTGCAATCCTTGAGAATCTCAATGAGTGTGGCTCTGTCCAACTCCTTCTGCTGGAGACCATCATTCGGAAGAAGGATCGCAACTGGTAGCTCTATTCCTGTAATTTTACTTAGTTCCTTCACCTCGAGAACAACTTGGTCATCACTTTCAAAGTATTCATCAATCCTTGCTGCAATGCCAGATTGGCCAAGTTTATTGAACTTTTCCCTCAATTGTCTCAACTCATCGTCATATTTCTTAACGTCGTCGCTCAAAACACCCATGAAGATCATTTGCAAAAGTGACTTTCCTTTTCCAAATGGCTGAAACGTGAACAGGTCAATAAACTTCTTCACCATCTGTAATGGGTTGGTGAATCGTAAGATGGTGGCCATCATCTTGTACGGCATAAGCTTGTGCATTCTTTTGACCATCCTGTAGAACTCTGGAGCAGAATCGGACCCAATCAACATTTCGTAAAGTGTACTAGCGATTTCCAATTTCACAACTTCGATAATCGACTTAATAGGCCCGCTCAAATCATCAATGGATTCACAGTCTTTCAATTCATCAAAAATGTATTTGAATCCCTTCGCATGAAGAATGTCTTTTATCTTCAAAACTTCAACTTCTAATTCACGAACTGCTTTGACAAGAGCCTTTTGGAACTTCAAGTTTTGCAAAGTGACTAAATGGTCCACATTTGTTCTGTTCTGAACATCATGTGTTTCATCTGGGGTTAAAATGGCCGGATTGTTCGATAAAAACGCAACCAGCTCGGGCGATTTGGCCAATGACTCCTTTTTCAAAAGTGAGCGCAGGTATCCTCTCAAAGCCACACGTAAGCTTTCTCTTGGTAGATTGGTGATGCTCTCAGAAGCGGAGCCCATGATAGAGTTAGAGGACCCACTAGAAAGAGTTCTCGAATGAGAGGAGTTCGATCTCATTGGAACCTTGAGCGAGTTCTTGAAACTCTTTTCCAACTTACCTATGTTGAAGGATGCAATATTTGGAGTTTTTGGGGTTCTAATTTTGAATGTGCCAGTGGAAAAAGACTTTGGAGTAGCAATAGGAGAAGCAAGAGCTGTATCTGATGGCAGCTCGCCAACCACACTACTATCAATGAGATCGTTGATGTTTATATCACCTTCGATATCCTCAAAAGAGTTGTCTTGCGCGATTGCCTCATCACCTTCAGCATCAACAGCTTGACCTGATTGCTTGTCCTTAGATGGCAAAAACGGTCTCTTCACGTTTGGATACAGTTTTTTCATTTCCAATGCCAACTGTCTGAATTCTCCATATCTTCTTTTGATGTACCACCCCTCGTCATCCTTCTCTCTTTTGACTCTAATGATGAAAGAATAGTACTTAGACTCTCGAGTACCCCACATAAGACCCTTCTTCAGTTCAATACCGCTTGTGACACCGATGACGTTGATGTACCACCCGTTCATGTACTCTTCATGCTCGATAGCATCGGGATTCAACGTGATATGCGGTGCCACGTCTTCAATGTCGACTTTATTCAGTCTTTCTTGGTCAGACTTGGTCATAAGCTTACCTAGTTTTTTATAAGCACCCTTCGTTTCTTTATCCATCTCAAAATACGCATCTTCATTCGTGGTTCGTATACCATTATTGAACAGCATTAAAATAAGCGACTTGATCTTCGATAGAGCCAGCTCTCTTTTGGAAACCAAGCCTCTGTCATTGGAGTTCGAAATCTTCTTTTCTTTCCAGGACTCAAACAAGGTCTGAATCTTCAACCAGAACGGTAGTTGGTCTAACCAATTAAGTCCCAGCTTGTTCAAGTGAATTTTTATGAACGGAAACGTCATAACGAACCTTTCCAAAACGTATCTAAGAATGGGAAACTGTTCTCTAACCATATCCTTCGTAGCTTCTGCTATTTGATGCAATTCCTGTAAATCAATCCCCATTTTATGTATCATCAACGGATTTAAAGGCACAAATGGGGGCCCGAAGCGGCGTAAACCGGAAATATCATGGTAGGACGGTGAAAGCCGATCAAACTCGTCCGCTATCTGTCGCCTTAGAAGCTCCTTCTTGATGTAATGCTCTTCACACGGGCTCAGCTCCATGAAAAGAGAGTATTACTGGAGTGATAACTTTTTACGCGTCGTATTTGCCCTCATTTCTTATATGAATCCACCTCTCATGGCCGTTGCAGACGACACCACGGCTCAACAGGCACTGGGAAGAGAGATGGAGGTTTTTAGAACGGAGGGATGCTCTTTCAGCGATGAAAATGGGCTTGAAACAGACACAACAGCTCGCCGTAGCTCCAAATTTATATGGAAAAAGCCTCAAATAACCAAGCGACTGTCTTCAGCCTTTCTCAACACCCGTGGAAGCACTAGCAACTTGACATTGGTGTCACCCGTTTCCGCGAGCTTTGAACAGGGCCATTGTCGGCAAAACTCGCAGTCTAACGAAACGACAAATACAATGACTACCACCAGCTCTTCGGCGTCAATTGACGAAATCAACAGTGCTAAGGGAGGTAGCTTCAGTAGATCTTTCTCTTCGCTCAAACGAACCACGAAATCGATACTCTTTCTAGACCCTACGCCAATGGAAACACATTATGCATTGGAAGATAAAGCGGTCGAGGAAGAATTGCGGCGCCGCATCGAATCCGGAAACTGCGAGCTGAAAACACGGAGATCCATCAACTTGGGAGATGTTAACAGGTCCACGCCTGAACCTTCCAGCGGATCATTGCTGGAATTTAGTCTTGCCGAAACTAGCGAGTCACGTGACCAGATCGAGGATGCCAGTGAAAAGTCGCCAGTGAGAGACACCTCCAACGTTGGCAACCTGAAAATCAACAGACAGAGATCGAGAACCCTGAACGCTCTTGAGAATAACAATCCGCTCGATGAATTAGCAAGCGATGGCCCGTATAACGCCAACGCCGGCATTTTGGCTTCCATCACTAATTTTGTTAAACTCAACAGACCCTCGTCTTCAAGTGCGCTGAGAAAGTCCAGTGTTACTTCACAGGTCACTGTTTTGAGAACAAAAGACGCATTTTCTCTCATGGAGGATAGAACGCCAAACTCATTTTTGGATGCACTTCTGGAAGTATACCCCATTAGCCAGATCGTGTCTATTTTGAGCACAAAAGATACGGATTTTTCCAAAGAAACATTGCAACTATACTTCAAAAGATTCTATGATTTTGATAGAATGCCTCTAGACTTTGCATTGAGGTACTTTTTGATGTTGAATGATTTACCAAGAGAAACCCAACAAATTGATAGAGTTGTTTATCAATTTGCCATATATTACATTGAACAACTGAATGATGACTATTTCAATGTTGATTCAATCTACATCTTGACATTTTCTCTCATCATGTTGAATACTGATAGATTCAATCCCAACAATAAAAAGAAGATGACTAGATTTGATTTTATTCAAAATGTTGATGATGCGCTCAAGGCCAATGACAACCATATCGATAAGGATTTCATCGCTTATCTTTTTGATAACATTGTTCATTCTCCATTTGTTAAAATGTCACAGGATCAAGCACCCTTGTGTTTACATGCATTGGAATCAGGTGAACATTTACCATACCCAACCTTATCATTTTTGAATGTCGATTCACAGCAAGTTCAAGAGCCGTCATTGTCTCAGCTTGATATCCAATTAAGTCCCAAAATTGAGTCATCGCCTGCTATTTCAAGAAGTTCTTCGATGCAAGGATTGAGCATAAGCTCTTCTTCCAATCCTCAATTGAGAAGAAGAAGAAGCAGCACTTCCTTTTTATGGAATTCCACCTTTCTTGCCGATCCTTATCAATACATTATAGACAAAAATGTGAACACTCTGATTCTGCCATCGCATAACTTCACACCATACAATCAATTCATTAACACCAAGATTTTGAACATGCCTTCAAATGTCACCCAGTGTTCACAGCAAAATATACAGGAAGAATTGGATAGTTATGTTGATGAAGACATCAAAATCAAAGAATTCACAAACATTTTGAACTCCATGATTCATTCAAAAGTTGGTTTATTATTAAAAGTATCGAAATCTAAGGGGTCATTTTTAACATTGAATAAATTTGCACATACTATACCCATCAATGACCCTAAGGAATTCAAATCCGAATATTTTGTTGCAAGAGTTTTGAAAGTTGGTATTTTAAACAGACAGGAATCAAAGACTTTGACTAATGTCAAAACATGGAAGAAATACTTTTGTATTTTAACCCCATTGGGCTTGTTCATGTTCAAATCCGTCTCTTTGTTTGAAATGGTTTATTCAGGTTCTGCAGTAATCATTGCGGAATCTGATTCTACTGGTTTGTTAGACCAATTCCAACCATCCTATTTGATCAATAGAGGCTCATTTGCTTCTAGAAAATTGAAGAACTTGGAATTGGATAAGATTGTCAATTCTAGTAAACTGTTTGCTTCTAACACTGATAATGTTAATTTACATAGTTACACATTTTTCATTCATGGACCAAACTCCCGTACGGCCTTCATGGTTAGAAACATTTATGAGCTCAAGTCATGGATCGTGAATATCAATATTGTCAATGCTCTCAACGGAGTCAAAATACCTCATGAAAAGATTGACATTAGTGAGTTTGTTTCTGATTCCAAAACAGGTATTAGTGACAAGTACTATGAAATCACCCCTAGCGGCGATGACACCATTGATGAACGCATTTCTAAAACATGTGACGCAATTGGGTATGATGTGGAAACAATGCAGCCTACTGACGACTGCAACAAACCGCTATGGCATCAAATCCAATACATGAAGTTATTGAATTCATTGGCACCTTTGGATACCAAGACAAGAGAAACGCTACAAACCACCTGTAAGATCCTCAATATTAAGATCGAGTGGATGTGGTTTGAAAGATGTAGATCCCGCATGGTGCTGGAGCTTCTCACGAGGGCCAAAGATGTGATATGTGAGACTCCGATTTTGGATGAGGATTCCGAAGAGGCGTTTGACTTGGAGGAAGAAGATGAGGAGGGCGATTCCACGGTGATAGTTGCCGACACGCTCACTGATTACATCATCGAACATCCAAACACTGCTCACGAAGTCGAACATGACACCGATGCTGAATATTATAGTTGTTTGGAAGTATCTTTATAAACATGAACATTGAGAACTCTTGGACACCCGTCGCGGTCTTTTTCCAGTAACACACACTGTCTACAGTAATATGCCGGTGCTAAACTCTCTCCAACATGAGGTTTAGAAGAACAAAGAATACATCTTTCTGAAGAGGGACCTATGGCGCAATCGTCACACACACGGGCCTCCTTTGAAGAATTTACAAGAGAGTCACAACCGGGACATTTACCCTCACACTTTGCGCAAAGCAGGGCCGTGGAAGTCCCCGTACGCTTCGAACATTTGAGAATATCAGACATTGTATAGAAAGTGAAAAGTTGCCATACTAAAGAAAGTTGTTGTTTATCAACATGAAATTATTAAGTGCGCTGTTGCCGCTTTTAGCCCTCGGATTTGCTTCTGAGGGCGATAGACTTCCCGAGTTCCGTAAATGTGTTAAATATTGCGATTTGGTGCGTTGTCCTGGCGGCAAGGACAACCATCCAGACATCTCAGATGAATTGTATACTAAATTAGTGAACGATGGCGAGTTGCAAGCGTTTTTCTCACACGATGTGCCGTTGTGGAACAGGATGCTTGGCTGGGACTGCTTGAGTAATTGCGATTACGAGTGTCAGAGAATAATTACTGAACATAGAACTCAAAACGGTAGAGAAATCTATCAATTCCATGGTAAATGGCCATTTATTCGTGTTTGGGGGGTTCAAGAGCTCTTCAGCACGATTTTCAGTGTTGGTAACTTCATTCCTAACTACTTTGGATTTTGTTTGATCAGAAAACAGTTGGCCAAAGAAAGAGATGGTGACTTTAAGAGAATGTATTTTGCTTATTTGCTGGTATCAATTGTTTCAATGTGTGCATGGACATTTTCCTCTATTTTCCATCTCAAAGATACGTGGAACAGAGAAAGATTGGATTATTTCTTTGCCGGTATGACTGTTTTAACAGGTTTCTATGCTATCATGATGAGGTTTTTCCATCTTTACAGATCTCAAATGAAGACAAGAATTTTGGCTGCAGTTTGCATTACAATGTACATTTACCACGTTGCTCGTCTTCTCAACAACTGGTCATATTCCTATAACATGACTGCCAATGTTATTTTGGGAGTCGTCCAGAACATTCTATGGGTTACGCTTTCCATTAACCAATTCAACTCGCGTAAGAATCCTAGAAAGACTCTCATTGAAAACTTGAAAGACAGAGAAGTGAACTGGAGTCTTGTTCCGTGTGGTCTTGTCACCTGTGTTGTATTTGGTATGTCCTTTGAACTGTTCGACTTTGCCCCAATTGGAGAACTTCTCGACGCCCACGCTCTGTGGCATTTTGTTACCATTTGGCCACAAATCTATTGGTTTAGCTACATGGTGCGAGACATTGAATTCCTGAAGACAGTGAAGACAGAATGAAGAAAAACTTGCTGAGCATGCTGAGCAAAATCCAGAAACGGTAGCATCAGAAAATAAATTTTGAGAATGAAATTTTTCAGTGTGTAGATCTCTCTTTTTATAAAGTAATGAAGGACCTTGTCACGAAATTGGTTACTTTGAACACCGAAATTGGTCGTCCATTAACAGACAACGACTATGATGTTTTGGTAGAATTGATCATCAATGGCCATTTCAAACAAGCGGCAGAATCTGACAATTTCACTAAATTTTTCAGTCCATCTAACCATACTTTGGAATCAGCAATGAATGAGTTCAAGCAAAGCTCTCACGATGTTGATTTCTTATTGCTTGGTGTTTATTTTTTGCAACTTTACATTCAAAACAACTTCACAGGTCCAACTCTAGTAGAAGAATTCATTCCAGCATGGATTTCAGAATACAAGAACCAATCACTCAAAGAGTTAGCAACTAATGGGTTCCAAGCCTATCATTTACAAAACCATCCGGAGTATTTAGTCATTGCCAAAGAATTGCTTAAACATGAGTCCAATGAACCATTTGTTTCAGTTGGGATCAGATGGTGGAGATCACGTGCACTGCAAATCCATCAGTCAGTTTTACCGGAAAGATCATGGGATTTGACTGAAGAATCGATGAGCTTGATGAATGCAGAATTGATCAACTCATTATTGACAGGCGATGATGAAAGCGTGGATCAACAACTGCTTTTAACCTTTTATTTAGAACAAGCAAGAAATTCCATCATTGGTGATGTTGACACCACAAAGGAATTTATAATGAAGGCGCATGAGCTTTCTGGTCTTGAATTAGTACTGACCGGTTGCAAGGCTAAGATGACCCAATATCAAAAAAAGGCCACTGCTACGTTGACAGTTTTGGCCAAATCCGATGCTAAGCTTTTACGTCTAGATCGTTCAGAACTAGGAATTGATCCTAACAACGTTAAGCTCAATGATGATTTGTTTTTGGAAAAACCAGTTTACGACAGTTTGGGTGATGAAGAATTTGCTAATACACATGTCACTACTCAAGGTCAAGAAGATTTCATTAAAAGAATCAAGATGGATTTTTCAAACGTTGGTGAGTCTCAGATCCCATTGGATAGTCTTTTACCAATCATTCCAAAGGAAGACGACATTCCACAGAGTCTTAAAGAGTTGGATCCTAACAATCAGCCAAGCTTGGCCAATATGGATGCAATTCAATTGATGTTAAGAATGGAATATATTCAAGCTAATACACCAAGTGGGAATGCACTCATCAATGAAGAACTCATTGCGATTGTCCAAAGAATATTATTCTGTCCACCAAACAGCATTAACTGGCTTATATATTCACAAGCACTTTGGTGGAGATCGCTACTTGAAACAGCAAGGCCTAGAACCGTTGAAAGAGGTGTTCTTCAATTATATTCGCTTGTTGAAGAATTGGGAACAACTAGTGATCAAACATCAAGACTTTTCCCTAAAACACAGGAAGAAACCAACTTCCCTCAACTTTTTGCCAACTCCAGTCGTGAAACAATTCTTTTGAACTCCATAAGATTGAGATACATTCATTTGATTCCACCAATGTCCAAATGGGGGATGGATGAACAGCTTGCACAAAAATTGATGGAATTGGGGTCAATCAAGTCAGCATTGCAAATTTACGAAAGACTTGAGGAATGGGTTGAAGTTGCACTTTGCTATTTGGCAATGGATGATAAAAGCAATGCGCAAAAAGTTTTAGAACAATGGCTAGAAGCTAACACTGAAGATGCTCGTGCTTGGTCCATTCTTGGTGATGTAAACGGTACACCTGAATATTGGGAGAAAGCCTGGCAATTGGGTAAATACTCCAATTCTAAAAAATCACTTTCAAAGTATTGGCATTCCAAAGGTGAGCTCCAAACTGCAATTGACCACATGTTTGATTGTTTGAGTGTGAACCCTATTGATTTCAACAATTGGTATTTCTATGGTTGTCTAGGGTTAGAACAGGGTAATTATCAATTAGCGGCAGAAGCATTTACTAGAGCAGTCACTTTAGACGATGATAGCAGTTATGCGTGGTCGAATTTGAGTTCCAGTTTGATGAAGTTGGGTAAGGTTGAAGAATCGTTCCATGCATTACAAAAGGCTGTGAACGCAGGTGATACTAGTAAAAAGTCTTGGAAGATTTGGGAGAATTACCTCACTATTGCCATGAAACTGGGCAAATGGGATGATGCAGTGAATGCCATGGTTGTTCTTTTGGAGTCTAAGAATGAGATTGATTTCCCAGTTTTGGAAAGATTAGTGGACATTTTAGTGAGAGAACCATACAATGGAGAAAGACAAACCCATTTCCAGAAAGCATGCATCAAGCTTGTCACAGTGGACATTCCAGGCCAGCTGAACGATCTTTCATTCTGGAGACTTCTAGCCAAGGTTCATTTATGGATGCGTAAACCATGGCAAGCGTTGGAAGATTACGAAAGAGCTTATCGCTCAATTACCACAAATCCGGATCTTGCGACGGATGCCAAGATTTGGGAACAGGCTGTCGAAACGTGCTGTGAGCTAGTGAGTGCGTATGAAAACTTTGGAGAGATGGAAGGAAGACACGGAGCTGGAGATCTTGTGTGTAAAGACTGGAAATACAAGTCCAAGTCCAGTGTGAGATCGCTCACCAGCAAGGGTAAAGCCAGCTGGGAATATACCGAGGGATACGAGAGGTTGCAAGAGCTGAAAGAGGGGCTGAAATAGGCCCAGTTTAGATTTATAGATATGCTAATTGATACGCTTAGAAGAAGAATAGTTCTTGCTGAGCGTTTATTAGCAGTGTAAGACACTGTTAGAGAAGATTAAATATGTACAAAGAGCGGCTCAACATTGTAGCCCGTTTCTATTTCAGCTGAAGAGGTTCATCGCCCTCCACTCTGTCCTTAATCAGTTTTCTTAGATTCTCTGGCACTTCTTCCCATACTAAATCGGTAGGTTCTTTTGAAACAGCTTGGCCTTGCGCATGCATGATATCTTGGATTGTGATTTTGTTGTCGGAGAAGATCTTCAAATGGTCTGCAATGAGATGGCGCACTTTGCAATGTGGACACTGGACCAGAATCGTACCGTGATTGTAGGCCTGCTTTGACATCATATGAGTCGAGCGGTTGTCGCACTTTTTACATGTGAACGCAAGTAATAGCATAGGATGGTCCATCTTCACGGGATCAGAGTTTGTCTGGGCGTGGGAATGGCCATGTCCCGTGCAAGGTTGGCCGCCGTGAGTATGAGAATGTGGTGGAATCTTGTGAGAATCGTCGTTTTTAACAGCTAAAGAGGTGGAAAAAAGTCTCATAGACAAAGCAGCAGACTTTGGTGTTAAAGAAAGTCTCAAGTTTGAGCGTAAAGCAGTTCTAAGCATCATCAAATTGCACAGTAGAAGAGGAAAATGTGATGGCTAGAGAGGAAGATTTTTTTTGCTCAGCACAATAGATAAAGTGTAGAAAGCTATAAAACTATATCGGTTTGCTTTATGAGAACAGAAATTTTTTGATTTATTTTGCTAGTAAATGAATAGATGTTAATGGTACAAGAAAAAGCTGTTTATATTGGAATTTGCTGCGTTAGCTGCGAGCTATTTCCAAAGATTGTATGGGTGAATCACAGTGAAGCAAAATTGGATTTAGTGTGTTTTTGATGAGTGAGAATGAAACTTATATTGGGTTTCAAGTTGCCAGAGTTGTTATTGTAATAGGGAGTTAACTTGTTAAGTCTCAATACTATTCTCTATTTTTTGGCCTAATATAATAGCCATTTGAGTGTTATTAGGGTTGATTTAAAAGTGCAAATTAAAAGCAGGTGGAAAACAGTATAGTTTTGTTTTCAGCTTGTAGATGTTCACTATGATTTTGCACAGTTTTGAAAACATATTTCAGTTTTGATAAAAACGAATACGGCCGTTTATCACTTGATACTGATAGAGAGACTTATGAATGGTGAGATTGCATTAAGAGTTTGAGTAAAAGATGCAAAACTTTAGTTTCTAGAAATGATGAGGCTTTGCTGAGTTTTTGGTTAGTTTTGCTTGGCACAAAAATCAGACCTAATCATAAGGATCACCTTGATTTTGCAAACCGGTTTATAATCTGATAATGAAATAACAATTATGTACAAATGGGGTTGACTTTGCTATAGCTTTGATACTTTATAGAAAATTATATTTGACAGAAGTGTAGCATGAGACATCAACTTTTGTGATAAGTGTAGCAGGTGTTTTTTCGATTGAGTAAATATCATTTGGGTGACTAAATTCAAACATAATGCCTTGATGAAAATTAACTTTCCAAAGACCGGTTTTCATCTTCAATTTGACACTCTATATAGCTTTAACGATAGCTTTAAACCTCCATTATTTTTTCAGCTTTGCTCTTGTATTTAGCTTTGCTTTCGTAATTAGATCATTCTCGTCTTTAGCTCCATTCTTGTTTTTAAATCATTCTCGTCTTTAGCTCCATTCTTGTTTTTAAATCATTCTCGTCTTTAGCTCCATTCTTGTTTTTAAATCACCAAGTTTTTGAAAACCTCAACATGACACACCAAATGACAAGTACACTAATTCCACCCCTCTCTTTCAGCCTAATATATCGTCTCTAGTCAATGAAACCAAGCGTACCTTTTTTGCTCAGCACAATCCACAAACTACAAACCATCTCTCAAAATACCTCTCAAACTACAACTGTTACTCTATAAAGACCATAAACTGCATCTACTTCTTCTTGTTCGTGAATCTTTGCAGCGTGTGCTCGATTTTCACGTCCTCCAAGCCCTTTTCTTTCAAGATCTCTTGCAAAAGCGTCTCCACGCCTTCTGCCACATCCCCCTGGATCACCACTTCGTCCTTCTTCTCAGCGTTTTTTGCAACCGAAGCTCCCGTAGCAAACTTCGACGCAAACTGCTTTGCAAGCTTCTTCAAGTCCATGTCCAGAACTTCTAAGTTCGCCACCGCAATGATGTGCTTGTGTTTGGTACGTGGGATTCTCTTGATCACAATCTTGTGGTGTTTCAGCTCCTCCTGAGCACGCGCCTGCTTACGCTCCTCCTTCAATTGCATCTTGGCAAGCGATTGTGTGATAGCCTCTTCCTTCTCCGTTGTAGGTGCACGCACCGATTGGTCACCGTATAGAGCCGCGTAGAGCTCTGGATTCGACGCCTCCAAAGCTAATTTACATTTTTTGAACGTCTTTCCAAACTCGCAGTACTCTAACGGCAACGTACACACTTCACAATAGACTGCAGGACCAGACGATGACATTTACTATGAAAAGAGAGAGTAGAGGAAAAAAATGCTGGGACCAATGCTTACGTAAGTGAACATGATGGAGAGCAAAATCTAAAATCTAAAATATCAACAAACACTCAGTGGCGATTCTTTGTTTAGCAGCTAAGTCATGAAGTACGCGTCTCTTTTGAAGGGGAAATTGCAGGAAATTTGCACCGAAAGAGGCCTAGCCACTGATGGGACCAAGGACGTGCTAGTGGAGCGTCTTGAGGAGAACGACAGACTCCGTGAGGAGCTTGAAGGCCCTGAGGCTGTTGTGGACGGTGCAGAGGCTGTTGTCGGAGCCTCTGACGCTGCTGCCAATGTTGTCGACGAGCCTACTGCAGAATCCGCTGCTGAAACTGCCATTGAGACTGCTGAGACTGCTGAAACAGCTGAAACCGCCGTCGACGCTCCTGCTGTGGCCTCAGCGTCCGAAACCGAGGCTGCACTGCTCGACCTGACCAAGCGTATTGCTCGTGCACGCCGTTTCGGCGACGACGACGCTGCCAAGCTGCTCGAAGCCCAGAAAACGCGTATCGAAAAGTTTGGTCTCGCAAAGCCGGCTAAGGCCCCACGCGTCCACAAGGCCAAACACCACTTCAAAAAGCACAGAAAATGAGTCCCACACGCATGTCGTACGCTCGTGCTTCTTTTCTAGCTCTGTTAACCCCTCTATATGTACTTTAAATCGATATTTATTCTACTTTCTCTCTCCATAGTCTACACATTTTTCAGCATCTCTTTCTTATGGTGAGTTTCAATAAATGGGTGTCTTCTACGGCCGCAGTAGTGGCTTTTTGCGCAATTGAAGCGGTTGCCGCGTCTTCTAAGTTGGCAATTGGTCGTGGAATGGTGCGAGTGGACGATTCGAACTTTGGGCCGCTCGATTCTATTACTCTTAATCTCACTGATTCTCGTTTTTCACTTGGTTTCACGCTAACGGACAAGGAGGCAGACTACATTTTACCAGCAACAGTGTTTGTAGAACTCACAAACGGCAAATGGTGCCAATATCTAGACACTAGCTTGATTCAGGACCGGGTTTTCGAGTGCGTTTCGCCAATATCCCAGCTTTTGCCTCAACTTCTATCTAGTGAGTCTTTCGACGTCAATGTGGTGACTGGAGACGAAGATCTCGCATTGACCACGAAGATAGCCTTCTCCAAGATCCACGTTTCCCCTAAACTACGCAATTCAATCACGTATTCGGCTCCAGAACCGCACGCAGCACAAGACGAGATCCGGTTCACGTTCGCGTCTCCAGCCAAGGATCCAAACTGGATGGTCATCACACAGGTGATGTTTGAGCTGCTTTTGTGTCTATGCATCTTGCTAGGCGTGTGGGCGAAGTTTGACGCCGTCAACTGGAGTAACGGCGCTTCTACATGGACTGTGGTCTTTTTTGCGTCAGTTCTCGCAGCACAATGGGTCATTGTGGACTACTATTTGAAGGCCAGCATCTTTGTGACTGTTTCTAGAGCTTTATTTGTTGCTGCGGTTGGTTTTGTTTCTTGGATTAAGTTGTCACAGCAAGTTGTTTCCAAGGCTTGATTATTGTGTAGTTTTTAACTTTATGTTATGTAATTTGTTGTGAGGGGTGAAGGAATGTTTGTTTGCCAATTGGTGCATTAGTATAGCTTTCTTTTGGTGTATTAGATTTTTATATCAAGCTGCATTTTTAATCTAGTTTAGTTTTGGTGTAGAATATATCTAGTTTTATCACGGTTTATTATGCTATTCAGTTTTCATTGATTTATCTATTGATAAATTGACCTCTCCTGATTTCTCCTGGTGTATTGGTCAGTGAACTTGATTTTCATCCTATTAGCTTCTGTATACTATAATCACCTATCTAGTATTTATTTTAGTCTCTATTGCATTTAATCTATCTAGTATTCACTTTAGTCTCTATTGCATTTACTCTATCTAGTATTCACTTTAGTCTCTATTGCATTTACTCTATCTAGTATTCACTTTAGTCTCTATTGCATTTACTCTATCTAGTATTCACTTTAGTCTCTATTGCATTTACTCTATCTAGTATTCACTTTAGTCTCTATTGCATTTACTCTATCTAGTATTCACTTTAGTCTCTATTGCATTTACTCTATCTAGTATTTACTTTAGTCTCTCTAGTATTTTTTCACTTTCTCTATTTCATTCACTCACACTACTCCGTCTACTCACAACTCTTTTTAGTCTTTTTATTTCATTTACTCATTTAATATTCTTTTGATCTTTTAGGTATTCATTTCAATCTATTCATTTTGCAATTTAATAATGAGTTTTCTCCATACAAATCTGTCTATTTGTTTCTTGAATCATCTTGCATTATTCATTTTTTAATATATTCATCTCTTGATATCTTCATTTCTTCTATCTACTCCTGCCTTTCTCTCTCTCCATACCCACTCCTCCTTCCATATCTCAAACTCTATACTTCTTCTACATCTCTCGTGGTATATTATTATATTATATCTACTTCATCTACATTATTTACACATATCAGCTAACTAAGCTGTCAATTTTGATCCTCCCCTCATCGCAACCATCTGAGCCACATTTGCGGTAAATAGCAACCTGCTATGATCTTCCCCCCTATCAGTCCCATAGGAACAGCCCCATAAACTCTACTATCAATCGAATCACTCAAATTGTCTCCCGTCACCCAAACATGTCCATCTGGAACCACAATATACTGATCAAACGGTTCTCCATCAACGTTCACGCCTCGGTATCTCCTCTCAATTGTCTTTAGATCTTTCTTCATCTGTTCACTCATCCCATCCGCCTGGTAATGGTCCCGTAACTCGTTCACACTCTGTGAACTTGGATCTATTAGAATAACATCTCCAGGCATTCCCGTGATTCGTTTGCAAACCCAATGACTCGGATCCGTAGGCTTCCTAGAAACAATAATGTCCCCCAATTGAACATTGCGTCCCAGTTTGAACCGCTTATCAATGATACAAAAGTCATTTTGAACAGCTAAAGTGGGTAGCATTGACGCGCCTTCAGTTTGTGAAATCTCGTAGAACTCGCTCGTAAACAAATGCAACGCACAAACTGTCTTCAATGTCGTTGACGCCACCTTGTAAAGTGGCTCCATCGTGACTTTATAAGAAGAAATAGAGATACTTTCTGTAGTGTGCAAGATTTTAACTTGCATTTTTTTTGCTCATGGTCAAATATATAATGTACTCTATACTTTATAAATCATCTATATCGTTAGAATCACAACCCGATTCTTCTTTTTGTTCCAACACTGGTTTGGCTTTGTGCTTTCGCAAGTGCCGCCTGCGCCTGTGCTTGACTCTGCGTTGCTATAGCCAAAGCCAAGTCCTCACGTGGCTTGATGGCCATCTCATCAGTTTCATCGCACGCAACGATCTTACGATCCTCTGTATCAATTTTGGATGGCTTGTAAAGCCCAGTGAAATCCTCAATATCTACTTGATAATCAACCTTGAGGTGTGATCTTCTGTCACTAAACAATGAGATGGTATCACCATTGAACAGTTTACATTTTTGTCCCTTGTGGAGCTTCTCGTTGTTTATAAAACATGGATTTGTACCGTTAGATATGATCCAGAGATCATCTAGCCCCATGGCTGCAGACTCCATTCCCGTACGAATAGGATGACGTCTTTTCATAATCAAAATATGAACCTTGGATATTCTGTCATCGTTGATCTCAACATCGTTCAGCTTAATCCTTCCAATAAAAAACATCGGCTGACCTTGCGGTATCTGGATACTCAATGGGAATTTCTTAGGTAATGGCGGATCACTTTTAAGTAATTTTAATGTAAGCATCGTGCCTCTTTTTGGGGTAGCCATTACAACAGGTACTTTGAAAGACAGCGCTTCCTTGCTACTACCACCACCACCACCAGAAACCGATGGCACTTGACTTTGAGAATCTTCAATTAAGTTCTTACTGGAGTTGTCGTTTTGCAATTGCTCTTCCGTGTTACTTTCAAGCTCACTATTTTCAAACCTCAACCAGGGATGTCGTAGGGCTTGTTTTGCGTCCAGTCTCAATTCAACATCCGGCTCAATCAATCTCGAGATAAAGTCTCGCCCCGTTGAACTTATTCCCTTTTGAACAAGTGATTTTTCATGATAATTCCCATTGGTTATATTGTTGAACATTAAATCTTGTGTTTGTCCACTGAATGGTAGATGACCCGTCATTATAACAAACAGTAGACAACCAATTGACCACATATCAACCTTGTTCGAATATGAGTCCTCTTTAACTTTTCCGTTACCTAAATATCTCTTTTTGATATTAGACTTTTTATTGTTCAAAACTTCCGGTGCCAAATATGCCAATGTCCCACAGAACGTTTTCATTGCAGCACTTTCACTGTCTTTTGATTTGGCCAATCCAAAGTCAGTAATTTTAACAACAACTGGATCATCATGAGCAATTAAAATATTATCCGGTTTCAAATCTCTATGAGAGATACCCTTTGAATGAACATGGTCAATAGCTTGAATGATTTGAATGGCAATGGCCTTACTTGGAGTTTCTTCAATTGCGCCAAATGCAGCGATGAAGTCCATCAAATCACCACCTGCAACATACTCCATAACAATGTAATAATCTGTTTCATCTTCATAGAAAGCTTTCAGTTTCACAATATTTGGATGGTCCAAATTCTTTAAAATGGTCAACTCTCGAGTGACGCCGTCCATACCTGAATTGTATATTTTTCTTTTTGATATGATTTTCACAGCAAAAGTTTCACCTGTAGACCTTTCAATCGCCTTTTTAACAGTTGCAAATGCACCAGAGCCAACAACCTCGTCATTAATGATGAAGTCAGTATGGATTCCTCCTAATTGCTGAGTTTTAATAATTGGCAAATGAACAACAAATCTGATAACATCCGTAGTAACACCATTGCCTACAGAAATTTCATCACCTTGTGTTAATATGTAATTTTTCATCTTATCCAATTTACTGTTGTTTAAAAATGTACCATTTGTAGAGGTATCTTGAATCATCAGTTGGCCACCATTTTGTAAATCACCTGTTATCCAAAGTCTAAAGTGTTTATTACTAATACGCGTAGAATCTGTTTTTAAAACATAACTACAACTAACTTTGTTCCTTCCAAATGTCCATTCTTTGATATCTCCCTTCACTATCTTGCTATCCTTCAGCTTCACGTCTATATTGAAAGCTGATGCTATACTGGTCCCCATAAGCCGCACAACAACGCCAGCTTTGGCCAATTCAAGCCTTAGCGTGTCCGTTGTTGGATTATATGCGCTAGGCTGCGTCGGTTGTGTCACCTCGTCCATAAAACGCGTAAGAACTGATTTTACTAATGAGAAAAGATCGTACAGAGAGAAAAATTCCGAGATTACGTAAGCTCACGTGTTGATTTTTTTTCAATTTTTGCTCATGAGAGTTAAACATGAAAAGCAGCAAATTGAAGACGAAGAGGATGTGTTTTTTTTGATATTTTGTGAGAAGACGCATTATTTTGGTGAAATAATTTTTATTTATTTTTTAAAAGTGAAAACATACCAATCTTCCCACGGATAAACATGATCTTGCTATTGATCAAAGTTTTTTTTAAAGATTTTTCACTTTTTTTTATCAGTTTTCTAACTTATCTAGTGAAATGAGTGAGAAACGTGAGTTAGAATCTACTACCGAAGATAGTAGTGCAAAGAGAACTAAAGTTGTTGAAGGAATCCAGGAAAAAGATGTTGGGATCACCGAATTCTTGTGCAAGGATGCACATGATGTTAGAATCTTAGGTAATCTTAAACAAAGATACACTGATTTCCTTGTGAATGAAATCAACCCTGAAGATGAAGTTGTTCATTTGACAGACGTTGGCTTGGCTATCAAAGAAATTTCAAAGGAAGAAAAGGAAGCCCTGAAGAAGAAGGAAGCAGAAGACGAACTCAAGAAGAAACAAGAGTTTACTGTTTCCGAAGAAGATAGAGCTCAATTAGTCGAACTTTTTGGTGAAGAATATACTGTTGAAATCATTGGTTTAATGCAAGAAGCTAAGAAGTCAGTTGAAGTCAAGGATAAGACTTTCGATGAAAAGGAAGAAAGAACCAAAATTCATCAACTTATTAGAAGAGTCTTTGATAACAGCATTGAATCTGTCACTACACCAGCTAATACTTTTATTTTTGGTGCTAACATCAACAAGCATAGAAAAAAAAGAATGAATCCAAAGGATGGTCAACCAGCTGAACATAATTTGGGTCCTAGAAAGAAATTCTTGGAGTTTGTGCTGTACAAGGAAAACAAGGAAACCATGGAAGTGGCTTCCATCATTGCCAAGCTTTTGAAGGTTCCAGTGAAGAAGATCCATTATGCTGGTACTAAGGACAGAAGAGGTGTCACCTGTCAGAGAATGACTGTTGATGGTATGCCAGTTGAAAGAGTCACCATGCTGAACAAAGCTCTTAAAGGTTGTAAGTTAGGTTGCTTCAAGTATGCGGATGAGCCAATTAAGTTGGGTGAGTTGAATGGTAACGAGTTCATCATCACTATTAAAGACGCTCAATCAACCGATCCTAATGTTTCTGTTGAAGACGCCGTTAAACCAATTCTGGAAAGTCTAAAGACCAATGGTTTCATCAATTACTTTGGTATGCAACGTTTTGGTACCTTTTCAAATTCGACCCATGAAATTGGTAAGCAAATGCTTAATTGGCAATGGAAAAAGGCCGGTGAGTTGATTTTACAAGAACAAGAAGTTTGCATTCCAGGCTCTCAAGAAGCTAGAAAGATCTGGGCTGAAACAAAGAACCCAACCTTAGCCTTGAAGAAGATGCCTAGGAAATGTAATGCTGAATTCTCAATCTTGTCCAGATTAGAAAACTGTCAAAAGGACCAAGACAAAGAGCGCGAATTTGACGACAATGATTATTTCAATGCCATCATGGGTATTGCAAGAAACTTGAGAGTTATGTATGTCCATTCTTACCAATCATACATTTGGAATGTCATTGCTTCTAAAAGAATTGAATTATTTGGTACCAAGGTTGTTGCTGGTGATTTGATCTTCCTCGACAATGCCAAAATCTACACCAAGCCTGAGGCCCCTGTTTTGAACGAAGACGGTATTGAAGAAGATGTGAAGGAGTCGAAACACGCTGATGTTAGACCTGTGACTCAAGAAGAAGCCGAAGCTGGAATATTCGACATTCATGACATTGTCTTACCTTCTCCAGGTTACGACGTCAAGTATCCTGAGAACGAAACTCTTCGTCAACTGTATGTTGACACAATGGCCAAGGATGGGTTGGATCCATTCGATATGACCAGAAAGGTTAAGGAATTCTCACTTGCCGGTTCTTATAGAAACGTTGTTGCAAAGGTCAAGAACATGGAGTACCACATCAGAAAATACGAAGACGTGACTGAAGAATTAGTGCGTACTGATTTACTTCTATATTACATGAACCAAAAGGCTAAGGCCAAGGATGAAAACGCTGCGCCAGTGGAACAAATCTTACCAGGGAACCCTGAAGGCAGCAAAACCGCAATTGTTTTAAAGATGCAATTGGGAACATCCACATACGCTACTATGGCACTTAGAGAGCTTTTGCAAGGAGAAACCTCGAGATTTGGTGGTATCGTTGGTTTGAAAAAGCAGGACGCATGAGCAAATTTCCCAATGGGGCGAAATCATGCTTTGCCTCATAATCCTGGAGGCGTACCATTTGCTAGCGTCTGTTTATTTAGCTGTTTTTGTAATAGATTAATAGATTACCATGGACAATTCTGAAAGCATAAGGAAGCGAAGAGAATCGATGAATTTGTTATGGGGAAACAATGGTGTTGAAGAAGCTGTTGAAACGGGTCGTTTTTCAAACGGAGCCGCGGCTGCCACTATAAGTACCAGTGACATTGAAGGAACATTCAAGAAAACTCACGTTTATGGCAGAAGCCTGTGTGCAAACGGGAATGTTACTGAGGATCGTCCTCGCTTTAGACGCTTTGCTAAATATTTACTTTCCAATGACCACAAGCCAGGCTGCGATGAGCGATTAGTTCCGGTGAAGAATCCAGAATTAAGTGGTGATGAGTGTAGAGTTAATAAGGACGGTAAAGTTTGTGTCAATAACGTTGGTCAATGCATTATTGCTTCTCCAACTACAAGAAACAAGAAGTTCGAAATGGGTAATACAATTTACAGAATGATGGAGTCCAATGTAGTGGAAGGGTTTGATCAAATTTCATTAGCAAAGAGAGGTCAACAACAACCACTTAGGAAAAACGAACAGATTTCAAACAATGCTATCAAACTGACGACCTCCGATAACAATTATCCAATTGGCACTCGAGTTGTCACATTGTCCAACATCAATTTCAGAACGAGCATGGCTAATTTGCTAACACAAGTCTTTGGCGGACCCATAGAAAGAATTGAAGTTCACAAAAGAGACACCTACCAAATATTAAACCCTTCATTATTACAGAAATCCAGTACCACGAGTGAAATGGCAACTGATTGGTCTAACGTGGACATTTGCTTGTATTTTCATAGACAAGAAGATGCCCATGATTTCTACGAATATTCAAAAACCGGTATGTTTTTGGTCAACGGCCATCATCCAGAAAGCCATTTGATGTATCATGAGGAAACAATTGGGGATGAAGCTGTGGTCTCAAGCAAGATGAGTGATGGAAATGAAAAAGCTAGAAGGGTGCTTGTTTTCAAAAAGCCAGTTCTTAACAAAAGACATAGAACGGCTTACGAAAGAAGACACTGGCCGGACCCATTTGAGCATTTTACAAAGGATTTCAGTTACGAGCAAGTGGCCCAAGACTTTGCAAGCTATGGGGGACTAGTTGCGATAATGCCAGTGATTTCAAGAAAGACCTGCTTTGGAGTCGAGTTCATGGACGTCAGAACAGCTATGAGGGTGAAGCAGATCATACAGGAAACTAGCGAAGATCTAGCCACGTTCAAATGCGCTGACAAAAGAGATGTGGATCTGCACGCGAAATACAGGGATTGGTATGTATGGTTTGGAGCAGATCCGTGCGACAAGGCGATTGTGGTATGAAGAGCGATGTGTGCTGAGCCGATATTTTTCCTAGAGTTAGACACTTTTTAAGCTTCATTTGTAACACACACGAGAAAAGACATGAACACACTGCGAATAATGAACACTCCACGGACTCTACCGCGGCTGGACCTCATAAAGACCAGTGATGTGATTAGAGCAGAGCTTTTAGCCGCTAGGCCGGCCAAGTTTTATGACCCGGTTGTTATCCAGTATCGGAAGGCGAAAAACGTGTTTAGCTTCTTCAAAGAGGGGCTTTTGAACCTGTACAGAGCACGCAAGGACCTCAATCGCGAGATTTTCAACGGAAAACGCTACATCTATGACTTTGGGAAGGGCGATTCGAACGGAAAAATCATCATCCGATGGTCTGACTACGACACCGTTGTTGACTCGATTGCACGGCGGATCAGTCTTGTGGAGATGGAGCGCAGGGCGGGCAAGCCGTTCGAGGGCAAGATCGACTATGGGCTGGACATCACGCGCGACCAGTTTGTGGAGATGGTGCATCTGAAAAGAGAGTGGTTCAAGGTGCCTATGTTTGGTCTTCTCTTTCTTCTTTTGGAGGAGCTGTCGTTGCCGCTGGTGTATCTGTTCCCGAGCATGCTTCCGAGGACGTGTGTGCTTCCTGGCGCGATCGAGAGGCGGTTCAACTCGAGACGCGACAGGGCATACCGTGATTTGGACAAGCTGACGGGGATGAAGGCGCAGCAGACGATGGAGCAGGTTCTGAACGGCAAGCTCAACGTGTGGACCCTGTCTGGCCCCGAACTACGCGCCGTGTGCGACGTGGCCGCCATTTCCGCGCTCGGGTCACGTGACCGCAGATTGAAGCTGCTGCGCCACATCCGGGAGCTGGAGGTGCTGCGCCACATGGATGCTGCAAACTAAGGCCCCCTCTATCTGGGGTCCCCGGCGAGCCCCGAGCGTGGGATCTGCACGAAAAGATAGCCCTGCGCCGTCGCACGCGCATTGGCCGCCGGCTCCGCGCGCACCCAACCCCCAACCCCAGTAAATAGCAGCTTGAGGTATATTTCGTCTCTCTACACCATATTTAAAATATTTACCGGAACAAACGCATTGCACACACCATCATCATCACCTGTTGGAGTGAACACAGCGTAACCGCAGCACGATGCCTCGCTTCTTTGCACACAACAAGCATCACGTCGAAGAAAGAGAGGGATCCCGTTCAGGGGCTCTCGGCCACCATTCCCCGCACGCCATGAGTCCCGGGCCTCAGAGGGGGCGATCCTTCTTTGGTCTCCCGCTGGGCAAATCATCGTCAAACGAGTCGAACTCCAGCATCATGTCAGACGACCACCATCACGTGAGCTCACCGTCAGGCGGGCCGCCCACGGCTCCGGCAATGAACAGAAATGGGTCCAGTTCCATGGTTCAATTGAAGAAGTTCTTCAGACCAGCTAAGAAGGACACACATTCGCATTCAGGCGCACATTTGTCGAGTCTCGCACACCAGGCGCTGCACAAGAAAAGATCCTCCTCTCCGTCTACTCCTTCAGGCCCGACATTCACTCACGATGCAAACAATAACATGATAGTCAAGACGGACCCTAAATTCTGGGATGACTTGGAGGGCTCCGTGGCTAAAAAGTACGGGAAGTTGGGTAAAGTGTTGGGCTCCGGCGCGGGAGGATCAGTCCGCTTGATTGTGAGAGAATCCGACGGCGTGACATTTGCAGTCAAGGAATTCGTTCCTAGAAGACCTAATGAGTCAATCAAAGAGTATGCCAAAAAATGTACAGCGGAATTCTGTATCGGGTCGACGCTTCATCATCCAAACGTGATCCAGACGTTGGACATCATCAACGAAAACAACCATTTCTACGAAGTGATGGAATATGCACCAATAGATTTCTTCGCCGTGGTCATGTCGGGTAAAATGACAAGATCAGAAATCAACTGCTGCTTCAAACAAATCACCTTGGGCGTGACCTATTTGCACTCCAACGGGCTTGCCCACAGAGACTTGAAATTGGACAATTGCGTTGTCACCAACGAGGGCATTGTCAAATTGATCGATTTCGGGTCCGCCGTGGTCTTCAAGTACCCATTCGAGGTGGATATCGTCAATGCCCACGGCATCGTCGGCTCCGACCCTTACTTGGCACCCGAAGTCTTGACTTCCACAGATGATTACGACCCTCAATTCGTCGATATTTGGTCAATCGGTATCATCTATTGTTGTATGACTTTGAGAAGATTCCCATGGAAAGCTCCAAAGACAGACGATCCAAGTTTCTCCCTCTACTGTATGGAAGACGATCAAGCTCATGACTACATCGAGTCTGCCAAGAAACATAAGGAGCTCTTACAAGAAAGAAAACGGAAGATCATTCTGGCCCAGAAGTTGAAGGACGAGGAAAACCAAAGAATACTAGCTGAAAAGACCAATGCATTAAAATTAAAAAACGATAATGATGAATGTGAACCATATACCGGTGAAAACCAAAATAATGATGAGAATGTTAATCGTATACCAGATCAAAAGCTCGTTGATGAGGTTAACAATAAGAATAATTCCACTGCTGAGTCCACAGTTGGCGCCACATATCCAACTCCAGTTCCAGCAATTGCAACTCCATTCACAGATAATAACACCAACTCCAAACCACCAATCAACTTTGACGATAATTCTGCCGTCGTTGGTTGTTTTGTTCCAGATCAACAGCGACAACAGTCAGATGCCATTCCAAGGGTTGAACAATTGAAGAACCACGATCAGGCAGCTGCAGGCGAATTAGGATCCGTTTCTGGTACGTCGTCACAAGACAATTTGACCATCAATTCAAGTGGACATCATCATCACTACCACCATCATACGCACACAGAGAATGCTCCATCTCATCTAATTCCTGCATCAAACCAACCAGAGCAACGACAAAATCAACCACAGAAGACACAAAAACAGATTCATGGTCCTTACAGGTTGATGAGGTTGTTACCACATGCAGCAAGACCAATTATTTCAAAAATGTTAACTGTTGAGATTTCTCAAAGGGCCACTATGAAGGACATTTTGAACGATGAATGGTTTACTGACATCAAGTACTGTACCATCGATGAAGACGGCAATACTATCAATGATCCAAGTCACGTCCATACTATTGTTTGAGTCCACTTCTTCTCCTATCATAAAATATTTTTGATACTTTGATCATTTTTTCTTATATTATATACATTTTAATATTATACCGCAAATAACGAACAAAGATGATCTTCTTCATAGATCCCAGCCATAATGTAATTAATATCGATTCAAAATTTATAAAACAAAAGAAAGAAGAATAACTAAGGAATAAGAACATCAGACCAACAACAATGTCTTGAACAGAGCAAAAAAAAGAAACATTGGGGGTATCATCAAAAATGTTTCAAAAACAGCCTCTGGCTATTGCTAGACGTGATTCATTGCAAAATTGATAATTTTATCAAGCCCTTCACAAGCGTAATGGGTAAAATCCTTTAACACATTGGCACATTCTTTACCGGCAAGTTGTGACTTTTGGACGAAACGTCTAGAAAATTGGTTTGCTTGATGAAGAGTAGCTTCTATGTATTTGGACAGGGACTCTTTAGAAACGTATTTAGCATATTCATCAAAAGTACCGCGAAGGAAGTTTGACGAAAAAGTGATCTTTTCTCCTAGCCAGGATCTCGTTTCTGGAGAAACAAATGTGTCAACATTATACGTTTCAGGGGCTGTCAATTTGTTGAAGAAATAAGAGGATGACGATTTGATATTGGATCCAACATAAGAGCCGAGCGATGCTATTTCAGCTCCTACCAAATCACGTTGTCTTTTGAATCCATCCGCATTTATTCCTAGCTTATCCAAGTATTTGTTAGTTGACACAACACCCTTATTGGTCTTTTCAAGGACCCCACTGAAAAAGTCTGAAATCTCTGCAGTAAATCCATGATTCAACAAAGATTTTGTGTCCCACCCACAAAAATCAGCATGGTTCATGACAATTTTTTCAAACTCACTTTGGCATTTTTGTGCATAGATTTTATCCATCTCACCAAACAAGGCGTTGCAGCGATTCAAATCATCATGAGCTTGTTCAAAGCTTTTTTTACACACTGAGTTGTGAAGTTTGAGATGATAATAAGTACCCGGATAATCATCCAAGCTACCCTTCATCATAATAATACCGATTGTATAATACGCTTGAAACAAAATAACGTAAAACACATAGACACCTACAACACTTGCGAGTTTCATTGGAAATGTCAAACCAGACCAATTATCAACCAATAATGCTCCAAAACCAACGATTTTTCTTTGAATATTGCCACCAGGAAATTGAATACTTTCTTTACCAACCCTTCTAGGAGCTTCATTCTTCTTTTCATCGCTTTCATGATCCTCATCCTCTGAGCTCAACATGTCCCAATCCATATCGCTTTTTTCGCTCTTTGCGTCTGCGTTTTCGTCTGAAATTGCAGACACAGGACGCGAGTCTAAGCTATCGTCTGTGGAGCTTATCTCGTCTTCTTTTCTCGAGCAATTCATACTTTTTAATTAAATGGTGTAAGATAAACTACAAATCATTTTAGCGCCTTCCGATCTTTTTTGCGATAAGCACTATCGTAAATGCTCAGCAAGGTGCGATAACGGGATTTTGTGAAATAACAATTTTTTTACTAAAAACACCAATAGTTTCAAAGCTGAAAATTGTTGGAATAGAATGAATATGAGTAAATAAATACTGATAATTTCTATTGATTTACAAAATAAGAAACAAAATCAATCTTTCCAGACTTTTGGCTCATTGGTCCATCTATCAAAAAACAAATCAATGAGACATGAGGCACTCCAGGCTTGAGTTGGACTGGAATCGTCACAAAAAGAACCGTCCTTGTTGGTTAATTCGGTGAGCCCAGACCATGCACTGTTTTCAATCCATTTGATGTGGTGCTCTAACCTGTTCCACAACATCTGGTCGACGTCAATGGATTCTCCTTGGTGCAAATCACTGAATGCTCTTAAGAAATAGCCAGCAATCCAAACCCATTCGGGACCTTGATGATAGTTACGACCCTTGGATGTAGCAAAGTCATCGTTTTCAACACTGTTATGGTAGTTTGGTTTGTAATTGTAATCACTTGGATCTAATGTCCTCAATCCAAGCGGACCTCTCAAATACTGATCTGCTATTCTGATTGCTCCCAAGGCTCTCTGTTTGCTAAACAACTCCGGAGCTACAACGATGGCAATAGAGAAATTGCCTCTCAATTGGTATTGCTCGTACGGCTTACTTGTTTGGAAAACATCCTTGTAAATACCACGTCTATTGACAATACTCTGATCGATAACAAACTGATCATCCTCCGAAGAATCAATTGGGATGTAGAAACATCTTTCAAAATTGTCTTGTAATAATTTGTCCCATTGCTTGAATGTAATCTTTTCGCCATGCTGATTGACCACAGAATCATGCTCAAACAAACCTTTTTCATTTAATTCAATGACAAAGCGCAATGCACTCTTCAACAACCCAATAATCTCAACATCTGCACCATCCCTTGGTGTACCCGGGAAACCTTTATTACCTGCTCTTTCAGACTCACCCATTTTGTCCATCCATGTACCGCAATTCCATTGATTACCGCCATGAACAAAACCAGTTTCCCAATCAACAGAGACCGAAACGTTGAATCCTTCATCTCTCATTTGAGAGTCGATTTGTGTTCCTGCATTCGCTTCCAGATAATTGATACCAGCTGCATGTCTTTTCAAAATCTCGTAAATGATTTCCTCAATACTGGATTCGTATGAAAATGCTCTAGAATCATCCAATGGAACATAAGTATCATCTAATGGGAATCTTCTTTTAACCTTCTCCTTTAAAATATTCTCACCATTTGGTGCTAAATGAACATAATCTTGGATAGATTGTACAAAAAACCATGCTGCATCTCTAGCATTGTATCTTGGTTCTTTACCAGATCCTAATAAGTTGGGAATTAATCCATGTTTCAATGTCTTACCAAAACATAAAATGTGGTTCTTTGCAGAATCATATCTTTCAGTGGCCAGTAATAACCCTCTAGTTGAAATAAAAACATCTCTACCCCAACATCTCATAAAATCATTGCTAAAGTGTGGTAAACCAGCGGCCATAGAAGGCAAAATCTCCCGTGGATGAATGGATGCATTGTTCATACGGCCTACAACTTGAATAGAAACCATTGCTAAACTTTGAATAAATGCAGTGGACATTTGAATTTCTTTCGACATATGCTTTAATCCTCTGTATCTCAATGCCTCATACCCAGTACCAACAACTAACGCAAAGTATCTTGGAACTAAAAAGTATGGTAGCTCCTTAATACGATTGAATCTCGATTCTAACCATTCCCTGAATTCAGAAATATGATTATTTTCATTTTCATAATATTTTAATCTTTGTGTGATATAGTCCAAGGCCCATTTGCCCTCTCTTAAATGATTAGCCAACGGATGAGCTAAATCATTATCTTCAACCATATGTTTAAGAACAGAAATCCAGCCTTGAATACCCGCATAGACCAGCGAGCCATAACCCGGAATCTGATACAATCCACCCTTTCCTTGACTTGCATCTCGTTCCTCATCTGATGCTCTGTACAAAATACAGTTTAAATCAATTAAATTTAAATTCTTGGTTGCTTCCAGGGCACCAGTTCTGACAAAGTCATCCAATTCTTCATTACAACCTGGAATTATGGTAGAAACAACGGCAATAGAACCTTGAGGGAAATAATCAGGAAGGGTGATTGTGGTGGAATTTGTATCAACATCATAATCTAAACGTAATTGCTCCAATTCTTTCAATTCAGTTTTGATAGGAGAAACGATGTCAGAGTCATCATCTGCATCACCCTTCTTTTCCAACGTGTACGCAAACTCAAATTTAACTTTAGTACCCGCAAGTACAACCGGATTCAATTTTTGGTCATTGTCATTCCAGAATTTAGTTCTGGCAATTAAAAAGTAACCTTTACCTGATCTCGAATTATCTCTTTGAATTGTGATATATTGACCTTCATGGTGAACGTACATTTCATTGCTGTTGATGTCATCAAATCCCTGAATGGCCAAGTCTTTCCTAATTTCATTCAATTTAGTTTTAACAATTGAAATACCAAGATCTGGCGAATAAGTGTACTTTCTCGTTTCATTAACAACATCTAATAATTTTGGATAACATTCGTCAAAACCAAAAGTAGTACCTGTGGCACAAGAACAAAATGCAACTAATGCTGCAGTTGGAAGTGTGTCTTCAACTGTCCTTTTTTGTGCTGGTGTTTCATTATCATGTGTACAATCCATAAATAATGCATGCGGTGCTTGATTGGTAACCAATTGAGGCAATGGTATTTCAGACTTCTTGATCATATTCTCCTTCAACTTATGATCAAATTCATAAACTGGATATGCAATAGAATCTAATGGTAACCATTTCAATGAGCCAATTGGCAGACCACCATGCTTGTGACACAATCTTGATAAATCTGCAACATCATGAGATTGCATTGCTTCTCTTATCAATGAAGAGATACCCAATCTTTTAACAAATAAGATATCCAACTCTTCAGAACCTGTGAAAAGTTCAGCAATCACGTACAAGTTTGGATTAACTTCCCTAGCAGCATCAAGCATTGCTTCTGCAACAACCAAAGGCGTTGAATGACAATTATCTAATCTGAAGCCATGGAAGTGCTTAGCTAATGATTTGGAATAGGTTATCATTCTTTCCCAAAGATGTGGAGAATCCTCAGGCTTCGAACCGTATCTCAATTTAACACAGTCACCCCAAACAATAACTTCTCTCAGTAAATAAGCTTTTGAATTTTTGGATGCAAAATCAACCAATGGATTACCACCCCAAATCCAACCATTGTTAGCCAACGCATAGTCCTTACCATCTTTAGTAAATCTAGTGAAATATGGCTCAGTTAAAGGTTCAGACTCAGAGACCACTCCAAATTTGGGACCATTCGGATCTAATCTTGTGAACCTGATCCTGTTAGTCAATTGATTTAAGATCACATTTGAATCGCCGTCATAATCACGGTATAGTGGGAGATTAATATCGTTTAAAATCTTAACTACATCTTGTTTCATATCAGCAAATGACTTATCGGTACCAAACAAATTAACAAGTACTCCCATGAGTTTGAAGATCTCTAATTTATTATTAAATCTTGGTCCTAATTGAAATTCGGAAACAGCACAATTGTTTCTAACAAACCAAGCCAAACTTTCTGGAAAGCCTTTGACATTGTTTGGAATGTTTAATGTCGGAATTGAATTCTTATCAACTGTATCCCAATGGCTGTTCAATTCATTCAAATGATCATCCACATTAATAATGTAAAACTCCCACAATTTCAATTTACCTAAAACATGGACCTTGATTCCTTCCATGATCTTTGATAAATCCATTTCAGTTTTGATGTCAATTGGATATCCATGAAACTCCAGTTCCTTAGAAAATTGCAACAAGGCACCATCTAATTCAATAGGCGCAATTAAATGCGGGGCGGTTTCCTGATTATAACCTACGTCTGGAAAGTCTCTAATCCATTCAGAATTGTTAGCCGTGTGATTGAAAACAACATCTGTCATAGATAATATCCCATACTTAGATTCTAAATCAGAAACCATCATCTCAATATCATTCTCTCCGTTTGGAAAGACAGTAGGATCAAACTTTAGCTGGTCAAAAATGGAATACGGTGAATTGGATTCGCCCCTCTCTTGTAAAGGTGTAAAATGAATCATATTATAACCCTTTTTACTAACAGCGTCAAACAAATTAGGCCAATCTTTTGAAAAGTCCTTCCCAACCCATTTGGAAACGACAGTCTGAATTGAGAGACTGTTCAAGGTGATGTATTGGCCATTAATTGTCAGAGAAGGAGGAACAACAAAATAATACTCTTTTGTTTCAACCTCATTCTTCATTATGTCTAAATAAGTGAAATAATAGGCAAATGAACCAGGCTTATAAACCATTAAATCAACGAATGAATCTCTTGAAAAATTAGACTTAATAGGAAATGAACGAAAGTTAGATCTTTCAAACTTATCATCTTTGCTTGTTCTTAAATCCGTCCATAATTTCCCAGCATTGGTCACTTTTGAACCAGCTGAGATATAGACTCTTAATGTGAACAAAGGGCCCCCCTTTTCGGTTAAATTGGGTGGACAAGCTGGGAATGTCAACACCCCATCTTTGTTTCCAGCCAATGGCTCCCCCTCATCACCTACACGCAAAAGAACAATCTTGGGCATTGGTTCTAGTAATGAAAAAGATGTAATTGATAAAGCAATCATTTTGCCATTGTCGGAAAATTAATATGCGGGGGCTGCTCAGCACGCTCAGCTCAAATTATGAAATATTATAAACAAAAATGGGTTTTTCCTTCAGCTTCAACAAAATCTTATCATCGCCGTCAAACAAAATAGACAAATTAACAAATTGAATATCCTCGAAAACCTGGAGATAATTAGCTAGCAAATCACCAAAACATACTTTCCCCATAGGTTTGTATACGTTTTGACCATCATCAATGTTTTGATCGAACTCAGACACAACTGTCATCAAATCAGATCCGGAAAAGTTTTCCGTAATTTTTGACCTATTCCAAATGGCTTGAAGTGCAATCATATAAAAATTAGGCACTTTCAATGGAACCTTATCATCCATTAGCATTTCAACAGATGGTGAGTCCGTTTCAATTTCACTAGATTTCACATCCCATATCAACACTTCCAAGCTTTCGTTGTCCATTATAGCAACCTTGGATTTGGAGAAAGAATAAACAGGCGACTGATACCTATAAGAAGTTTTACCCAGGACTTTTATTACGTTGGCAAGGACATCATTGTTATTTTCTTTAGGACCATCAAGAACTTTCACATTTTTGATGGACTTCAGTAACCTGGTTTTCCAATCCATAGAATTTGTATCAAATGCCAGTATGATAGAAGCATATTCATATCCCAAATCAACGGCTAGCACCAAATTTATCGACTTTGTATGACCACGTCCATGATGTTGATGGAGTAAATACTTCAAATCTAGTTGATTAGACTTGTTCATATCTAATCTGATATCAATCCAATCAGTAAAGCACGTTGAGATAATGTTGAATAATAAATTGAGATGTTCCCACAAATCATCATTTGAATCCACCTTGCCCGATAGAATGTTTTGAATGAAGCAAATCAGACTGTTTAATATTAACAATAGGAAAGTGGGTGTTAAAATATCTCTCCTTTCAAGAACAAGGTAATTCAAATAATCAATAAGTGCAATCTTGGTGTTTGGAGTGTACTCATTAAACGACAAAATGGAACCAATAATGATAGACATGACATTTGAATTTTTTTCAAATATTTTATCAAGGTAGTCCGTTGATATTTTCAAGCTATTAAAGCATCGCTTTGATTTGGTGAGTAAAAACTCACTTCTTATTTCAAAAATGTGCTTGAAGAAGTTGATTAAGTCAAATGGATTCTTTTTGAATCTTTCGAAAATTAAATCACTCATCTTTACAAGAATGTGAAAGATGAATGAGCAAACTTTTTCATCCAGTGAAAGAAGGTTGCCAATTAAATACTTCATCAAAACCTTAGAAACCTTTTGAGTGTAAAACTCATGATTAACAGAAACTATCATACCTAAAATCAAAGAATTGTACAACTTATCAACGGAATCAGAAAACAAAGTGAGATACTTCAAAGATTTTTGGAAAATAGCCTCAAGAATGTTGGATTTTAAAGCCCCATGTATAAGTTTTTTAAGTAAGTTCATTGATATTTCACTTATTTGATAATCTGGATTCAAACAAAATTGGCAAATAGTTTTCAGGAAAGCCGGTGAGTTTTCAAGACATGATTTCCAGTGAGGAATGAGCTCACCAGTGGATATAAAATAAAGTAGAGCTAATTTAGGAGATTCTAAATCGGCTGTACTTAAATTTGAAATTGTTATTTCTTCTTCTCGTATACCTAGCCACTGTTTATTTTCAAAGACATTCTGTAATTCATTCAGATATTGAACATTTTCTAAAATCATCTTAAGTGGAACTACCTTAGTTTCCTCAGAATAATTCCAATAGTTAATACATTGAACAGTATTTTCAGGTATACCTGTCAAATCTTTTGAGTCCAAAACTAAAATTCTATTCAAATTTGAGTGATTTTGGAGTGGGTTTTCGAGTAATGTCATCGAAGCAACATCCAACAAAGCTGTTACACCATTTATCCCAATAAACTCTAAACAATTAATGTTTTCATAAAATAAAACATTGGATATTTGGGGCACCTTAATTGGAAAACTAGTTTGTAGTTCATCAAATGAGTAAGAAAACTGTAGAACAGAAAAGTTCAAATCAGACTCAATTACTAACAAATAATTATAAGTATTGTTATCCATTGAAATCACATTTCTTAAATCAATCACCTTTCGTACTGGATTCTTGAAATCATTAAATTCACAAAGTTGGTCACCACTTGAATCATTAAGAACAGAAATTGATTTTTGCCCGTTGTTGCAAGAAACAAGTTGAAAATCACCTTCAGCGACGTTAGTTTGTTCTAGAGTTTCACTATTTTGATCACTGAATGGAATTGGCGCAGACCAGATACCAGTAATAATATTGAAAGATTGAAGTTGATACTCATTTTTGACTTTCAACATTCCCCAGAGAGTGTTACCGTGTTTGAATATTGCTGAGGCACGCTCTGGAATAACTTGAACATTTCCTTCTGAAACTACCATCAATTGGCCATTTGTCATTTGAATAATAAAAGCATCAGATAATTGAATCAAGCATTCAAAACTAGACAGTAACGGGCTGGATATAACTTCGATAATTTTCATTGTTTTAAACTGATATATTATCCAACCCATGTCCTGAATCAAAATCCATGTAGAATCTGAATCAGCAACGTTTTCAAATCCTATAATCTTCCCATATTGGGGATCCCCAAATTTCATGGCCAGTAATTTAGATTGAAGGGCTGTATCGGTAATTTCAATGAGTATACCCAATTCCTCGTTGAATCTAAAAACATTATAGTCGCCTCTTCTGCCGATTATGCATAAGTGTCCATTGGGTAGCTGGATAGTAGTTATAGGAGTAAAATCAAGATAAGTAACTCCATGATCATTAATGAGAGAAAGATTTTGGGTATTATCATCCAATTTGACCAAGGAAAAGTAAGATGAGGAATTGTATAATGCAAAGAGTGCCGATTTACCAATTTGATGAAATGTTTGAAATTCAAAGGGAAGAGATAAACTGGATAACAAATCTCCCGTATTAGAATCAAACAGTTTAATTGATTTACTTGAAGTTAACAGAATAAAGACACCAGACTCTAAATATATCAATTCCTTAATATGCTCAATATTGAACAAGCTAGCTGATAGTTTTATTTGATATTTGAATGCCAATTCGCCGTCGTTGATGTTGTACATTCTTATGATGTCACGGTTATATACTATGAAACCGTCACCGGCACCAACAGATTGAAAATTATACGGGTCAGAAAGAAGAGTTTGGACATTTTTAGGGAAAACTACATCGAATTGAGTCAATGTAGGCAAATTGATATGATGCGAGTTATCGATGGATAAGGTATTCAAATTGATCAGATTGGATTCATTCTTCAAAGAAGGGTTTGAAAAACCCTTGAGAAGTGCCAATGCCAACGATGGCACTGTCATCACACCAAAGTCCAGCGAGTTGTATTTGAAATGGATAAAAAAGGACCCAGATTAGGGGGGACCCACTGATAAAAAAATATAGAAAACCACATGTGGTCACGTGACCATTCTGAAGAATTCGAAATAATATAGTTTATCTATTAAAAAACGAGGGGTTAAATACAAACAAAAGCGTAGAAAGAAAGTGAAAATGAGGTTTAAATGCATAGTCTAAATTAGAACTTCATGGTCTTGTTCTTTGTTTTGGCAGCCTTCTTCTTTTTGTAACTGGCGGTTCTACTTTTTTTCCAGCCATGGGTGCCGACGGTGGCGTAGTCAATCTTCTTATCACTAATTGATGGAGTTTTGGAAGCGTCTTCGGTGTCATCGACCATAGCATCTGTCTTTTCTTGATCCTTTTCAGCAATTTGCTTTTCGGTTTGCTCCTTCATCTTTTGCGCAAGTCGCTGTCTTCTTGCTTCGGAGGTTTTGAAGTAATCAGAGTTTGGGTTGGTAGTCTTTTCAGACTTGGATCTGAGCTTGGACTTGGATCTAGCAGAGTGAGCCATTTTCGTTCAGTAAGCAGCAGCGTGTTTCTATCTCTAGTGAAAAATTTATTCTACATAAAATAAAATTTCCCCTTCCGAATCGGGAATATCCTCTGCCAAAACAAAACACGGGCATTTTTTGCACCCAAGTCACGTGCCCGGTGTGGGGGGTGGATGCTTTTTTGGGAAGAAATGATGTGACTGTTTTTTTTCCATTTTGAAATTTTTCACCACGCGACGCAAGCGAGGAGGTAAATTTTCAAAATTTTGAATCTAGTCAAACCTTAGCGTACAGCTTTTAGACCAATCATCAAAAATGTATGTCCGCGCCTCAACACACACCTGTTGGACGACCACACAACTTAACGAGAATTAATTAATGAAAAGTGTCACATAGAGATCAAGAACCGTCCACATGGCGCGTTTTTCCAGTAGTGACAAATTCAATTTTGAGTAGCGATAGATTTTGAATCAAGTGGCATAATCTGATGTGATTTAATACATGAGATTATTCAATGCGATTCAACACATAATCACTTACTTTCTATCCTATCATTGAACTTGAAATTCACTTAACACATTATGCCACATATTGACATTTTTCCTATTTGGAGAAAAAATTTTTCACCCGTTAATTTAAAGTGACCTCTCTTATCTCCTTTTCATTTTCAACTTCTCATTATAATGTGTGTAGCCGTCGAGCAACTAGACTGAAACCTTCACTAAGCGAAACAGATTACTAACACAATTATTCAGGGCTAACCTCAGAACTCAAAAGAGACTTGCAGCTTCCGTTTTAGGTTGTGGTAAGAGAAAGGTCTGGTTAGATCCTTCTGAAACCACCGAATTAGCTCAAGCTAACTCAAGAGCCTCCATCAGAAAGCTCTTCAAGAACGGTACCATTGTCAAGAAGCCAGTTACCGTCCACTCTAGAGCTCATGCCAGAGCTCACGCTGAATCCAAGAGAGGTGGTAGACACATGGGTTTCGGTAAGAGAAAGGGTACTGCTAACGCTAGAATGCCAACTCAAGTCTTATGGATGAGAAGATTGAGAGTTTTAAGAAAGCTCTTATCAAAGTACAGAGATGCTGGTAAGATCGACAGACACTTATACCACTCTCTTTACAAGGCTTCTAAGGGTAACACCTTCAAGCACAAGAGAGCTTTAGTTGAACACATTATCCAAGCTAAGGCCGAAGCTGCTAGAGAAAAGGCTTTGAGCGAAGAAGCTGAAGCTAGAAGATCTAGAAACAAGGCTGCTAGAGAAAGAAGAGCTGCTAGAATCGCTGAAAAGAGAGAAGCTTTACTCAAGGATTAAGCGTGTTGTTTATAAGGAAACGTTTATGTATAAATCGTCTTTATTAATATAAAAACCCAAATTTTCAGTATTTCACATTGTTAAGCGATGGTTGATTTCGAGTAGCGATAGCAAAAATTTTAATGTCTGTGTACCGCCGTTATCATTTCTTGTCTTTTTACCGCTGTTTACATTCCACTCACTTATTTGCCGCCATGACTAGCACAGCTAACTGAAGAATGAAAAATAATGCTTGGTGCTGCTACTTTTTACTTATTTTTATATTTCTTTTATTCATATGAGTTTATAAAATTAGAGTGGATCCTAGTTTTCGTCCAAATACTTGGCATAATCATCTGCATCAGCGAAAGTTGGTAAAGCCTTTAATTTAGCCTTTTTGCTTCTCTTTTCTTGAGATTTACTTCTCTTCTTAGATGGTTTTTCTTCTTCGACTTCAACTTCCTCTTCAGAATCAATTTCGTCATCATCTTCGTCTGCCAAAAGACCTTGAAGATCTTCACCATCCGAAGAATCAGCGTTTTGTTCAGCTTTTTCGTCTTCAATTTCTTCTTCGTCGTCATCTTCAGCATCACTACCAGATTCAAGATCTTCCAATGTCGTAAGCTTAACCAAGCCTTCTTCATCTTCTTCATCAGAAACATCAGCGTCTAATTCACCAAAGTCACCAGCATCAACAACTTCTTCTTCGTCATCACTGATGTCTGACATATCAAAGTCAGAAAGATCATCATCTATATCGGAGTCCTGTTCAACTTCTGGATTACTCTTAACTAAAGCATCCCAGACAGTATCTTCATCTAAATCAGATGCTTCATCGTCATCGTCACCATTTGCCTTTCTTTCAAATTCCTTATCCAAGTTCGAACGAGCCAACTTTTCTTGCTTTGAAACGAAATATTGATAGAAGAATCTATCTTCTGGTCTAACATCTTGTGCCTTTTTGTTTAACCAATCCTCAGTGTTTGCTGGAATTTGAGTGTCTTCAACACCAGTGGCTCTAACTAATAAATCACCAGTATGAGCACCACCTAATGGTTGCATGATAGAAGTACCCTTCAAGTTAGCCTTGGCCTTAGATTTCTTGTAAACAAATCTATCAAGGAAATGTGAAAGGGAGAATAACCCAAGATCAGGCTTGGTGATCAATCTCTTTTCGTTCTTATCTAATTCATCATATTTGTAATAGTTTTCAGCATATAATTGAACAGTTGGGTGATAATGATTAACAAAGATGCCAATTTCCCAAAGTGAAGCGTTTTCAGCATTGGCATATAATGGATCTCTTTTCTTTGGATCATATGGAAGTTTCTTGGCAACATTCTCGGTAGATGTTTCATTGATAGATTCATTTTCATCATGCTTTTTGTTTAAGATTTCATCCATTGGAGTGTTTAAGAACAAGTTTCTGAGATCTGGCACTGCTCTTTCTAATTCAATTAACAAATAAAGCATACCAGAAATTGTACCAACATTTAACCAACTTAAGCAGATTTGACAAATTCTCTTAACAAAAGCCATGACTCTACCTTTGTTAATATCTTCCTTTAAAGACTTGAATAACAAGTTCAAATAAATGCCCTGTTTGGAAGAAGTAAGTAGTCTATCATCAAACAAAGATTCATACAATGTTCTGTAGTATCTATTCTTTTGTGATTCTTCAGTAAACTTACTTGAGATAGAGTGAATCAAGATCAATGCTTGGACAGAAGTGTTGAAGTTTGTAGAATGGGTGATTCTGTAAAGAGTGTCTAAATGAGTGTTGAAAACATCCAATGGCAAATTACAGAATGGGAATGAACGGTTCAAACCGGTTAAAATAGCAGCAAACATCTTAGAGTTCTTTTCTTCAACAATCTCTTCTTCGGTTTTTTCATTTTTAACAGATTTACCACCCTTCTTACCTCTTTTCATCTTTTGTTTTCTTCTACCCTCAACTTGATGACCTGTTTCCTTTAACTTGGTAATATTTTGACTATCAGTCTTGATTAATAATTTCTCGAATAATGCAAAGTAGGCATCAACAAGCTTGTTGGCCAATCTATCTTCTCTCTTGGTTAAAATGGTTTGGTTCAACGTGATGATTGAATAATACAAGGCGTGATGTTCACTGTTAGTTCTGAAGACAACATCAATAACAGAATCACATATGATTTCCTTCATTGCAGGGTGTTGTTGTTCAAGTTGCAAAATTTGGTAAGAAGTCTTGGAAGAAACTTTATTATCAGTATCACCTAATTTGTTAACACCTAATCTTAATAAATTAGCTTCTTGTTCTGGCTTGGCCTTCACCAATTCAAACAAATGACTAACGATTTTCATTCTAACATAGAGAATAGAATCGTGACTCAAGGTTTCCATTAAACCAATGAACTTGAAGTAAGATGATTTCAAGTGATCTTCAAAGTAGAATAAAATCAATTGATCGTCAGTCATATCCATGCTCAATTGTTGTTTCTTGAATGGCTTCAATTTTCTATTAGGTGGTAAAATACCATTAATGAACAAATCAACAATGGCATCAACACATTGCATTGCAGCGGTTCTTGATTTTTTGTTACACATAGCAAACATTTGATCCAATGCTTTAAGATTGTGCAATGGTGCTTCTTGAACAAGCAAAGTTAATGCAGAAATTTTATCGCTCAAGGTACCGGCAGTCAACATTTGAGTAAGGAATCGTTTTTGAGATGAAGATTTGTTGAATTCCTCATTGTAAGTTTGATTTTCTTCTTCAATAAGAGTTTTTGCACGTTCATACAATTGATCGATATCAGCTGGTTTCATGTATCTATCAGAAGCAGACTGTTTAACTTCAACAGGAATGTTATACCAATCATTTCTAGGTTCAACCTTTAATCTATCACTGATAACCGATTGTAAGTTGGTAATTTTATCCTTCTTGGATGATTCAATTTGTTCCTTAATTTCTGCTTCTTCTTCTTCACTTGATGAATCGTTCTTAGATTTATACTTAGAGTTTTGATTAGATTCTTCCTCCTCTTCAGATTCGTCTTCACTTGATGAATCCTTCTTTTCAGATTCATCTTCGGATTCATCTTCTGATTCGGCCTCGGATTCGGACTCTGGTGCTTGTTCTTCTTGTTGTTGTTGTTCTTCCTCAACTTCTTCTTCTTCAACAACTGGAGCATTACTGTTGAATCCAAGAGACTTCATGAAATTTTTCAAATCACTGCTTAACTTACCATCAGAAGCCTTAATATCATCACCGTCAAACTCCTGTTCACTTTGATTTTCATCAATTTCAACACCAGCAATTAATTTCAAATCGTCTTCGGTGGCACCGAGTTCAAGTGCTTCCCTACGGATATCTTCCTCAGACATGTTTGAATTTGATTAAGTAAGAGTTACCTAAAATTTAAAAATTTTTTTTTCAGATGAAAAAAAAATATTCAAATCGCTCAGCATTACTGGTTCATTTGTGGTAAGTTTTAAATGTCCAATAAAATTGTATATTTCATGATCTAGTGATTTGCTTAAAATCGTGATAGTCTTTTACACTTGAGAATGTTTAAAAAAGCAATATTAGCCGATAAATAAAAGATCCGCATTTCTTACAATTGCTAATCGGAAGATTTGTCTACGAAATGGTGACGAGACATTCCCGCTTTTCCTTTAGTTGGATCATCCGTAACTATGTTTTCGTATGCAGGAACTTGTTCCAGATATGGTGGGGCAATTGCTGAATTAAATTTAGGCTCTGCACAAACAGTGGTGCTTGTCTTAAACTCAAATTTCAATTTGTTATCAGTGTCAGAAACAGTCCAAGTGAATTCTAGCAATGTAGAATTGGCCACGTAATCAAAAACCAACCCCGAGGTCATAATTGGAAGATGTACTACGTTCCATAGTGGTTTTTGCATCCCATCTACTCCTCTGAACACCTCATTTGGAATTTTCAGAGATCCATTCTGCGATTCCTTATTGTAGACACAGTTTTTCATGTCAAAGATAAGATCTTTAAACTTTATATCTAAAAGCTTACTTGGATGCTGAGATACTGTACTGCAACTTTCTTCTATTGATAAATATGATGTGTAAACAATGTGAATTTGTAATGATTCGATTTGGAACAACCCTAAACCACTGCTTCTCTTCTCACTACCAAAGTCAGTAGCAAAATCAGTGTTCTTAAAATCAAAAAGAAATGACATTTCTAATTGATCGCACAACGGATCAAATAAAGAAAGCGCATATGGAAGTCTCATATCCATTCTGACTGGGATGTTAACGCCTTCCTTTCTGTTCAAAAATCTTCTTAAAAACCTCGGTTTCTTAGAGCTAGATGCTATTGTCCCATTTCCAAACATACCACTTTCTTCGTTTATAAGCTCTGGTTTTGCCATTTTACTCTTGAATGTTTTATTCTCATCGTAGGAATAGCTGTTTACTTCAGGTGGTGATTGAGTCCCTGCCTGGTAAACGACCGAATGTGTGAATGTATCCTTCTTTTCTCTTTTGAGAATAGAGCCGATTCTCACCACTTCGACATACACTGAATGTCTGACTGCAAAGGTGTAATGATAAGGAAAGGATGAATCAATGTTTGCATCGGCAGACGAAGGTAAAAAGCCTTCTTCTGGAGATGGGAAATCTAACTCAAAATTCTTGACCAATGTTTCATTTTTTGGAAAGGTCCAGCTCCCCTGTTGTGTTTTAATCAATTGGGGCGCAGGTATGTCATCATTGAAAATCGGAACTCTATTAATTACTATTTTCATTGAATTTGGATTATTTTGAACGTACTCCCACGGCCCTGTTCTTACAATTTCATCATGATCTCTTCGATGATAATAGTAATTGTAAACAATTGGGTTGGTGATATTGCCATGTGAATCATAATGAGGCAAAAGAAAAACTTCACTCATAATCCCATATGTGATCGATTTTATATCATTTTTATCTTTAGAAGACGACAGTGATAACGTCCCTTTCACTGTACGGTCTCGCGTGTTATAAACTCTCCAATTATTTATGTAGAACTTGCAATCCATCAATCTTTAAATAGGAATAATTGACATGTGGGAAAAATAGATTTGATCTCCAAAAATGCTCATGATAATCTATGTTGATTTACTTCAATAACACAATTAAAAAAGCTAATTTCAAGGCTGGTTGTGTTTCTTAATTTATATCTTAATGAGGCAGTATTTAGATTCATTGCATAGAGTTTTTTTGCACAAAAACAGCTCGTTACCATAAAATGAATATCTCCATTCAGCAATCAATCGAGGCGTTGGTCTGAAAAGTGAAGGTTAAATTCGTACTTGTGTCCACAACGTTCCATGAAAAATGTAACGTGGTTATGTTTTTTATAGTTTCAAAAAGGTCGCACGAGCACAAGAGCGGCCTGTTGATCATCTGTATTAGTGGTATAGTAAAGGCTGGTTGGTTTGCAAAGCTTGATTCTTCAATTTCCATGACACCTACTTGAGACCGAGGATCATAGATGCTATTTTTCATGTCAAAGACTAGATTTTCAAAGTCAATCTGGTGTATTTTCTGGGGCTTCTGGAGCGAAGTGAATGAATCGTCGCCATCGACAAAAACGTTTTCATAGAGAACATAAATCGACAAGGACTCGATTTTGAAGAGACCCAATCCATTGCTTCTTTCGTTTTCTTGAAAGTCCAAGGGGAAGTTGACATTGCTAAAATCAAACTCAAACTTTAAATGTAATTGCTTAAACAACGGCTCATGCAGCGAAACCATTGAAAGCACACTGAATATCATTGCGATTTTGATTTCATGGCCGTCTGGTTCTTTCTTCCCAAACAGCTTTTTGAAAAATTTGCTTTTATTAGAGGATGAGTACTGGAATCCAGATGTCACGCGACCACTTTCTGGATCAATCAACTCAGATTTGGTGCATTTTTTTTTAAACACCTTCTTCGATGCATAATGTAAATATTTCAATGGAACTGGATATTGGCTAGACGACTGGTATACAATTTCTTGTTTGAACTCCTCAAATTTCGAACGCTTCAGAACACTGCCCAAACGATTGACCTTGCAATAAATAAAATAACTCACTTCAATGAGATTGTTACGCGGGGATTTCGGAGCCGTAGAACTGTTAGTAGTTGAAGGTAGATCCATTTCCATCGGGGATGGAAATCGAAGCTCAAAATTCAATGCAATTGTTTCATCCTTGGGAAGAATCCATTCGTCCTCGTTTGGATTCTTCTTTATAAACTTAGCAGGGTTCGCTGCTATCAAGTCATCGATTGTCAATGGTGTGTTTCTATATTCTCTTGTACGTTCCACTTTGTCCAACAGACGTTTCAACTCCGTTTTGCTTCTTGCTTTCGATTTGTAATACTCATACAATACGGGGTCTATCAAGCCCGTGCCATCTGTATCTTGATATTCTATCACAAGTTCAGATCTACTTTTTATGCCATATGTTATAGACTGGATGTCATTAACTTCATGTTTGGATGATAAAGTCAATGTCCCGATCACACAATTGTCATTCGGTGAGTAAATGTTTTCTGGTTTGTTAAGATAGAACCTGCACTCCATGCGGTGTGAAAATGATATGGTCCAAGGATGATAATAGCAATGATTGAATTTTTTAGAAGATAATGCAACTTAGCAAATAACTGAAAGATGGCGCACTTTAAGCAAACAATATGACAACATGAAGTTTTCAATTGAAGTTCTAAGATATAAAGAGTTGTCTCAGACCCGCATTGGTGGAAATACCGGCCATCCAATTGACAAATTTGTGGTTTTTAAAGCTAAGAGATAGTGCAATCTCCGCGAATATCCGTGGATATCCGTGGATATCCGAATAATTTTTCACATTTTTGATCATTTTCGTCTTTTTGTTGCAGTTCCCTACCGGTTATTGACGGAAAAGAGGTGATTTCGTTTCATGATGTTCAAATATAAAAGGACATGTATATTCCTCTCTTTTTCTCTCCCCGTCCCCATGAGCTTTGTTAATTCACACTAAACTATTTTTAATAAAAGTATGGCTCCTGTTGCGTTGGACAATAATGCTACTTCAAAGAAGACTGGAATACCTTTAGCTGAGTACATCTTTAGAAGAATTTCCACACTTGGTATCAATAGAATATTTGGGGTTCCCGGTGATTATAACTTATCCTTCCTCGAACACCTCTATTCTGTCCCAAACATGAAGTGGATAGGCTGTTGTAATGAGTTGAACTCAGCATATGCTGCTGATGGTTATTCAAGAATGAGAGGTTTGGGTGTCATTGTAACTACTCAGGGTGTTGGTGAATTGAGTGCTATTAATGGTGTGTCTGGTTCTTTTGCTGAGCATGTTCCTATTCTTCACATTGTTGGAACATCCACTTTGAAAGCAAAAGCTGAGGGCACTCCTCTGCACCACATTATCGATGGAGACTCCCACATGGACAAAACTGACCATTATGTTTATGAAAAAATGTCCGATTTTGTTTCTTGTAAGGTGACTTCATTGAATGATTTGAAAACTGCAGCAAATGAAATCGATGAACTCATTCAAATGATTTTGACGAAAAAGAGACCAGGATTCCTTTATGTGCCGTGTGACATAGTTAACAGCTTAGTTGACTCTTCAAATTTGGACCATAAAATCATACCCAATGTCCAAACTGCATACACTAGTGAAGTTGATTCTGTCGTCGCTAAAATTGCTTCAAGATTGCAAGCTTCTAAGAATCCAGTTGTAGTTGCTGATATCTTAACTGAAAGATTCAACTTAACTCCGTTACTGCAAGAGTTTGTTGATGAATATCAACTTCCAAATTGTAACACAATGATGGGTAAATCTTTAATGAATGAAAGTTCCAAGACGTATATTGGTGATTTTGTTGGCGACAAGACTAACAAATTAGTTTTATCCCATATCAAAAAAACTGACTGTTTGATCCATGTTGGTGAATACTATAATGAGGTTAACACTGGTAAGTTTACTCTGTACGATGATATCAAGAAGGAATGTATTATCAAATTGAATCCAGAATATGTCGACATTGGTGGTGAGGTTTTCAATGTTTCATTTGAAGCAATTCTACCAAGACTCTTAAGTCTCATGTTACCAAAATATGAAATCCCAGAGATAACCACAACAATTGAGCAAATTGAGTCTTGTACCCCAATTTCACAAACATATTTATTGGATAAATTTCAAAGTTTCTTCAAGCCAGGTGATATCATTCTCGCAGAAACATGTTCATTGATGTTTGGCTTCCCTGATTTGAAATTGCCAAAAGACTGTAAATTCATTTCTCAGAACTATTACCTTTCTATTGGATATGCTCTGCCATCGTCCTTCGGTGTTGGCATTGCGATGCGAGAAATTGGGCATAAGGGAAGATTAATTGTTGTTCAGGGTGATGGTGCTGCACAAATGACTATGCAAGAATGGTCAAACTTTGGTAGATCTGATTGTGAAAAACCATTGGTCTTTTTATTGAACAACAGCGGCTACACAGTGGAAAGAATTATTGAAGGTGCAGAAAGGGATTATAATGATATAAGACCTAACTGGAAATGGACTGAAATTTTCAACGTTTTTTCAGTTCCTGCAATGACGGCTAAGGTTACAGAGAAAAAAGACTTTGACGAGCAATTGGAAAAGTTTGGTAATGATACATCTTTGCCAAGATTGTTGGAAATCACATTAGACAAGATGGATGTTCCGTGGAGATTCCGTAAAATGACTGGCAAATGTTAATTAGACTTTCAATTTGCATTTCCACTTCAAACACAAACATGTATAACTACTCTAAATCGCTCATCTGACAATCTGCAGGCGCAGCACTCCAGCAGCCGCTTGAGATCTGCCGCCCGATCATCACCTTTTTACAGATCCGCTCAGCAAACGGCTATACTCGGGATTTTTTCGATGCGGATAAAATTGTGGGTTACGTAAGCTTCCGCGAATAACCGAAATAAAGTTTTTTAAGATGTTGAACCTACTGATTAAGGATTTAAAGAAGCACTGTTTAGCAAAAAGATAACTAATACCGTGTCGGGTTGAGAAAAAGCGGGTATTCCGCGGTAGAATATGGCGTTATAATGCCATAACATAAATATCGCTAGATTTATAAATAAGGCCAAATCTCCCCTCCATTTCACAAGTAGTTCTTGTAGACATTTAATTCTTAACTACATAACGCGTAATGGCTCCTGTCGCTTTAGAAGAAAACATCAACCCAGTTCCAAAGGCTACTATGCCACTCTCAGAATACATTTTCAGAAGAATCTCTTCTATGGGTATCAACAGAATCTTTGGTGTTCCAGGTGATTACAATTTGTCTATGCTTGAGCATTTGTACTCTGTTCCAGGTTTAAAGTGGGTTGGTTGTTGTAATGAATTGAACTCTGCTTATTCTGCTGATGGTTACTCTAGAGTCAGAGGTTTTGGTGTTGTTTTGACCACTCAAGGTGTTGGTGAATTGAGTGCTATGAATGCCATCTCTGGTTCTTTTGCTGAGCATGTTCCAGTTCTTCATATTGTTGGTACCACTAGATTGGACTCCAAAGCTAGAGGTGACCATTTGCATCATATCATTAACGGTAGATCTACCAAGGATAAGACCGATCACTACGTCTATGAAAGAATGGCTGAAAATGTTTCTTGTAAAGTTGCTTCTTTGGCCAACTTAGACACCGCTGCTGATGAAATTGATGCTGTTATTCAAGCCATCATTACCGAAAAAAGACCAGGTTATCTTTATGTTCCATGTGATATTGTTAATGACTTGATCGACGCTTCCAATTTAGAAAAGAAGGTCCAACCAGTTATGAAACAATCCACTGTCGACGTTAACGATGTTGTTTCTAAAATAGCTGCTAAGTTGCAAGCTGCTCAAAAGCCAGTTGTTTTGGCTGACATTTTGACTGACAGACACGGCTTAACTTCCACTTTACAGTCTGTTGTTGATAAGCATGAATTGCCTGTTTGTAATGCCCTGATGGGTAAGTCATTGATGAATGAACGTGGTGCTACTTACTTGGGTGACTACATTGGTAACGAATCTCACAAGTTAATCATGGCTCATGTTCAATCAACTGATTGTCTTTTACATGTTGGTGATTACTACAACGAAATTAACTCTGGTCACTTCTCCCTTTATGATAACATTGCCGCTGAAAACATCATCAAGTTGAACCCAGAGTACGTTGCTATTGGTGATGAAGTCTACGATGTCTCTTTTGAAGAAATTTTACCAATGTTGATGAACATTGAATTACCAAAATATGAAATTCCAGCTATCGATGCTGGTATTGAACACGTTGAAGCATCTACTCCAATTTCTCAAACATACCTTTTGGAACAACTTCAAGGTTTCTTAAGATCTGGTGATGTTGTTATTGCTGAAACGTGCTCTTTAATGTTTGGTTTCCCAGATCTGAAATTGCCAACAGGCTGTAAGTTCATTGGTCAACAATACTACCTTTCTATTGGTATGGCTTTGCCATGTTCCTTTGGTGTTTCTATTGCTTTAAAAGAAATTGATCATAAGGGTAGATTAATTGTTATTCAAGGTGATGGTGCTGCTCAAATGACCATGCAAGAATGGTCCAACTTTGGCCGTGAAGATTCCGAAAAGCCATTAATCTTGTTATTGAATAACAACGGTTACACTGTTGAGAGAATCATCAAGGGTGCTGAAAGAGATTACAATGACATTAGACCAGACTGGAAATGGACCCAAATATTTGATGTCTTCTCAGTTCCAGCTTTAACGGCTAAGGTCACTGAAAAGGAAGATTTCAATGAGAAGTTGGCTAAGTTCGGTGAAGACACTTCTTTACCAAGATTATTGGAGGTTACACTTGACAAGATGGATGTCCCATGGAGATTCCACAAGATGGTTGGTAACTAAGTCCAATATGCATTGTTATATTATAAGCCCTGTATGGGCATTTCGCATTTATAGATTAAAAAATAAGTATCAAAAATATAAAAAACAAAAAGAGACGCATCTAATCACTGTTCAATTGAATAAAGTCGTTGATTAGCATCTTGTCAAAATCATTCATCGACGCAAGAATGTAATCTTTGATGAACTCATCATGTATACAAGTGGATATGAACTTCTTGAATTCATCCAATACCAAATCTCTTCTACGTAAACCTTTAGCAGTCTCTACAACATCTTCTGGCCCGTTGTTGTTTTTGTACAATGAAGCAATGTGTACAAGTTTATGAAATTGAGCAATGCCATTTTCGGTTTTCTTAGAGTCAATTTCAATAAACTGTTCAATAATTGATTTGTTATAGGCACTCAAACATAAATTATTCAAAGAATCAAGATCAACATTGCGTAATGATCCCTCAAATGGCAGGATAAAAAATTGGGTGACCAAATCATCATCTTTTTTCAAAACAACGTTCAACATTTTGAATAATTGTAAGAGAGCAATTTTTGGATATGATCCATCAGGTTGGATATTTTGCAAAGTGGTTATCAATAAATCGTGGAAGTAATTTATATCTAAGCTCAAATTGATACCATCCCAATTAAACTTTAATTGCTCCTTTGGGATATAAGATTTTGCAAAATTAATCAACTGATGGTTTGGTAAAACCATTTTGGCATAATAATGGAACATGTGTAATTCGCAGGAAGGCACTCTATTTTGTTGGTAATTATAAACAAGAGGCAATGAAAGTGTTAATTTGTGGAATTCGATGAATTTCTTAAACCCAAGTTCGAGTTCTTCCACGGGAACTAACTCTCGAAGATAACTCTTGAAATCATTCAATATGAGAAGAGTATTAAAAGGTTGGAAAGATTGAGACACGACTCTCAAGTTGGATATATAAGTGGATATTGTTTGAAAGATGGTGAAATCGTCGTGTTTTTCATTAATTAACTCTCTAATCTTTGTTTCAAATTCTTGATCGAGTTGAGGTTTGCCTGTGCTGAGCAATTTTTGAGATAACGCTTGAGGTTTCAAACTGAAGTTCAAGTCACCATTTAATTCTACCTCTGTATAAACCAGCTCGCCCTGTTTTGGAAACCATTTTGGTTCCCAATGTAATTGTTCGAATTCATTGGGATGAAGATCGAAAGTCGGCTTATTATCAACGTCGAACACTTTAGTCACGGGAATGATGCTATTTTCAATTTCCACGTGTAGATATTTCGAATGTAAGTCTATTAGTAAGTCGCAATCAAGTGCTTTTATGAGTGTTTCGTCGTTTGTACCAACGATGAAAGGCAAATTCTGGTTAACGTTCCCAAGTAGGAAGGCGTTGAGGTAGGGGTATGTTTGAATTGATTGGTCTAAAGCAAAGGATGCAAATATTTCAACGAATGCGTTAATATGGGTGGTATTGGTATCATATAAAATAATTTTCTTTTTCAAAACGATTGCATTTAGAACAACGTTCAATGGAGATATCTTGAGGTAAGGAAAAATGTCGCAAGCGTCACTCAATAAGGGCATTTTCAGGTCGGACAAGCGCTGTAGTAAGACTTTCAATGTGTTTTCCTTGATTAAATCAAGGCCATACAATGCGGTTCGTGGACATGCCAGTAGGGATTTCAAAGACATGTTGAACGGAAATTGAAACGTTGTGAAATCGAAAGAACATTTAATCAAGTCACCTGAAATGATGAACTTTTCAGCAATATCTGGAGGTAAAATCAATGTTCTATCTGAAATAAAAATCATGAGTCTCTCTCTAAGTGATAAAGACTGGACGTAATGAATAAGCCTGTTAATCTGAGATGAATTAACGTTATCATAAATCAATGAAAGCGGCACCATTTGACCTGAAAACGCCTGGGAAATCAAATATGTAAGCAGCATCTTAAAATTCTCCACAATGGGCCACCTGGAAGCAACACCAATGTGGCTAGATTGAAAACTAACAACGTAGTAATGGACTTTTTCCAAAATAAACGCACCACCTTGCGGTTTGAGCCCCGTAAAATCAACACCAATCCCCCGCACCGCACTGGAAATTGCTTTCTCTGCTTTTTTAAGTCGTTCAGGCGGCCATTGAGACTTGATCAACGCGTCTTTGCCGAGCACAAAGAGAGAACTCACCAGTGGAGTCTCTTGAGACGCTGAAAAAACGACACAGTTGCTTGTCACCTTCTTCGGATCCAAAAATGAGGTCTTAGACGCCATGGGTATCAAATCCGACGCGTATTCGAGCAAAGCACTGAATCCTAAAGAAAGCTTTAGTGGCCATAATTTTATTTTTTTCTCTCGTCCAACAATCGCCACTCTTTCCTTCAACAACTGAAATGTCCTCATCCTTAGAACAATCTCTTGACGCGATCATTGCCAAAGACAAGAAGGCCAACCAACCGCAAAAGAAGAAGGCTGCGGCTAAGAAGGTGTTAGCTAAGAAAAAGGCTGCTGCAAACGGCGGTAACCCTAAGGCAGGTGCCAAGAAAACTGCTGCTGGTTCCAAAGCTAATGCTGCTGTTGCCACCGACATTAGTACTACTAAGGTGATTGTTTCAGGTCTGCCAAAAGATATTGACTTCCGTTCCATCAAGGAGTTCTTCAATTCTCAAGTGGGTAACTGTCAAAACGTCAACTTAGCTTACAATGCTCAAGGTAAGTCTACAGGTAATGCTACGGTTGTTTTCAAGACGTCCAAGGCAGCTAAGGCCGCGGTTGCAAAATTCCAGGGAGCTCCTATCGACGGAGGCAAGTCCAAGTTGACCTTGGAGCTTGTGATTGACCCTACCAAGAAGCCATTGGCTGCAAGAATCGTTGCAAACAAGCCATTGACCGCCAGAGTTGTTCAAAAGAAACTCGCGAACAAGAAGGTGGTCAAGAAGGTGGGTAAGAACGTTAGAACCAACGCGAAGACCAGACCAGCAAAGAAAACGTTGGAACAACTTGACGCAGAAATGGCTGATTATTTCAGCAAGAACGAATAAGTCACGTGACCCGGGCACAAAAAAAATTAATTCAATCATCAATTGAAATTGAAATCAAATCGAAATCGAAATCATATTGTTTAAGCTTTAAAACCATGTTATTTTATTTATATACACATTAGAGGAGATGGAAGAAAATCATTAGGGACATTATTTCATGACTATTTGTTGTTACTCTCATTGCCACCAAAGAAGTGGGACCAATTGAACTTGTCACCATGTCTACGACTCATATAAGAGTTACCGGCACCTTCATATTCACTTTTTCTCTGATAGCGTTCAACGCCGTCGTCCAGTGGGAAGCCCGGCTTCACAGTAGAGATACTCTCACCAGAACGCTCCTTAACACGCTCTTGCATCACCGAGTCGTACGAGGAAGCCTCCTTGGCAAACTGGGTACGACGGCGGATTGTGACGTTTTGTTTGACTGAGTAAGCTGAAACGAGAGCGAGAACACAGCAGAAAACACCCTGTTTCCAGAATGTTTTGACGGCAGGGAATGCAGACGCTGGAGAGGACATATTGGATTAAAGAAGTTTGAGATTGGAGAAATGCTTTAATTTTATTTTTCACCAAGAGAAAAAATATATCAAACCCCCCCATTACTCATACCTCTCTCTCTCTCTTATCCATAATTAAAATGTCTTCCTCTGTCGATCACGCAGTAGCTGGAAGCATTGCCGGAATGGCAGCAATGGCAGCTACATATCCTTTGACCAACTGGATCGCTGCGAGACAAACTGGCCGTGTCACTGCAGGGCTTTATGCTGGACTGGAAAGTGCGCTTATTGGGATTTCCGCCGTGAACTTCCTCTACTACTACGTCTCAAACGCTTTGAAGGCAGTCCTGAGACGTAGAGGTGTTCTCTATCTGTCTGTTTCTCAATCGCTTGTCACAAACGTCATTGCTGGTATCATTGCGTGTGCGACAACTAATCCTATTTGGGTGGCCAACACCAAGATGGCATTAGCTAGAAAGGTTAAAAAAAAGGAGCAAGAATCAAATGTTAGGGATGAGAATTCAAGTGGTTCAAGTGTTATGTCAGACGAATGTTCCCATGAAAAGTACACCAATACTCTCACAACTCTTGTAGAGATCTATAAAGAAGGGGGGGTTGCAGAATTGATGTCCGGTTTAGTGCCTGCTTTAATTCTTGTCTCTTCTCCTGTTATCCAGTTCACCCTTTACGAACAGATCAAAAATGTAATTTCAAAACGCAGGGGTCGTGAATTAACGGCCAAGGATGCACTTCTTTGGGGATCAGTGACGAAATTGATTGCACTTCTAATCACCTATCCATACTACACTTTGAGAGCAAGATTACACATGGATATGCATAATAGAGGTACCATTGGCATGATTAAGAAACTTTACAAAGAAGAAGGCATCAAAAGTTTCTATGGGGGTCTCAATGCAAAACTTGTTCAATCTGTCCTTAATTCAGGATTAGTGTTTTACTTAAAAGAAGTGATTGTCAAGTTACGTCATGAAAGAAGAAAAACCATTTGAGCAATTCCTTCGTTTAGCAAAGTTTTATATATTATTCAAAATTGCAACCACATTGATAAAGGCCTAGAGCTTTTATCATTTAGAACTACAATTGTGTCTGTTATCAAATCGTTCAAGCTCGTTAGTTAATATTATACAATGCTATTATTTATATCATGATTTTAGAATGTAATGTACTGCTTCAATTTTTCATAACTCAAAAACATGATAGCAGATGTTGGAATGGACTTACTCAAGGTCACGCCAATGCCGGAATAAAACCCAAAAAATCCCTTAGTTTTGTAAATGTGCTTGACAACTTTGGAGAATGTTAAATCAGGTCTCTCATTAGTTTGCATAATGGATTTAACAGTGTCGGCTGGAAACATGGTACAATGATATCCAATACCAGCAGAAGCACCTGCTAACATCAATTGATACGCCTTTGGTTCGTAGTCTGGACAGCCTTTTGAAAACAAGGAAATGACAAATTCATAATTACCAAACCACGTCATACCACCACCAAATTCTCTCACCATAGTGAATGGGTGACCTCTCCACAGGCCACGAATGCCTTTTTGTTTATAAATATCTTTCATAATCATTGGAATTGATTTAGATTTGAAATTCGGATTATCCATATTCTTCAAGTTTTCAACTTGGAATTTACACTTAACAAGTTCTATTGGTGTGAGAATAAAACTGGTGCAAATACCACCGAAACCACCACAAATTAATTTATCGCTGATTTTCAATTCACTTTCCAGGGGAACACCTCTTTGAATTCGCACAAAATCTTGAGCCAGATTGTATGAAAAGAACAAACAAGAGATCTCTGCCGCTGCGCCCATCATGGGCACACGTAAACCTTTATAAAATCCATTTGTAATTCCTTCTCGGACGTATGTCTTTTTGATAGCATCAAATGTACCATTAAATAAAGGTTTCGGTAAACTTTGTGAGTATTGTAATCTAACTTTGATAGTATCACAAGGGAATTCAATGAGTTTACCCAATGCCCCCGTGATTGACCCAATCACAATTTCTCTAGCAGCCTCCTTTGCAATGTCTTTGCCCATATCGCCAGAGCTGATCGCCTTCAAAAGAGCATATAAAGTTGACTGATCTTTGGAACTAACGGGATCTTTGAATCGGAGTGAAAAACCCTCAACGTTGTCACGTGCTTTGAGCCAGGGCTGAAGAGGGTTTGAAAAAAAGACGCGCATTGAAATTGAAAAATAATTTTTTTTCAGTGTCAAGACACAAGCTTTCATTCTTCAAGGGATAGTCTGCCATAACAGCTTAAACTGATTATTCATAATGAAGTACTTAGCCGCTTACCTTTTATTACAACAAGGTGGTAACGCCACCCCAGCTGCTGCTGACATCGTTTCTCTTTTAGAATCTGTTGGTGCTGAAGTTGACCAAGCTAAGATTGACTTGCTTTTAGCTTCTCTTGAAGGTAAGGAAGTTGCTGACTTGATTGCTGAAGGTGCTACCAAGCTTGCTTCCATCCCATCCGGTGGTGCTGCTGCTGCTTCCGGTGCTGCTGCTTCCGGTGCTGCTGCTGAAGAAGCCGCTGCTGAAGAAGTTGAAGAAGCCAAGGAAGAATCCGATGATGACATGGGTTTCGGTTTGTTCGATTAAATGTGTGTTTATTATAATGCTATAAAATATATAAATTTAATAAGACTAAACTCCATCTAATAATCTTAACGTTCTCATTAGCTCTTGTTCCAACTCTGGCGTTATCACAAGATTAAAGTCTTGTTTATTCAGTATTGTTAACTGATCCTTCAATGTTTTAACCAAGTGTATTTTATTCCGTATCTCTCTTAATTCTTCTATGTTCCTTTCTATTCCATCCTTAATTTCATCGTAATCTCCAATAAGATCAATATTTGATGTGTTGATTCCGTTCGAATCTGGCAACTCGTATATCAAATCAAGTATTCTTTCTCTGTGAGGATTGCTAAGTAAAACGGTATCTGAGCTGCCGCCAATGGCATTCTTGTCAAAATCATTGACGTTTAAAACATTCAATATGTCATTAGCTTGATCTAAATTCGATATTTTCCTTCTTTGAATTTCTGTTTCAATGTTATGAATTTGTCGAGCAAGATCCGATCTCGTCTGTTGATTGAAATAAAGAGTCTTGAAGTTCTCTCTAATTGATTCGTTCATTTTTGATATTAGCTTCTCCCATTCTTGTCGGGTGAGTTTTATTCCTGCATGGCGTAGTTGTTTCTTTTGTTCTTTATCGAGATCTATTTCCGCAAACACTTCTTTCTCCTCTTCCTTGAGAAACTTGTATATTCCTTTGAATGTCACCGGTATTGTCGTCATTTTGTTATCCGTTATTTCAATATGATAAAAGCTAACGCGTCTTGCAAAAATTTATAGTAAACACACCTCTTGTTCTTGATAAAGATCTACGTCTCTAAAAAAATGTATAGAAATAAGTTTCAAATCTGCTAGTGAAGACTATAAGTAATGAAGTTAATATTTCACCCATTGTATCATTCTTCAAGCTCTTCAATTTGGCTGTTTTCTGTTTCATTAAAAAGACGCTTTAGAAAAGGCTCATGTGTATTCGAACTCACACTTCTTTAGGTGTTATTTAAGTCTTTTTCTAACAATTATAAAGTATCTATTTCTATTTCATCTTTGATCTGTGCTTCTTGAAAACTGAACTCATTACCGAATTGATCAACATCGCCAAACGTGGCCACGGTCCAATCGGTGTCTTCCTTCACAAATATAGACCATATCCATGCGAGTATGTTTTCAAGATATCCTTTTGGTTGAATCTGTAAACTGGTGAAACTTGCTTGGTTGCGTAAAATCATATCAATGGACTTTTTCTTATCCAGTTTGCTCCATAGCTTTTTGTGTGATTTCAAACTCTCAATCAATTCTTCAAACTTCATTGCAGAAAAGGGTGTGTTGGTTTTTGGTCTATGGAATTTTGAATGATGATTTGATGGAATCATGAGATACGACATCTGATATATCATATTTACATGTCACAGTGAATCTTAAAATGCTATTATTCACACAATATTATTAATGGTGTTATCCATAGTAGGGTTTTATATGAACATGTTCAAGTTACATTGTATGTATCTGCGTATATATTGGTAGTAAAGAAAGGATGTAAAAATCTATCGACTAACACTGATCATTCAACGCATCGATAGTTGCCCTATTTGAATGGAGCCTTCAATGGATTGATGACACTACCATATCTGGCAATGACATCAGGTGTAGTCATCTTCTTGAATGTAGAATCAGAAACCCATTCTTTACCTAATGGCATTCTAAGAGACTTCTCGTATTCTTCCCAAGTCTTGAATGGGTATGGGATCTTATCAGCTTGGTATTTGACGCTGGCCTTAGCAACAGTTTCATTGATGATAACCTTCTCTTTACCCTTATCCAATCTTTGGTTTTTACTAGTAACACCCTGGACCTTTCTGATGATTTTTCTCTTCTTTTGTTTTGGTTTCCCCCATCCATCATCTTCGTTGTCACCTTGACCAGCCCAGTCACCCCAACCTGGCATTGATTCGTCGATCTCTTTATCGTCTTCGATATCTTCAATCTTCTGTTTTTCCGTGTCAAACTCTGTTTCAACCAAATCATCACCAGCAAAAGCTTGTTTAATAAGATCTTCTTGTTTGAACATGTAAACGTCGTCTTCACCATTACCTCCATCATTTTCAAGTTCATCGTCACTTTCAGCGGCGGCTCTCTTGCGTTCCCTCTTCGGATCAATGAGTTTAAGGGTTTGGGTAGTATCGATTGTAATCTCTTCAGTTGACTGTTTCTTCTTAGATTTAGACTTACTCTGCTGCTTTTCCAAGTCCTTCTTTATGCGTGACTGGAACTTGTCGCTAGTCTTGGAGTTCTTATCTAAAGCTGTAACCTTTGAAGATTTCTTGGCAGCTCTAGATTCCCCTTCATCGTCATCTTCTAACCATGGATTTGCTTCCTCGGAATCTGAATCTTCATGTGAGCTTTGCTTAGAATCATTTTCTTCCTCGCTGTCTGCAACATCAATTCTCACTGAAACTCTTTCCTTAGATTTGAGTCTGTTTGCAAGAGATCTACTGTCATCTTCTTCATTCTCTCTTAAAATCTCCTCATCCAATTCGTTTGCCTCTTTTGACTTAACTAATGCAGATGGTGTGTAAATTCTTCTACCTGAGTTAATTGTAACGTTAACACCATTGTCTTCATTGTTCTGGAATAATTCTTCGCCATTGGACTCTCTCATTCCTTTCAGATCTTGAACTTGTTTCAGTTGTATCATTCTTTCTCTTTCTGCTGCATTTTTCATGAAATCCATAGCTAAAACACCCTTACCTAATTTGCTTAACTTTTCATCGTCGACAGTTTGTTCGTCTTGAATATCTCTTTCAAGGTCACTCAAATCTCTATCATCTTCTTCGGATTCATTGGCATCATTGCCCATTTGCTTTTGTCTCAATAAAGCACTTCTTCTCATCATTTCTTCCATTTCTTCTCTAGATTCCTTGTCCTTTGAAATACCTGTCTTGATCAAAGATCTGGCCCAATTTGATGTGTTTTTGTGCTTTAATGTCATTCTTTCTTTGGCTCTGAGATAATCAGGGTCTTCTTGCTCAATTTCATCATCAAGACCCTCCATCATGAAAGCTTCCTTTTCTTTATCCTTTCTCAATTGCTTTCTGAATGACTTAGACTTGATTTTCTTTAAACGCTTAGCATCTCTTTCGTTTCTATACATCAATTCTCTCATCATTCTCAACTCCTTGGTTTTCTTTAGCATATCCTCTTTCGACATCTTGGCTGTTTGGATATTGTTAAAAAGATCTTCTGATTTTTTCTCTTCCAAATTGGATTGTTTTAAGATGGCGTCTAGCTTGGAATCGAGTTCAGTAGTTGATGCTTCATCTGGTGTGAATGCTGCTAGTGGGTTTTGTTCAATGACAACAGGTCTAAAATCAAGGGTTTTCTTTTCTCTGTTCTCTTCAATAACGTCCTTCCATTTTTCAACATCCTCTTTTTGGATTTCATATGCAGCTTTACGTTCTTGTCTCTTTTGAATTCTTGATGGCAATGGCACGGCATAAGCACCTGTGCTGTTAGTAACAACCTTACCGTGGTAGTCCCTTTCTTCTTCGCCATGGACGGCTTCAGAGGATTTGTTTGACTTTAATAATTCAACCGCTGTTTCATCATCAGCATCATCTAAAAGCATATCATCAAAGCCTAAATCATCACCTTCAGTTGGCAATGCAAATTGTGATTCACTTGTCTTGTCGTTGATTAATACTTTGCGTTCCTTTTCTGCCTTTGGTAAATGTTTCGAGAGGTTAGACATAACAGTGCCAAGTTCATTTTCTTCATCGTCACTGATGTTCATTTCATCAAATGGATCTTCTTCTTCCGATTCTTCGTCTGATGATGATGATGATTCCTCTTCTGAATTTTCTTCAGATTCATCATCATCCTCATTGAGAACCAACTCATTCTTCTTAGCTTTCTTAGACTTTTCTTTTTCAATTTCCTTTAATTCTTGATCATCTCTATCCCAAGCTTCGGATAATGTTATGAGTTCCCCTTCTTCAACTGAAGACCAGCCTTCATCTTCATCTTCACCAAATTCATTCAATTTTTTTGATTTTAAAATTGGCTTCGTAGCTTTCTTCTCTTCTTTCTTTCTGTTATCTCTGGTCGTTTGACTAAATTTGTTGTCTAAGACATCATAATCATCCTCCCCCCAAGCTTCATCGGAGTCTAAATCTTCGTCATCAAATTCCAATTCTTCGTCTAAGTCAACATCTTTATTACCTTTAAGGAATTTTCTTGCATCTAAAACAACATCTTTAAAGTCTTCGTATTTAGGAGCCCCGTGATGACGTGACTTTTGTTTCTTAGACCCACTTCTACCCATTATTTCACTATATTCAAAAAAATAACGGATAAAAAGTTTAAAAAAAAAAATTTCATTTCCCAATCCGGCAAATCCAATACTCAGATTTTAAATGTCACAATATTAATGTGCTCCGGTGGTTGAAATCTGCTCTAAATAATTGCATTTGCTTTACCTGGCTTTTTGTACTTGTTTCATGGTTTTTAGGACTTTTGAGAAATTTTGTCACGTGACCAGAGTGTGGCTTCTGGATTATGGAGTGAAAAAAACTCAGCAAATCAATATTCGCCTTACACCTGTGTGGCGACTAGCTTTTTCTTCAGAATTGTTACAATGACAGGTATTTCCACCAACAACATCCACGCTGATCAAGTTTTCAACAGAGTCACTGACGTTGTTCCTCCTCTAAATGTGTCTACCACCTACAGATATCCAGAAGATCCAGAAGAGTTTGTGTATGCTAAGGACCATACAGATGATTACGACTATTCCACCACTGCACCTTACTATTCCAGATTGTCTCATCCTAATTCCACCAGAGTTGAGGCCATTTTGGAACCATTGACCGAAGGCCACACAGTTATTTACAATTCTGGTTTGTCAGCTTTCTTTGCTGCCATGGTTCACCTCAACCCAAAGACGGTTGCAATTGGTGATGGCTACCAAGGCTGCCATGGTATCTTGCACCTACTCCAGAGAAATTACGGTATCAAGATTGTTGGTTTAGACCAATTGGACCAATTGCAAGCAGGTGATGTTATTCATATTGAGACGCCAGAAAACCCATATGCTAAAGTCCATGATGTTGCTTATTATGTTGCCAAGGCCAAGGAAATTGGTGGCGTTAAAGTTTTAGTTGATTCTACATTTGCCCCACCTCCTTTATCCAATCCATTCCATCAAGGTGCTGATATGGTTATGCACTCAGCTACCAAATTCTTTGGTGGTCATTCTGATTTGCTTGCGGGCTGTCTCATCACCAAGGACCAAAACGAGAAAATTAAGTTGGTTAGAGACAGAATCTTCCTTGGTACCAATATTGGTAACATGGAAGCTTACTTATTACTAAGAGCCATGAGAACTTACGAATTGAGAATCAACAAGCAGTCTCAAAACGCCACAACCATTGTCAAGTACCTTGCTGACAACAAGGATAAATACCCTAAACTGGCCAAGATCCATCATTCTTCCTTACAAACTGATGACTTCGTTGCTAAGCAGATGGAAGGTGGCCATTCTCCTGTCTTCTCTATTGAGTTGGCGGAAGAAAAACAAGCAATCAACTTCCCATCCAAACTCAAGTACTTCCAACATGCTACCTCCCTAGGTGGTGTTGAATCCTTGATTGAACTCAGAGCCATTTCAGATTACAGAGCTCCAAAGACTATTTTGAGAGTTTCTTGTGGTATTGAAAATGTCGAAGACTTAATTGCTGATTTGGACCAAGCTTTATTGAGCGAAGATTAAATCTTTTTTTGGCTAACTCTACTGAGTATGAGTGCGCCCTTTTTTTCAAATATTTTATAACACAATCTTACACAACACTATTTGAACACATGAGCATATATTACGTAAGAACGCTTGAAATTTTGTAGTTGCTGTGAGATTGTTGTTTATTTATTATCATAGACGCGTAAATGAGTGATGTTGGCGAGTCAGTGACGCCTGTTCCTGTGAAAAGAAAACGTGGAAGACCGGCTAAAAATCCCAGCGGAATTTCAGCAGCAACTGCGACGGTCAAACGTGCTAAAAAAGATCGAGTTACCGCATTAAATAGCACTGCTAACTCTGATGATAGTGAAGACACAAATAAGAAAGCTGATTCAATAGATATCGACTCTGTGTTTTTATCTAAACTTCCAACTGACTTTGGGTATCAAAAGGAATTAACAGGAATCAAAAATCCAATTGGTCAATATGGTGTTAGTAGATCCACAAACAACTTTGATAGTAGGACATTGCATTATCATGGTTTCACTCAAACGTATGCCAAGTTATTAAAGAAAGTGTTTAATAATCATTTAGATACTGGTGTATTGCCAACTAAGATTGTTCCATTGGAACCAGATGTTAGCCAATTTCCAGCTAAACTAAACAGTCTTGAGTTGACCGCTATTGATGCTAAATCATTCCCACAGATGCAAAACTTGGTGGAATTCTCTTTTGGAAATGAGGATGCTTTTCAAATTGGAATAAATGGTGTGAGATCATTCCCTTCAAACGAAAATGTTGTACGCAGTGGTGTCATTTTGAACACGGGTGGGTATCCAACTGTTTGTAAATGGTATCCCTACGAAATCAATGGGACAAGATATCTTTTTGTTAATCTTATATCAAAATTCGAAGATCTTTCTGTTGAAGGTGACTTTGAAACACCCGTTCACTCTGTTTTGAATATTTACCAATGCTCATTTAAAAATGCCCCCATTAAGTTATGGAGATCCATAAAACTCAGTGGTTATTTCAAAGAAATTGAGTTCACACAAACAGAAAATTTGGGATTGATGATGGGTGTTTTAAATAACGGATCTGCTGAAATTTGGAATTTGAATCACAAGTTCTTTGCTAATTCATTGAAGTCTACTCACTTCCAAGTGAAACCATCATTAATTTTGAAAATACCAGAATCATTATCCAAAATAACATGCGCTACGTTTCTAAATAACAATCAAGTTCTTGTTGGTGGCACATATGGTCTTATTGCGAAATTCACCTTACCTAACGTTAAGCCAGATTTTGTTCAATCTACAAGATTACCAACGATCAGTGCAATCATTTCAAAGGGTGAAACTGTTTTTGTATCAAGTTTAGACTCCTCGCATCATTTATTCAAAATGCAAAGTGTCGGTTCTTTGGTTGCACCAATTTTGGTAGACTGTGGTACCACAAGAGATTATATTTTTGGTGATAGGGTTATCAAATTACCAATCAATGATTCCTTTCTAGTTTCCGATTGGCCTATTGCGGTAAAGGTGTTAAATGATAGAGACTCTGGTAATTCTCCTAGGGCCAAAATAGGAGGTCAAGGTGAGGTTTGGGCTCTTGGTAAAGAAAGTGATAAACTTTCTGGTTTAGTTACTGTTGGTTTGTCTAACGGCGGTTTAAAGATTATAAATGTGCTAGATTATTTTTCTAGTGAAGATAATCGTAAAAAGGATCCAAGTTCAATTAGGCTATATCAGATGGACAAACGTGGGAATGGGAACAAATACAGTCTTGATTTATCATATGTCATTGATACCGAAAGTGATGCAGGTAATGAGGGTGTTGCTAAGAATTTGAAAGCTAATCAGCGAATTGTAAGGGTACCTCATAATGATAGTATATTGAATGTTGCCAATGGGATATGTTCAGGTGTTCTTATGTCAGCATGGTCTAATGGTATAATAGCCATTGAAGATTTGTTACGATATGAATCGTGATCACCAATAGATATTGAAATCATACCCTTCACTGTAATTTTTAAGACCACCTTTGAGGTCTTTAACATTTGTATAACCTTTGGATTTTAAAAAGCTTGTTGCTTGCTGTGATGCATTACCGAAACGGCATAATACCAGTAGTTGTTGACTCTTTAATCCAACTTTTTTATCCAATTGGTCATCTGTCATCTTTTTCAAGTTTTCCCAAGGTATATTTGTACATTTGTCAAGTTTAGAGATATTGTATTGTTCTTCGGGTCTAACATCAAGGACTAAATCCGCATTTGGCATCATGGTGACAAATTCTTCTCTTTCGAGTCTTTCATCAGGCTGAAGCAAGTTGTAATTGATCTTACCACACCATTGATCATAATCCAAACTCTTTATGAGTTGCTCATCGAGTTTTCCAGCGGAACAAAGACAAGATTGTTGTTTAGACCTCATTTTGAAGTTTCTCAAAGTTTGTTGTGGTCCGTAACCAACATACATTGATAAGAAGGGTTTGAAGTCATTTTCGTTGTAGTAACCTGTTAGGATCTTTGTGGTTTCAGTGGCCATCATAACACCAACAAGACCAACACACGATCCGATAACCCCCGCAGCCGAGCATGAGCTGACTGTATCTGGTCTAGGAGGAGTAGGATAGAAACATCTGTAGCAGGGACCCTTATTAGGTGGGAAATTGAGAATTGAGATTTGGCCATCTGATTTGACAGCAGAGGCACTAACGAGGATCTTTGAATTGATGACACAGAGATCAGAAATGATGTAACGGGTAGTTGGATTATCTGTGCAATCCAGAACAATGTCGTATTGTTTGACAATTTCACTGCCAGTCAATGGATTGATTGGTTCATGGTGAGTGACAACTTCAACATTAGGATTGATCTTTTCCAATCTGATTTTAGCACTTTCGCACTTGAGAATGCCAACGGTTGTAGTATCGTGAATGACTTGTCTATGTAAATTAGTCATTTCCACGTGATCGAAATCCTGGATTCCTATTTTACCAACACCAGCAGCTCCAAGATACAGAAGAGCAGAAGAGCCTAATCCACCTGCACCAATGACCAAAATGGATGATTTTTTCATATTTAATTGACCCTGCAAGGCATTAAATTCCGGGACTTGCATTTGACGACCATAACGACGATATTCTTCTTGGGAAAGAGAGCTCATTGATAGAAACAGTGAAGAAAAGTGTGGTCCCTGAGAATAAAAATTCAAAAATCAAAGGAAAGAGTGAAAAATCACCAAGTCACGTGACGTGCCAAGAATGTTTTTCAATTACAGTTCGATTGTGTTTGTACGAAGCAGAGACTGAGTATGGATTTATTTCAAGCTATACAGTGAGTTAGACTCAAACAACCTTTTGTTTGACAAAGTAGTTCTTCAAGTAATACATCTGGTAACAACCGGTAGCAATGAGGACAACAAGTTGAATGATGATCCATTTGACAGAACGGGAATTGGTGTGTTCAGAAGCATCTCTGAAACTGGATTCCTTGAGACGCAAGAGAGACTGTTCTCTTTTGAGGTCGGTGAGTCTCTTAACTAATTCGTTGGTTTTCATAGTGAGATAGTTGACTTCCTTATCACGTTTGGAATCAACAAACTGTGTGGCATCGCCAACAACCAAATCAAAGAAAACTCTGTGCTTAGCCTTGGAAGCCCAGTTGGTGTGACGAGGAGTGATGCAGAACTTATGTTCACCGGAATCAAGAGAAGTGAAAGTGAATTGGCCAATTGGAGAGTTCTTTTGAGAAACAACGCGATGGTTGTTGTGGAAAGTTTCGTCAACAGTGATTTCAAGCTTGAGGTTCGCCTTGTTTTCAATGTAATCGTTGAATTGGTTGTTGTATTCGTAAACGGCAAACTTTCCAACCGCGATGGTGTCCGCAGGGAGATCTTCAAAGAAACATTTGGTTTCGTCAGTTTGGAGATAAAAGTGAAGAGCGTTGGCAATGGCCGGAAGCAAGAACGCAAGCAAAAGCTGGGCAATTTGCATTGTTAGATCAAACAAGTAATAAAAGACACGAAAACAAGAAGTTGAAAGACTTGCTTATGTCAGCAAGAAATTTTAAAAAAATATTTCATTCTGGTACATTTTTCACTCTTTTTCATTTGAAGTGAAAAATCTCGATTTTGAGGAGATGGCGAACCCACAAGATGACCCACGTTTCCAGAAGGTGTTTTCGGACCCAAAGTATCGTTATGCGAAAAAAAAGAGTGATAAAGTGAAGATTGACTCCCGTTTCAATAGAGATGATCTTATTATCAATAAGAGTGTCTCTAAAGTTGATAAGTATGGTAGAAAGCTGAAATCAAAGGACGGTCAGTTGACTAAAACATTTGATGAGCTGTATGAAAACGAGGATGAAAAGGAGAGCGAGGAGAGCGAAGAGAGCGAAAATGAAGAGGACAGTGAGGAAGAGTCTGAAAGTCAAGAAGAGTCTGGGGACGGTGACGAGATTGACGTTCTCTCAAAAGCGAGAGGTCTTGTTGAAGACTCCTCATCCTCTGAAGAAGAATCTGATGAAGAAGAAATAGAAGCTGAATATTCGGAGGAAGAGGTTGCCGAGCAAATTCCAGAACATGATCCTACTGCCCGTTTCGCTGCAGTCAATCTTGATTGGGATCACTTAAACTCCACCGACTTGTTTGCAACTTTCACTTCTTTCTTGCCAAAGGATGGTGCCGTCAGACATGTTCAAATTTTTAAATCTGAATATGGTAAGCAAAAGTTGGAACATGAAGACTTGCACGGTCCTCCAAGTGCCATCTTCAACAGTAAAGACCAGGAAGATGACGACGCTTCATCCAGTGAGGATGAAGGTGAATTGGATATTGCCACTGCAAGTAAAAAGCTTTTCAAGGAATCCAACGAAGAAGATATGGAATTCAACACTTCTGAACTTCGAAAGTATCAAATGGACAGACTCAGATATTATTATGCCGTCATAACCTTTGATTCAGTTGCCACTGCCAAACACGTTTATGAACTATGTGATTCTGCCGAATTTGAGTCCACCGGTAACCTTTTCGATTTGAGATACATTCCGGACGAAATGGATTTCGAGGAAGATGACATTCGTGATGAAGCAACAGAAGTGCCAATAAATTATAAGCCAATTGAATTTTCAACGGATGCACTCAGATCCAGTAAGCCAAAACTGACCTGGGATGAAACACCTGCCGAAAGAGTCCAATTCATTAACAGAGCCTTCAAGCAAAGTGAACTTGAGGAAATGGACTTTAAGGCGTATCTTGCCAGTGATAGTGAGAGTGAAGCAGAAGAGAAGACTCAAAAGAGTATTAACAAATACAAGAATTTGGTCAAGGGTCTTGTGAAATCATCTAAGAAGAACGGCCATGAAGATGAATCCGGTGATGAAGGAATTGAAGTCGCTGCTAGTGATGATGACGATGATGTTGACATTGAATTTACATTCACTCCTAGTGGACCTTCTTCTGCTCCAGCAGCTGCTGTTGCTCCAGAAAATGAAACTCCAATCCAGAAAATTGAAAGAAAGGAAAAAGAACGTAAGAAGGCTAGAAAGGCCAAGATTAAGGAGCTGAAAGAACAAGCCAGAAATAAAAAGAAGAACAAGTACGTCAAGAACAATGATGACGAATCTAAACCTCTTGTTATCCGTGGTGACGTTGATGCAGGTGAAGAGCCAAACCATTTCAACCAAAGAGAATCTGATAAGTTAAAGAAATTAGAAAGTAAGAAGCACAAGAACGCGAAGCAAAAGAAACAAGAGGCCGAATTGAGGGAAAGAGTCAATAAAAACACCGAGCCTGTTCAAGTTGATGAAAGATTCAAAGAAATGTTTGAAGGCCATGAGTTCGTTGGTGGTAGTGATACCGTTAAGAAAATGAGAAGTGAATACAAAAAGAAGAGATCTGCTGAAGGAATCAAAGAAGATGGTAAATTGGGAGGTCTTGTTGAAAAGATCAAGAGAAGAAAGAATTAGATTATTTTGTATATTTTAATAGAGAAGAAAAAATAATATCATGAGCACATTTAATGCAATATTTCATGTCTAAGTTTCTCTTTAGCAAGGAACAAAGATGGGCAATTCTACGTCAATTGATGTTTCTGAAAAGCCAACTTTTGGAACTGGGGTGTTAACAAGGCATGAAGTGGCGAGAGAGGTTTTTTTAGATGCAAAAAAACACACCGATCCCGTCGATATGATTGAACTGTCTAGGAATTTACCTTTTGAAGATAAGGAGAAGTTGAGTAGCAAAATAACTCGGGAACAATTGTTCAAAGAATTGAATATTAAACAGAATACTTTTTTATGGCGATTGCTCAAAACACTTGCAAAATGGCCTCAGTTTAGTGATATAGTTGGTGACACAAATGCTGATAATTATATATCTTTGCGAGAACTAATTATCTGTCTGAATGTATTGAGAGACACACTTGAGACTTCAACTGTGGCATCATTAGCACAGATGGTTTGGCTTACAATGATGCACAATGAGGAGTCTGACGTTGATTTTTCCGAAACTGTAGATACAATTGTGGATAGTAAAGGTAAAATAAAATGGAATATATTACCGATAGTGCAAGCGTTTGATGAGGTTGAAATGATTGCGGTTAACAAAATTCGGTTTCAAGAGATGTTGAGTGAAGTATTGCCCTTGTTTACGATTGATGAAGGTAAAATTATGAATGATGAAGTGAACAGCATCAATTTTGGACCTACAATATCGTCAATTATTAGAGCTTGGTATGGATCCAAGGATGAAATTACGTTTGAAGAATATCAATTACGTTTGCATGACTTATCTCCACGTCTTTTTGAGCCTTTGAAAACCATTCTTGATCCATTAACACATGTTGAAGTTCCACAGTCCACACTGTTGACCGAGTTCAAATTGATGACAGTGCCACTGTTTTGCCAGTTGAGTACAATTCGTCCCTTGGATAAGAACATGATGTCTCTTTTTGTCGGTTCCAAGATGGGCTTTTCTATGAGGGCCCTGGAGTCCCACATATTCAAATATAAGGCACCAACAATTGTTCTTATACGAGGTAAAATCCAACATGAATTTAACAAATACAAGTCGACTTTTTTCAACACATTTCCGCAGAGCAAGGGGGGCAAATCCAGTTTCAAAAACGTTACTTTAGGTATCTACGTTTGCGAGCCATGGAAGATTTCAAATTCAGTCACCTTTGCTAACAACCACAGTGAAGTTTATGAACTTTTGCCGCAGCAAGAGGTGAATCGGAACTTATCGGGGGGTGCTTATTTTTCAACAATTGGACAAGGTATTGGTGCTGGCTCGCCAGAGGTACCGCATGTTTTGAAAGTAAGTAGCAGCCCTGGAATCCATTTTGGTGACAAACCATCCGGCTCTATTACGATAGACAACTCGCTAGAATTCGGTAATTACAAACGTCTCGACGGCTCGGATATATGGTTTCGAGTGTGGGAAGTTGAGGTCGTTGGATTAGGCGGTATCGAAGAACGGTTGGAACAGCAGCGACAGTGGGAATGGGAACAGCGGGAAGCTGAGAGAAGAAAGTATATTGGAGATCCGCAGGAAGGGAGAGCGCTTCTTGAAATGGCAGGTCTTGTGGGAAATCATGGCCTAGGCGGCAGTGTTTGAACTTGCTATCTTTGTACTGGATAAGAATATTAGTGCGATGAATAATGAGAATATATAAATTACATGCTGAGCACATGAGCTTTTTTGCTTTCTTCAATTTGGCAAAAAATACAGGAAAACTTCTCTTCTCTCCTTGGCTTTCTCATCAAAAACAGATGGATAAAATGGAGGAGAAGGACCGCAAGTCGATGTCCTTTATCCAGAAACTTTTTGGAATGGTGGAGGACCCAGAACTTGACACGTTGATCCGCTGGGCACCAGATAATATGTCATTTTTGGTGTCACCAAATGAAGAATTCACAAGGGCGTTGAGTAGATATTTCAAGCATGCCAACATTGCCAGTTTCATTAGACAACTCAATATGTATGGTTTTCATAAGGTGAGTGAGGGCGTTGAACGCCGTGCGAGTGGCGAATGGGAATTCAGACATTCATCAAATTGCTTCAAAAGAGGTGATATTGAAGGCTTGAAGTTCATCAAGAGACGTTCTCTTAAGATATCCAATAGTAATGAGACTGAAAATGATGGCGAAAGTGGTGAAAAGTTGAATGGTCAATCACAGCCGCATACACAGTCATCATTATCGCATAGAAGTAATAGCAATAATCACCATCAACAACAGCATCACCATCACCATCCACACCAAATGGCCTCTTCTTACGAATTTCAATCGTACACACCGCATAATGGAAGTGGGGTGTCTCTCGTAGATTACAATGAAGGAAATGTGCAGGCACATTATTATCATCAACAGGCTGGTCGTGGACATTCACATTCGCAGTCATATTCACATCCTTCTCACACAAGCTCACAGCCGCATCCGCATGCTTATCCAATATATTCAGGTGCTCAAACTGGCGAAATGAACACGCCAAGACACTCTTTTGGAGAACAACAGCAAATGCAACATCATATGGCATATGCTAATTCAGGTTCTGCAGCTGCTACTGCAGATTTACAATTGAGGTTGATTGAACTTAGTAAGCTTACTCACAAGTTATTGAAAGTCAATGAACTTTATAGAGAAGAATTGAATTTAATGAGTTATGATATTGTTTCAATGTTGGATATTTTAACTGATAAGCATAACGAAAAGGGTATGAATGAATTCAGATCCAAAATTCTGCAGCGTTCTGCACAGAGAGATATGAATATTAAGAGTCTGCTAGATATGACCGACACACCGGAAAGACAAAATAGCCTCGCTTCCAATAGTGTGATTACATCGCAACCCATTCATAGAAATTCTATTCCAATGACGGCCAATTCCAAGCCTCAAGCTCAATTTCAGAGTAGCACAACTTCGATTACTTCAAATCCATATTTCCCACAACCGCAACAAATGGTCAGTGGACCTCATCATCCATCGAATCCTTATTTTCCAGATTATTATCAGCAGCAACAGCAGCAACAGCAACCTGGTGCCATGTTTCTCCATAAAGATATTAGATATTCAGTGAGTTCTAGTGGTCACAGATCAAGGAATCCATCTATTCATGATCCTCTGGCGCCAAATCGCGTGCCGTCGATATCAGGGCCGCCAAGTGGAAATATAATGGCGCCATTATTGACGCCGGACTCACCAGGTACTGTTCATGCAGTCACCAGTGGTACAAGTGTTATTAATAAGAAATCCAGCAGTGCAACACTTGTAAAGCCAGTGACATCAACGGTAGCTTCGGCGTCGATTATCACTGCCCCAGTTATTTCAAGTGCTTCATCCAATAGTAGTTCATTAAGCGTTCCAACGTCTACTCCCAGTGCAAACAAACGTAGTAGTGCTGTCTATGCCATGCTGAACAAGGAAGATGATAGTAAGAGACAGAAAGTGTAATATAATGTTTTTTTAATTTATAATTTAAAGCTAGAGAGTACGAAGAATTTGGATGGGTGGTTACGGTGAAAGGATGATATGAAGTGGACTATTTTGCTGTAAGTGAAAAATTAACGAGATTTATCGTGAACTAGATATAAAATGGTTATCATGAAAATCTTTTAGATTGCTAAATGTACAAAAAAAGGTTATCGAGATGCTTTATTTATTGTTGAAAAATGATAACAAGAAGTTTTGCAATTTTGGGTGAAATTTATATTCATGTTTAAGTATTATCAAAAGGATTATCAAAAGGATTATTAGCTTACTACGATAACTGAAATTCAAGTGGATGATTTTATCTCTCATCATGAATATTGATACATTGCTCGGTAAACGGGTTATCCTTGACTAAAATTCGAATGCATGCTTAATCAAATGAAAGATGTAAAGAGGCTAACATGAATATTGATATATTGCTCAGTATACAAAAAAAATATTATGAAAGATAAAAAGTTCATCATGAATGTCAATACATCAATAGATACAGAGATTATCAGTGAAATCATTACATTCCACTGAAATAGTTTCATCTGCACGTTAATATACACAAAGATTATCAAGGGTACTCGTATGGGTACCCATATATTTCTTGTTCACAATATACACAAAAAGTTCATCATGTATTTCCCTAAAATAGTTTCATCATATACAGACATTCATCATGAATGTCAATACATCAATAGATA
>JAKVQQ010000021.1:0-195318 GCA_030462855.1 Saturnispora bothae | reverse complement strand
GTTGCTGCTGTTCGTAAACTCTCTGTTCAATTGATGCCAGATGAGTTTGATATGAACATGGTGATGACCATCATGGATGCTTTCTGTGAATTCACCAAGGTTTTCGGTAAACTTGCTGTTGTTGATGCCAATGATCACGAATCCTTACAAACTTTGTTAGAACAAGTTGCTATGGTTATTAAGAATGAACATATTTGTCAATCTACCGAACAAGATCCAGATACTCCAGATGATGAAGATACTTCTGAACTTGATGCTGTTCTTTATGATGTTGCTTTAGAAGTTCTTATTGCACTTTCCGGTGCTTTCAAGTCTGACTTTGCTGCCATCTTTGATAATTTCAAAGCTGATATTTACAATCAAACCAACTCCAAGTCTAAATCTAAGAGAGTTTCTGCTTTGGGTTGTCTTGCTGAAATTTCAAACTCCATGGGTGCTTCAAACCCATACTCTCAAGAATTACTTGAGTTGTTTGTTACTAAGTTAACTTCAGATAAATCCACTGAAGTTAGAGGTAATGCCGCTTATGGTGTTGGTGTTGTTGTTGAATTTGCCCAATTTGACGCATCTACTGCTTACCCAACTATCTTGGCCGCTCTCTCCGAATTGTTACAAAGAGGTGCCACTATTGCTTCTTCTGATGATGCTGAAGAAACTAAGGAAGCTGTTAACAGAACTTTTGCCAACGCTTGTGGTTGTGTTTCTCGTTTAGCTATTAAGCACGAAACTGGTGTTCCTTTAACCAACATTTTACCTGTCTTATTTGATCACTTACCTTTACAAACTGGATTTGAAGAAAACACCCCTATCTTTGCCCTTGTCATGAAACTTATGGCACCGGGTGCATCTGGTGAAGGTTCTGCTTGGTTAATTGGTAACAAGGCTAGAGTTGTTGCTTGGTTGAAGGCTGTCTTTGAAAAGGAAGCTGAAAAGGAAAAGTTGCTGGCTGAATCAACCTTAGGTAGAGAAGAAAACGTTGAAAGATTAGACCAATTCAGAGGTGATGAAAAGGTCAAGGTCGCTGAGTTCTTAAAATGGTTAGAATCTAACTAAGTTTGCATATTTTTTTGTAGTTGTATTTACGTTAAAAATTGATTATTATTATTCCCATGCTTTAACAGTAGTGGTTGACCAATGTCTTGTTTGTTCCAAAAAATATTCATATTTATTATTTATTATCTACAGGTTAACATAAAGTTCATATTGCTTATTTGGCAGATCTAGAATCAACAACAGTGTTCAACAATAATGCTTCGTTATCCAAAAACACTCTATTTGGAGATCTTGCAAGTGTGGATGCAATTTCTTTGGCAGTGTCTAATCTCTTTAATTCAACGTAATCTCTTGACTTCTTAATTGCGTCACCAATCAATTGAGCAGATTTGGCTTCACCTTCAGCTCTAACGACCATGGATTGTTTTTCTTGAATAGCCTTGTCAACAACAAACGCAGCTCTTTGAGCATCTTGTTGTGAAATTTGCTTAGCTTCAACAGCTGACGAGAATTCTGGTGAAAAGGTCATTTGAGTAAGAGAAACGTCATCTAACAAAATGTTGAAATAAGAAGCTCTACGAACCAAAGTTTCTCTCACAAGTCTGGAAACCTTTTCTCTTTGGGTAATCAATTGAGCAGCATTAAATTGGGCAACAACAGACTTTAAAACCTCGTTAACAATGGATGGCAAAACTCTTTCATCGTAATCCTTACCTAAAGTTCTGTGGATAAGAGGTAATTGAGCAGTATCTGGTCTGTACAAAACTCTACAACTGATGTTGACCATTTGTAAATCCTTGGTACCAGTCAAAGACGCAACGGATCTTGGCTTTGCTCTAATTTCGTAAATAGTTGGGAATTGCCAAAATGGAATTCTGAAATGGGTACCTTCACCGACAATTGTAGGTTGGATACCACTCATTCTATCGTAGATAACAGCTCTTTCACCACCATTCACATTGTAGAGCATTTCTTGGCCAAAAACTGCAATGGCCCCCATAAAAAGCAAACCACCTGCACCAAAGAACATACCGGCTGGTGAACCGCCCATCTTCTGGGAGCCGCTTCTTCTTTGTGCATTTTGTGCCTTATTCTGCAAGTCTCTTGCAAACTTTTGCCAGTCGTTATTGTTCATCTTATAGTTTCAGTGGCAAAACACAGTGGCAAATGAAATTAATTAATTTTTTTTCAGCTACTTGCAAGTTTGTTTGATTGAAAAAAAACGATGAGCTAGTTGTATTTGAGCAGTTTCAAATACAAGACCCCATGTGCTGGGTGTCATCTTGCAATTCCAAACTTGCACCTTACAATGAGGCCAAAAAACGACAAATGTAGATCACGTGACTTTCTGGAAGATTCCCCAATTTTTTTAAAAAAAAGATTTAAAAAGACCAAATTTTCACTCTTATTACAAATCAAATGTCACAAGACTCACATATTGACAAGAAACAGAAGATAGAAATGTCACAAGAAGGAGAGCAAGCAGAACAAACTTTTTTCCCAGCTGTCGGAGACGTTGCCGATCAAGCCACTGGGCCAGAAACTGACGAACAAGGATTGAGAAAAACCGGAGCTGAAGATGCACAAGGTAGACCAGTTCAGGAAATCGAATCAATGTGTATGAACTGCCACAAGAACGGTGTGACCAGATTACTTTTAACCTCCATTCCATATTTCAAAGAGATTGTGCTCATGTCCTTCTCTTGTCCACATTGTGGATTTAAGAATTCAGAAGTTCAACCAGCATCAGAAATCCAAGAAAAGGGTTCCAAATACACTTTGAAGATTGAAAACAAGGAAGATCTAAATAGACAAGTTGTCAAGTCTAATTCCTGTGATTGTAAATTTGTTGAATTGGATTTGGAGATCCCACCTCAAGCTGGCCAATTGGTCACTGTTGAAGCATTGTTAGCTGAAATGGTGGACAATTTATCTATGAATCAACCAGAAAGAAAGGAGTCTCAACCAGAAGTTTACGAAAAGATCGAAGCTTTCATCCAAAAAGTGAAAGATGTTATTGATTGCAAGCCTGAAAGCTTACCTGTCACGCTTGTTATTGACGATCCAGCAGGTAACTCATGGATTGAATATATGCCAGGTGAACCTCAACACAAATGGAGTTGTACTTACTATCCAAGATCCCCAGCTCAAAATGTTCAATTGGGGTTGATTTCTGAGGACGAAGTTGCTCAGCGTGAACAACAAATTCAAAAGGAAAAGTCAATTGAAGCCCAAAAGTTAATGGCTTCTGTCCATGCAAACGATTCTAAGCTTGGTGAAAACTCCAATCCTAAATCTCATGGTCTTATTTCTGATCAAACTGACATTGAGAATTTTGAAAATGAAGTTGAAACTTTCAGAGCCACTTGCTCTGGTTGTTACGCTCCATGTGAAACACATATGAAATTGGTCAACATTCCACATTTCCAAGACGTTGTCATTATGTCAACTACTTGTGATCGTTGTGGTTACAAATCAAATGAAGTTAAGACCGGTGGTGCCATTCCTGACCATGGTACCAAGATCACTCTCTTATGTGATGATCCAACTGATTTAGCTAGAGATATTCTCAAGTCTGAAACTTGTGGTATGCACATTCCAGAATTATCCTTAGATTTAACTCCAGGTACTCTCGGTGGTAGATTCACCACCATCGAAGGTTTATTAACACAGGTTCGTGAAGAGTTACATTCCAGAATTTTCACTCAAACTTCAGATTCTATGGCTCCTGATGTCAAGGCTAGATGGAATGCTTTCTTTGATCTCATTGATTCCGCTATTGCCGGCAACGTCAAATTCACTATTCAAATGATTGATCCATTGTCAGCTTCTTATATACAAAATGTCTATGCTCCAGATGCTGATCCAAACATGACTATTGAAACATATGCTAGAACTGAAGAAGAAAACGATGAATTAGGGTTAAACGATATGGTTGTTTAGTTATTGATCATTTTCAAATGTGTGTTTGTGTATCTTTTCTACCATGACCCATCTCTTAAACGTTTAGATTTATAATTCATAAATTCATTAACCTCTATACATGCACATACTATTTATTATTCTTCTTCTTCCTCTTCTTCTTCTTGATAATTTTTTCTCTTGTAAACATCTTGGAAGGGGTTAGTAATCTGTGATAAATTCGAGTTGATACTGACAATATCATTTTTCATCATTCTTTGTTCCTCCTCTTCCCTTTCTAAATCTCTTCTAATTGTTTCTAAAAGTTCATCTTCATCGATCTCTGTCCCTTTAAGCTTTTTAATGATGGCCTTTTTGATTTCCGCGCGCTCACTATATGTAGTTGCCTCCTCCAACTGATCCAGCATACCTCCTTTCTTCCTCAAAATATTCCACTGAAGTTTAGTATACACCATTCTAACTGTTGCAATATTCTTTTTGACTTTTAGAATTCTCTGGATTCTCCTCGAATTGTAATTGTATTTAATTCTATCCGAAATAACCAAGCAATCAGAGTTCTTAAATCTAGAATAAAAGCCAACTGATAAAATAACATTTCTAAACAAAACCTTATGTTGAATTTCACAATTTATATCTTCATAAGTTGTTGCACTTTGTTCAATTTCAATACACATCTTGTCAAATCTTTTTCTTCTTTCCCTAATGGATTTAAAATTACAAATGGCAAAATGATCATTTAAAACTCCTAAATCTAGTTTAGTATCATAACCAGGATCTCCATGAGTCCATTTGTTTGTCAATGGAGTGATTTGCAATGGTTTTGGATAAACATGGAAGGACAAAATTCCATCTAATGAACTTAAAAATTTGGATAATTCATTCAAATTGATATATCCAGAGCCCAATGGATCAATTTTGTTCCATGCATTTTTGAACTTTCTCAATTCTTCTCTTGTTAGCAATTTGTGTTCACCATTCGAATGATAAACATATAAGAAATTGTTAATGACAACTGAAATTAAAACGTTTAAGAACACATACATTGATAAAATGTTCCACATCATAAATAAAACTTGTGCCAATGATCTGATCCCACAATCAGTTTGACCATTAATAGTTGAACAAAATGGTTCTTCAACTTCAAAATCAGTCATTGTACCATTCCAGTTTTCTCCAAAACTGGCACGGAACAACATTATCAATGCCTTTGTGACTGTGCGTGCGTTCAAATTGCCGTTTGTGTTTTGTCCTAATTTGGTCATACCAAACAATTGATTCATGGCAATTGCAAATACAATAAAAAGAATAAGCCATGTGTATAACATCCAGAATAATGGTGGAACACTAGCTGATCCAAATATTAACAATTGATTCAGTGTGTCAACTTTTGGAATAACAAAAAATAAAACCAAAACAGAAACAGACTTGGCGACGTTAATAAAAGCACTACCAGTCTTAATGCTAAATATAATAATATTCATTATTAGCGAAACCAAAAAAATGAAGAATCTGAAAATGTTCCATTTATTTGAGAAAAATAACTTGACACCTTGAACATACATTAATAGTAAGGAATGGAAAAAGAGACCAGCTGTTGTGAAAACAAAAAGACCATATCTTGCTGTATCACTATACAGCGCATATGGGTAATATTCTGTGATAAGAAGCATAAATTGCATGAAAAAAAGTAAATTAACAATTGTATCAACAAGACCTCTTTTTTTCAACATAATCACATTCAATTTTCGTTTAAATGGTGAAACATTGTCCAAATTTCTTCTTTTTGAAGGTTTAACGTTCTTTAAGACTTTCTTGACTTCATACCAACTATGTTGTATATCTAATAAGAAAGCGGTACCTGTATTTTTTGAATAACTATCAATAACAATTGAAACAAAAAGATTCAAAATTGAAACTGTTGAAAGGAAATTGAAGAGGACAACAAAAACAGCATTTATTGGTGCTTTTAAGAGACCAGGTGGTTTGTCGTCGGGAGAAATGCTCATGGCATTCTCTAACAAATCGGTCCATCCTTCTAATGAAACAATCTCAAATAATGTTCTAAATGAAGCATTAAAAGTGTCAAAATTCAAAGCTGGGGTTGAGTCAAACCTTGGACTTAAAACTTCCCATTTGCCAACTTCAACAACTGATTCTAATTGACATTGATTCAATGGTGATCCATCTGAGCAAACAGTTAATCTACCATTGAAAATATTCAAGCCCCAAAGAGAAAAAGGTAGAAGCAAGGAGACTGCTATCAATGATCCAAGGAAAATTTGTTTAGTACCACCAATAATTGCAGCTTCAAAATTCATAAGAGAAACTTTAGTAATTGTCAATAAACGGAAAGCTCTTAAGGCTTTCAAGGCGCCAAAAGTAATCAACAACTTATTTGTGTTATGTGCAAGAACTGCCATTGTTGTAATCCAGAAAGAAATCAAAACAATAAAATCTAAAATGTTCCAAAATGATTTAATGTATGCATGAGGACCAAATATGAAACCATCAGCAATAACTTTTATCAAAAACTCGACGGTAAAAATAGTCATGAATACAACATCAAGATAATAATCATAAGAAAATGGATTATAATTATTATGGTATTTGTAAATCGGTGTAACGTAACAAGCAAAAACAACCACAACAATTGAAATGATGAACATGAATCCACTGAATAATACCCTTGCAAATTGATTTGGCTGAGCGCCTTCAGTTCTTGTACCAACTGCTGGTGATGTCCATTTCTGGAAAGTATGTCTGATGACACTATCATTGGTAAAAACGTACAATGATCTATCAACTGGTTTTAAATTAAGTAGTTTTTCGGGTATATTTTGAATTGAAGTAGGATTAAATGGAGTATCATTAATTTTGGTACCAAATATTCTACTTTTGAAAAAATCCAAGATTTTGTAAATTGATTTAAGTATGGTTAATCTTAGCTTCTTTTCAGCCTCCAAAATTTTAGCAACAATGTACAAATTGGCAATTTCTTTATGCAGTGGAACTTCTTGGTAATCATTTGGATCCATTGGTTTTTCGCCTAATCTTATCAACATTCTATTAACATGATCTAATAATTCTGCAGCATCTACGTCTTCTGTACCAACATCCTTTTCTAATTTGGCTCTAACTAATTCGACCAAACCTCTTTCCTCATTTTGGTTTAATTGATTTGCGCAATCTTTAATGAATTTTTCCAATTGATTTCTAGCCTTTTCATCAAAGCTTAACTCTAAACCTTCAGAAATGACCCCAATAAAAATTGACAAAAGAACGGTATTGGAAATAAAAAACCATCCAAGTAAATAAATTGAAATGGAAATTCTTGTGAAAACACTGTTAGTTGCTTCTTGAGTTGAATACAAGATAGAACTCCAATTTTCAGTTGAAGTTATAATGTAAAGAGAAAGCAAACAATTTGGAAAATTTTCCATTGTCCAAGGTTGATTTTCATCGGCAACTAATATACCATCAAATAATCTTGACATGATGAGACTCGTTATATAAATGAATATGATTGCAAACCACGTCATTTCAAGTAAAATGGTACTTCTATTGAAAATAATTGCCCAAGATTTGCGTAATGTTGGAAACCAATAAATGACACGATAAAATCTCAAAATAATAAAAACACTCAACCAAGCATAAACAATTTCTCCCATATGACGATAAAGTGGAGGGATTGAAATGATTAGACAAGCAATTGCCAAGAATAAATCAAAATTATTCAAAATGGAGTAAAAGAAAATCAATGGATGACCATCTAAAACATAAGAAAAGAATCTTAGTATTATTTCAACAAACAATATAATGGAAACAACAAAGTCTGCAATGTTATAAGCTTTGTCAAACCCATTTTCTGTCGTTATAGATCTAGTTGCATCAAATGCGATGTTGAACAAGATGAAATTTAAAAATAAAACATCAATTTTTCTGAACATTTTTGCATAGTATGACTTTTTGAAAAATGATTCATGAATAGCATTAGCCCTTTGCCAAATTGAAGGTTCGGTTCTTTTCTTTTGTTCTCTTTCGGCTAATTCTCTATAAGATTGAATGATGACAGCAATGATCAAATTCAATAACCAAATAACTAAGATGAAAATGGACACAATAAAAAAAAGAGACGAAGCCATGTTATCACTGTCCATTGTGTAATACATTAGATCGGTAAAGGTATTAGCAGACATGATGACAAAAACCAATTCCATGGAATGCAAAATGTTATCAAATGAGACAGCACCATTGAAAGGATTATCACCTTCCTTACAAACAGAATTAACAGGACATGTAAAGCCCTTTGTTATACCTGAGGAAAATCCATCTGCTTCTAAAAATGGTAATTTTTTCAATGTATTAGGTTCTAAATAAGAACCGCAAAATTGTCTTTCATTAAGATATGTATCAGTTATATTATTTGGATTTATCCAAAGACATTGTCTTCTGAATGAAGATTTGAAAGATTCAACACCAATAATTGATAATAAGACCCAGAAACATAATAAAAATCCAATGACAGTTTTACTTTGTTGGATTGCAGTTTTAATTCCTCTTAAAACCATTCTTGAGGAGCTTGAATAATTTACAATTCTCAACAATTTCAAACACATTAATGAACGAAAAATTTGACAATTGCCTACATCTGCACCATTGTTCATTGCTAAAATGAATGAGATCCAGAAACAAATGATGGAAACAAAGTCGACTCTATTCCAATCACTTTTGAGAAATGCTCTGTGAGGTTCATAGTTGATTTTTGGTGGTTGCTCTTTTTCAATAGTTTTATCGATGTCTTTTAAATTTTCAGCTTCATTATCAGGAGCAGCATTATTTCGAATTAAAGCATGAATATTTGGAGTCTTGGTGACAGATTTTATGAAAGCCCTTGGAGACATCAAGGATTTACCGTTTTTAAAAGAGTGGGTAACTCCTTCGTAATATCTTTGAAGTAAATTATTGTATCGTACAATTTTCAATTCTTTGAACATTTGAGAGTCGTCGATGAATCCATATGCGATAATTTTCAATATCGCTTCAAGTGTGTAGATGATGTAAAAAATAAAACATATCCAATCGAACGTTGCAAAACTGCGAGTCATAATGTAGTGAGTTGCTGTATCGAACTGTTCAATTGATAGAAGAGAAAGCTGAGTAACCAACATGATTGAAATCAAGTACTGAAACATCATATGGTTGACGATTTTGAATGCCACTATTCTGACACGGGAATTTTTAGTGAATATGCCAAGAGATTTCCCAAAGAGCGGCAAGGAGTCATCTTTTTTATCTGAGATTGACGGCTTGTCCTCCTGCTCCTGCTCCTGCTCCTCCTCGTCGACTTGCGCGTAGTGAGTGGAGATGAATTCGCTCATATCGTAAACGTTGTCATTGTCATCGGTATAGTTTATTTTATGGACGTGGGTATCTAGTGTGATGAGATCGGCATTGTCGTTTGCATTTTCATTTTCAGTGTCACTGTCCGCATCGGCGTTGATGAACTTTGAGATTTTGTTGATTTTTGAAAACAAGGTCCAAGGTTTGTGGGAAGTTGATGAGCCCATTGATTCAATCGATTGGTTATCTTCGGATGAGCCTAATTTGCGTGTGGACTCTGCTAAATCGGTCAGCTCGATATCCTCTTGCGCAAACTCTCTCGTGGAAAACTTCCTAGCACGATGACGAGTTGATGAGAAAAGACCCTGTTCTAAGTCTGGGTCTTGAGACCCCCTTCTTCTCTCTCGCAATTGGCTCTGACTCTCGCTGATGGGGGTTTTTGCTTTACTTTCGTGGAACGCGTTTTTCAACGCATCATTCAATGCAAGGTCCAAATCCTCCAAGTCCTCCTCCGAGACTTTGTTGAACGAGAACTTGGATCCATTTGGTGATTGTTTCGGACTTTGAGAGGGAGATTTGTTTTCCGGGATTTCCAATCGGAGGTTTGGTCTTTTTCCGGGACACGACGTCGACTGTGGTGATAGACTACTATCTCTACTGCCCACCAATCGTTCCCATCGACTTGATAGCCTTTGTTCGAGATCAGATGAATCTCCACTATTTTTTCTCGCGCTGCCATCTGACGCGGCTGAGAAGGCGTCGCAATCAGAGCGCTCTTGTTCGTGCTCCTGCTCGTCTTCATCGCTCAGAAACGACATCGACTGACTTAGGTTCAGCGATCCCGCAACTGAGGCAATTTGCAAGCTTGCAGAGTTGGTCCGCGCTCGTCTACGCGGCCGCATGTGCAGAGGCTGCGATCTAGGCTGGAAGATGATGTCGGGGTCTGCCCCGGCCTCTACTTGCGAATTACTACTGGTACGAGTGTCAGGATGTGATTCGTGAGGCTCCCACTTCGTGGAAACCACAATTTTCGGAGGAGGTTTGGTCCCTCTCTGCTGTGTCTCAGACATGTATATGTATGTAGCTGTAAAGATTAACGCGGACTAAGAAAAAGAAGTACAGAGCTGGGGGGAAAAAAAGCACAGGGGGCAAATTTGAAAATTCCGCCCTGGGGCTCAGTGCGCTCAAACTTGGTCCGTCTCTGAATTTTCAGAGCTGGTGGAGCCCCTACGCTCTGCTTCGCGGTAGTAGCGCCAGGGCACGTTGCGCAAATTAGGTGAAGTACCTGTCTTGTTTTGGTTCGACCAGTCGCTTTCTGGGAACTTGTTGCTGGCACTGTACTGGACGGTTTTGTTATCGCCTGTGTTGAGAATGCGGATACCTGAGTTGTGGCCCGTGCTGGATTTGTATAGCCATCTATCGACGAAGGACATAGTTTGTGTGTGTTGATAATGTTAGGGGGGAAAAAATTACAGGTGCTGCGGGGGGGGAAACTGGGGGGGTTCTTCTTTTTATATACAGTACACATCCCAGTGTAGGAGTCACGGGAGTGTTTCTTTTGGTGTTGACTGGGAATTTTTGTGAATTCATTGGACTCAAAGCTTACCCTCGGCTTTGAGTAATTCACGCTTACGCTTGATGAATTCATCACGCAATTCATCGACACGCTCGTGCGTGTGCTGGGAATAGATGCAGTCCTTGAGGGCCTTGGATTGGGTGCGACACTTGAACCAGACGCCGATACCTGCGAGTCTTTCACACTCTTTGAATGCCTCGGACAAAGGTGTGCACTGTTTCCAGATCTCCACCTCGTACTGGTCCAACACCTCCTTTTCCTCGCGCGGGGTGAGCATCCAGAGGGGAAGATGTTTATCGTGGAGACGGGTCTCCACTTTCATTTCTCTGTCCAGCTTGCGTAGACGCGGATCCTGAGACATGTGGTGGTTGAAGAAAGGTGAAGGGGAAGGTGAAGGTAGAACCACACCACTGAGAGGTGAAAAAATTACACAGCGAGGGTTGGAAAATTAGTAGGGGATTTTTGGGGGCTCTGGGGGAGTTGAAAAATTAGTAGGAGGAGTTGGGGGGAGCTGGGGGGAGTTGAAAAATTAGTAGGGGATTTTTGGGGGCTCTGGGGGAGTTGAAAAATTAGTACGGGGACTAGTACGAGGGAAGACTCTGGGGAGTTGTGCAAAAAAATAAGGCTGTGCTCTCTACGCGTTGATATTGTTTATCACACAGATCTGTCTTTATAGTGCATATCCTCACGTCATATGGACTCTCTAGCCTCTGCAGTCGATGACTCCTTGTCCTTGTTTGACTTGCAAAGCGACATGGCTCAAATAAACCTCATAGCCTCGAAATTGAAACAGCTAGACACTGCCAATGCCGATAAGGCTAACCAGTTGAAACAAAAAGTCAACCAACTACAGCGGCAAGCAAGCAGTGTGCGGTCAAGCATCAAGGCATTGCGACAGTCTACGTCTTTCAAAACCACCAAGGCTGATCTATTACAAGCCCAGAATGAAATCTTCGATGCAGCAAAAGCACTCACCGCTCTCAACATGGAAATCAACACACTCAAGTTGAGTTACAACCAGGACTTGAAGAAACTGGATGGACTAGAGCAAGAGCTGGCGAATCTCAAGGTTTCCTTCTCTTCATTGCCCGAAATAACCAACCACGCGCTTGATAAACACAATCCCAACGCTCTAAATGACAGGACGCGGATCATCAAAATGAAATTGTTCGACTCGCTAGGCTTGAAGGTGGACCTGGACAGGAACCAAGTGGTGATTTTGAACAAACCAAAAAATACCCTTGTACCACTCAAAATCGATGACAATTACTCGGACTATTTCATCTCTAACTATATCTGGGACAATATGTAGGGTTTTGGTGCATAAAAATGCATGCAAATGCGCAACTCTATCAGAGAGCACAAGACCAGTACCACATATTTTCGCAGCATCTTACTACATACAAATTTATACAAACGTAAGATAAATCGCCACGGCTTAGCTCTCACGTAGCGTCCGTGCATACAAATTCATGCAAGCCTGTAACTCCATCTCTCTCTCTATATATATATACAAGGCAGAAGACTCCAAAATCAGAAGTTTTCTGGATTGTCTCTCAGCGACAATTTGGTCCATTTAGGAACATGGTGAACACTCTTTCTGTATCCTCTAGAATGCTTGTTAAAAATCGTGTACTTATCCTTAGGAAGCATCTCGTGCTCCTTTGGCACGTTGGTCATGAAATGGGTCACCTTCTTGCTCTCCATGCCCTGCGACTTCAATCCCTGGAACAGATTTTCCACGTTCGAGTCCACCAGTTGCATTCTTTTTCTCTGTCTATATTTCTGTGCTGGTGAGAGTCTCCATGATCTCTTCCAGAGAAGACCACTAAATGCCGTCACGGTGCTTCTAAATGGGCCCAACATCGTTATTAAAATCTAGCTTGAAAAGTGTTGAAAATTTCTTGTTTGATTTTTTTTTGCACTGATACTAGTGAGCACAACATGGTGTTGTGTTGTGCCCAAATTATTGGTGTTTAAGTACATCTTTTTGCTTAGTTTGCATTAAGAGTTATAGCCCAAAAATGGGGGGATGCGCTAATGGTCTCAAAATGGCTAAATTCGACTAATTGTGGCATCTTACATTCTTTCGCTCAATTTGCTATCAATATAAAATATACTTGAAAGGTGAATCCAGTTAAAAACATTGTAAAACCGACTTTTTAAGTTTTTTAAAATACCGTCCGAATGCTACACTTTGCTGCATCACAACAAAGTACTAAAAGCACTATAAAAAACTTTGTAAATTCCCTTCTCAATTATCACTCTACTCTTCAAACCTTTCTCTCTCTTTTTCTTTCCAGCTTAATTTTTTCATCTTCTCTCTTTCTCTCTCTACTCGCCAATGAATAATCAAATACAAGACCCAACAAAACCAATAGGCCCGTTCTTGGACCACATACTGAAATCCTTAGACACACAAACGCAACCAAATTTGATCCTACCTCAGCTTCATCAGGCTCCTCGTATAATAATAAATGGAGAACCATTTGGATCCAAAGACCAATTTCAAAAAGTCTGGCTCAATTTACCCCAATCTAATCATCAAGTAACTTCTTTTGATGCTCATATCATTCCAAACACAAACCAATTCATGATCCTATGTCATTCAAAGGTCAAATTCGATGAATCCGGGTTCAACAAGCTGGGTCAATCTTCAAATTTCCATAATGTTCAAAAAACGAAATCAAACTGGTCTAAATGGTTTGGTGTTGTGATCACATGTGTTGTTGATTCTTCAATCGTTCAAAATTTCGATTTAGAATCAATCTCTTCTTGGGATTATAGGTTCACCGAAAAACCAGATAATTCCCTCTTCAAAATTACGTAGCCTTCTTCTTACTTTATATACTATTTAATTATATGTGTGCGGTCCCCCCTTCTCCCCGATTCTCGTTTTAAATCACAATCTTCATGATCCATGGTCTTATCATTAAAACAATACTCAAGAACCCAATAATTGTTACATGTAATAGAATATTGATAAAATCAAGCATCATCCCACTACTAACTAATTTGATACCTTCAAACAATTGCAGATTTCCATCATTCATGAAGTTTTCAATTGTCTTCAAATATTCAATTTCATAAATTAAAACACTAACTTTGATCAACATTGAAAGAATCAATAACCAATTAGATGCAAGTAATAAACTTCGAGTCAATACTGATGTGCTGCTACTTATTTGACTCCTTGGTGTTAATGATTTGCTAACAAAGCTTTGAATCTTTGTGATAGAGTCTTGGTCAGTTTTCTTTTTTAGATGAAAAAATACAGCTGAACAAAATATCATAGCAATAATATCAAATCCATACTGAATTACTAGAAGCCATGCCATCAATTTACTAAAGTGGTTACTGTAATACCCAAATTGGACCACTTGATCAAATTTAACATCCATCAGTTTCTGATTTTTGATATAATTTTCAAATGATTCAACAAATATATTTGATATAGCTTCTGCATCTCCATCAATTTGGTCCATGCTCAATTCATAGAATGTATCCTTAATGAAAAGAGCAAGTAAATCAAACCCACTTTTGAAAAATGAATGACAGACAATCTCATTGCTTGTTGCTGTATCAATCTTTTTACAGTATCCCAAATGGCCAATTTGAAACAAGACCCGATTCTTATTTTGAAAGGTGGAATTTAATGAACCATTAATTTTATCTATCTCAATCGATGAATCTAATATCTTTTCGGAAAATGATTGGAGTATCTTGGATGCCTGATTCAAAATGGTACCTTTACCCTCAAAATCAGATTTTAGACCCATCATACTAAACGCATTCTTAATAGAATACGATTTTTCAAATGGTAAAACTTTCGAAGTTTGGATCTCATATCTTGGTAAGCATGTTGCAGATGATGAAATACATGATATTTCCATAACAATGGTCATAATCGGACAAATAAAAACCAAGAATGTGATCAATGCCACCAAAAAAAATGATTTGTAATATGATCTGACAACCAACTGTGCTCTCGCGCTTTCCAATCTCTTAGATTCAGTTGAAAATGGAGCAGATTTGTACTCTTTATCCAGAATTTCCTTATTATCATTCAATTTCTTAGACTTCTCACAATCTGATACAAAGGTGGTAGTGCCCGATGAGGGTATAAAAGAATGCTTATTATTGTCATAATCAGTTGCAAAATTATCACTACTAATCCCAATACCTTTTTGAAAAGGATTCGTATTAAAAACAGGAGGTAATAAACGAAATGGATTCGCAACTGTTTGTCTACTGGATCCCGAGTTGATGAATCCTTCGAATACATCACATCTGTAATTTTCATCTTCGGGATTAGTAAAAAACGTGGGCTTTAACTCCTTAATTTCTGCACTGCCGTCAAATGCTCTCATCGCGGGCATATTAAGTTTTGCGCTTTGGTAGCTAAGTCTAGGTAAAGACTCAAAAATGCTCGGTAGGGCAAAAAGTCCGAGAGTTTTTTGGTTTCAACGCTGGTCTTTTTTTGCTCATGAATGTCGTCCATTTTCAAAGAAGGATTTCATGAGAATCGGCGATTTGGCAAGGAAACCATCACTATCATCTTGATGAAAATAATGTAGTGGGATGGTTTGCATCGATGACTCAACGTCGGAGAACGGTCCGGAGGTGTGCTCGTTCAGGTGGGAATTCATCATCGCACTTTTGCACTCAAAATCAGTGTAGTTTTCATCATCATGTTGTGATTTATAACTTACAATGTCGTGGAGGTGGTAATCATTACCAGAGCCGCTGATATCTTGTCTTAGAGGCTCGTGTTTTTTAAATGGACTGTGATGTTTCTTATGAACCTGTTCACTTTGGTCTATTTCATCATGACTAATGGTTCTATTACACCAAACGGCACCACCCCAAACAAGCAACAAGTTAACAGAAAATCCAAAAGCTGTCCATAAGGCAATGAACCAAGCAATACCAAGCTCCATCTTGATGCCATAACTGGAAAGCTCCCTTCCAACACTTTTCTGCATTTGTTTCATGAGGATCAGTTTAGAAACTGCAGCTAGCGTAACCATCACAAAGATCACCAAACTCAAAATCCCCATGAGATGTTTCCAAATTAGAGGAAACCGAGAATCATCATCTTCCATTTCTAAACGTAATCCATAATAAACAACTGTGATGATCGTCATTAAAGACGTCAACGAAAGGGCAATGGTTAACCAAATCAAAATCAATTTCGATTGGTTTTTAATTGATACCACTCTCACTTCATAATCCTCATTTGGTTTATAAATCACATCTGTTGTAAAGCCAGATTGTTGATTTTTCTTGGCAAAATCTGCATCATAAGCATAAGCTAGAATGATGTTCAGCCCAATTTCTGATAGCTCTTGTCTATAGTCAAGAACATAATTCTTATCAGAGGGCTTGCATGAGTATACCATTGTAAAATTCAGCACATTATCATCGCTATCACCGACAAGTGGATTCAAGTTCATATCATTTTGTTGTCCCTCAATAACCGGCTGCTTATAACAAGAATGATCCAAATGAGAGTACACTACTTCAGCAATGTCTTGAATCTTAAGTTCAGTGTACTGGGCTAAGATATTAATTTCAGATGTTGTGACCAAGGCATCCTGCATTTTGAAATTGTCTTGTAAAGCAGTGAACAAACCCTTTGCTAAATCTTCTTTTTTGCAATCGATTCTAGCAACGTACATTGTATTGGGAGCGTACCTTGATCCCAATACCAAAGATAGACACACTAATAGAGCAAAAGAAATAGAAAACCTAAACGCAAACAGGAACTTCGCTCTGGGAGTTAAATGACAAAATGGCCTCTTGAGAAAATCTACTGCGGTCGTCAAATGACGGTGCATCGGTATGTATATATGAATCCGAGAGTGTTAGTAGAAAAAGACGAAATCAAAATCTACACTTTTTTTAGAAAAGCCACTTTATACTTAGTACTTTCACATTTCAAGATATGGCGTGGGTAGAAGCGGCAATTGAGGGGTCTAAAGTTCGAAACAGAAGAAATGGTAGGACTAATGCACGGGGTATACAGCGAGAGTCAGATGGCATGGTTTTGAGAGAGGGTCATTTTGTGATGAATCGATCTGGTGAAATTTCAATGGTGAAAGATATAGTATTTGGATTGGATAAGATGGAAGTTACAAGTTTTGCTGTGGTGAAGAGGAGTGATCTTGATTTGGGAATTTTGCCTAAGTCAGTAGTGGAAACTTCAATGTTTGAATCAAACGAAGTCTATTTAACGTCAACTCTACAACAGATTGATCTAGATGAAATTATTTGTCAATGTACTATCGTGAACGAAAAGACATTCCAAGATAGATGTGAATTGAACACCACCTTTGTTTGCAGAAGGCTTCTCAATCTGAGTAACTTTAGATTCACAGACATTATTGATTTTACAGAGTTTCATCAGATGTTTTATGAGAACAAAAACGAGTTTGTATCGAATTTGAAAACAGCTACATTGGCCAGTAAGGGAGAATTTGCACCAATGAGAAGAAATGATACTAAACCAACCCCATTTCTTGACCCCCAGTCTCTATCTTCATCTCCACCTCCATCTTCCAGACCATCTTTGAACATACATAGCGGATCTCCAAGCAAAAAGAGAATACCTTCCGCTACACTGATACCGTCACCTTCTGTGTCACCAAAAAAAAAGCCAAGAAGTAGTGCCCTATATAGAATAGAAACTCAAGATGACGACACCGAATCAACACCTGCAAGTGACACGAACGATTCCAACGATGAAGATGAGTACGAAAATAGCAACGATAACCACATATACTCAGAAGAGTCGTCACTAGACGAGGGTGACGAGGAAGAAATCAGCGAGTCTGATGGAATCCCATCTTCTGATTTCTCCGATATCGAAGATATTATTGATGAAGAGTTAAACGGTTACCCAACAAAAACCTCCATTTCCCCAAAGAAGGCCAAGAAAACGCTCCGAAAAGGCTCTGAATTAAAACATACTGTTAGTGAGTTTGAGGAAATGCCTGAATTACCCGTTTTGATGACCAAAATGAATTTGGCCGATCAAATCCAAGGTGAAACCGAAGCAACTTTAACAAAGGCGAAAAAAGTATTAGGAACCAATGCTCAAGTTCAATCATTACCTTGCCGTGAAGGTGAATTTGAGCGTATCTACCATGAAATTGAAGACGCAGTTCTTTCACAAACGGGTAAATGTATTTACATTAGTGGTACACCCGGTGTTGGTAAAACAGCTACAGTTAGAAGTGTCATTAAACAACTATCGTCTCAACTTCAAGATAGTAATGATGGCATTAAACAATTCAATTATTTAGAAATCAATGGTTTGAAAATTGCACAACCTTCCATGTCTTATGCATTACTTTGGAAAAAAATCAGTGGTAAAATGGTTTCACCTAATAGTGCATTAATGAAACTGCAAACGCATTTTGAATCCGAAGAAAATGATAATAATAAATTACCATTGGTGGTGTTATTAGATGAATTAGATCAAATGGTTTCAAAGAATCAGACAATTATGTACAATTTCTTCAATTGGCCCATCATACAGTCATCTAAACTTATTGTTATTGCTATAGCCAACACCATGGATTTGCCAGAAAGAATGTTAACAAACAAAATTGCATCTAGATTGGGGACAATGAGTAGAATTCAATTCACTTCTTATACATATGATCAGTTGTCTAAAATTATCACACACAGATTGGAGACATTAAAAAAGGCAAATGATAAATTGGTCATTGCTAAAGATGCCATTGAGTTTGCTTCACGTAAAGTTGCGTCAGTCAGTGGTGATGCACGTAGATCCCTAATGATTTGTGTTCGAGCAGTTGAAATTGCTGAGCTAGAATTCTTGAACAAAAGCAGAAAAGAAAGAAAAGAATTAGATGGTAAGTATACAGTTACAATCATGCACATAATGAAAGCAGTCAATGAAACTGCCTCTTCTCCCATTTCCAATTATCTATATTCATTATCATTCATGAGCAAAGTTGTTCTTTGTTCAATTTTCAAACAAAGAGAAAAAGTCAAAAGTGATATGACTATCGGCGAATTAATTGACCAAATCAATACCCAGTTCCAAGTTTTGTTATTCACCGATTTGAAAAAAATGTTAAAAGAAGAGCAAATGGATTTTTTGCAAACCTTGTATGGTAGTGGAACTGATACAATGACAACATTTAGAGTCAATGGTTTCACATACATATTGAATGAATTTCAAGAAGCTGGAGTCTTGGAAATGCAACATTATAAAAATGAGAGAAATAGAGTAATCACTTTGAGAATTAACAAAGAAGAAGTGAAATCTTGTTTTAAGAATGATCTCCTGGTTCAAGAATTACTCGATTTTGAATAAACCTGGGTATTTTGTTGTTGTTGTTTTTGTCTAGTTTAGTTTTGTTTATCTTGATAAAGTAGAATTGGCTCACCAGTGTTCACGATTTCGGGGATCTTCAACTTCAAATCAAACACCTTACTAATAACAATTTTAAAGATTTTTTGAATGTTGATAGAAACAGATGTAGATGAAAAGATCAATGGCGCATTCATTGCTTTAGCATATTTCATTGCCTGCCTTGTAATTTCGTCTTGTTCTGAATCTGGTAAGTCAATAAATAAATCATATTTTGTGCCCACTAAGAATGGAATTGCCGTCTTATTAAAACCTCTTGATTGTCTATACCAATCTTTGATTGAATTGAGCGTTGATTTTCGTGATAAATCAAACATAAACAACACTGCCACCGCATCGTTGGCAACCAATGGCAACATGTTTGTGAATTCTCTCTCACCACCCAAATCCCATATAGTAAATGTTATATCTGTGTTCCTTATGGTGATTGTTCTTTCCATGAAGTTTACACCTAAAGTTTGTGTATAGGCTTCATCAAAACAGTTTTCAACATACTTGACCATTAGGGAAGTCTTGCCTACTTGTGCATCACCAACTAAAGCCACCTTGAGTGTGACTGAATTGGCGCTATCCATAGTATTTGAAACTATGTGATGTATAACTTTGTGTTGAAATCTAAACCAGATCTAAACATCAAAAGCCCTTTTTCTTGATTTTTAGTCACGTGAATATCACGTGCACACAATAAGGGGTTAACGCTGTGGTGCAAGGGGTATTACATAATTGTATTTTTTTCGCAGTCACGGGCTCACTTCCTAATTAGGAAATGTTTCAATTTTTTCCAAAATTAAAATGAAATTTTTCAAACACCTATCACACAAACTAATCCATAAAATTTTCACACTCGATTTTTGAATTAACTCTTTATTTCTAAATCAACGTTCAGTTAATTATTAATCATGGCTATTGGTAAGAACAAGAGATTATCCAAGGGTAAGAAGGGTCTTAAGAAGAGAGTTGTCGACCCATTCACCAAGAAGGAATGGTACGAAATCAAGGCCCCAACCACTTTCGAAAACAGAAATGTTGGTCAAACTTTGATTAACAAGTCATCTGGTTTAAAGAACGCCGTTGATGGTTTAAAGGGTAGAGTTTTCGAAGTTAACCTTGCTGACCTCCAAGGTTCCGAAGACCACGCTCACAAGAAGATCAAGTTAAGAGTTGACGAAGTTCAAGGTAAGGCTCTTTTAACCAACTTCCACGGTATGGATTTCACCACTGACAAGTTAAAGTCTTTAGTTAGAAAGTGGCAATCCCTTGTTGAAGCTTCCGTTACCGTTAAGACCTCTGATGACTACGTTGTCAGAATCTTCGCTATTGCTTTCACCAAGAGACAACCAAACCAAATTAAGAAGTCCACCTACGCTAAGTCTTCCAAGTTAAGAGAAGTTAGAAAGGTTATGATGGACATTATGACCAAGGAAGCTTCTGAATCTACCTTGACTCAATTGACTGCTAAGTTGATTCCAGAATCCATTGGTAATGAAATCGCCAACGCTACCAAGTCTATCTTGCCATTACAAAATGTTCACGTTAGAAAGGTTAAGTTATTGAAGCAACCAAAGTTCGAATTAGGTAACTTATTGGCTCTTCACGGTGAAGGTTCTGTTGATTCTAAGGGTAAGAAGGTCTCCTCTGGTTTCAAGGATGTCGTTTTAGAAACCGTTTAAGTAAACTACTCTTTCTATATCTATACATATAAAAATTAACTACGATTAATATTATCATCTTGTTTTCATAAAGAGTTGACAATTGAGCATAAGTACATTTTGTCTCGATAAGAATTTTAATGTTTTCAACTCATGAATTCTTGAAATCTTAAACCTTTCGTGAATCTTTAAAGCATAAATCTTTTAAATCTTTTAAATCTATTTAAAATAATATATATGTCAATGTCGTAGAAAATACTTTAGAAATAAGATATGTCTATGAAAAAACTTAGTTGTGGAGCTTCTTTTCGTAAGAGTGTAAGTTTTGAATACCACCTTCTAATTGAGCAGAAGGAGTTCTTAATTCAAATCTGACATTACCGTTGTTAACATTTTCTCTCAAGGCAGTGACGGAAGTAACACCAATATCTTGACAAGAATGTTGTAAACCATTGTAAAGGTATGGAACAAATTTAGTAATTGAACCCTTGTCTAAAACAGAACCAGAAACACCTTGAGCAACCAAAACCTTATCACCTTCAGAGAAGTATCTTGAAGTTGAAGCGTTGGCATTAGTATCAGTCTTTTGCATAGCATCAATAGAACCCATACCTCTGTAAGTCTTTAATCTTTGACCATCTCTGTAGTAGTAGTCACCTGGTGACTCAGTAGTACCAGCAAGCATACCACCCATCATAACACAAGAAGCACCTAAAGCTAAAGCCTTGGTAATATGACCAATGTTTTGAACACCACCATCAGCAATACATGGAACACCAAATTGGTTGGCAAATTCAGTAACATTGAAAACAGCAGTACCTTGAGGTCTACCACAAGCCATAACTTCTTGAGTGATACAAATGGAACCAGAACCCATACCGATTCTCAAACCATCAGCACCAGCGGAAATGAGGGAAGCAGCTTGTTCTCTAGTAACAACGTTACCAGCAATGACTTCTAAGTCTGGGAAGGTGGCTTTGATCCATTGAATCATTTCCAATTGGAAAACAGAGTTACCTTGAGAAGAGTCAATAACAACAACGTCTAAACCAGCTTCAACTAATTTAGCCAATCTTTCTCTATCAGCAGGAATAGTACCAATAGCAGCACCACATAATAATTGCTTAGAAGTGGCAGATTTGGAAGCTAATGGGAAATCGTGGTTCTTTTGTAAATCAGTTCTAGAAATCATGGAAACCAAATTACCTTCTTCATCAACAATTGGTAACTTACCCTTCTTTGACTTTCTTAAGATTTCATTACCTTCTGAAAGAGAAACACCGTGCTTAGCAGTGACAAGATCGGTAGTCATGATACCAGAAACAGCATCAGAGTCAGAATCATGGAATTGGATATCTCTGGAAGTGATGATACCAACAAGTTTACCATTAATTTTACCGTTATCAGTGACTGGGAAAGAAGTAAAACCAAGGTTTTCACTCATACGCTTAATTTCACCGACAGTAGTAGTTGGAGCAATAACAATTGGATCATTAATGAACCCATTTTCATACTTCTTAACCTTCTTAACCATAGCAGCTTGGTCCTCAGCGGTACAGTTGTGGTGAATGATACCAATACCACCCAATAAAGCCATGTAAATGGCCATGTCGGATTCAGTGACAGTATCCATAGGAGATGAAACGAATGGGGTATTAAGGGTAATCTTCTTAGTCAACTTGGATTCCAACTTAACGATACTAGCAGGGAAATCAATTTTACCTGGAAGAACAAGGAAATCGTTGTAAGTCAAACCACCATTGGTTCTAGAGTCCATCAATTCTTGGACAGCTAAACCGTCCTTCTTTTCGTAAGAAGTTAAATATTCGAGAGCCTTGGTACAGTCTTGCATTTTAAAAGGTTAAAGGTCCTAATTAGGGGCAAAAAAAGGGTTGCCAGGAAAAGAAAAAGGACAAGTCAAAATTTGGCTGAAAAATAAGGAAAATTTCTTCCTTTTATAGAAAAAAAAAAAAAAAGAAACGGGTCAAAATTTTTTAACTTGAGTAAGAAACCGATGAGGCAAAAAATGTGGTTGTAGCAATGCTTCAAGAAATAGACATGCAAGCGATTGATATTTTCAGAATAGAATTGAGAAATTTGTGAAAAACCGGATACTTAGGAGCAGAATTGGGTGCATGAAATTATTTTTAAGGTTTTGATGTTCTTTAGACGTTTACTTCAAATATCACAGGCGTTAATACAAACGGTTTCCGTGACGCTAAATTTGGGACACTGCAGTAAACACAATTACATGCTGTGGTATACAAATTATGCTTGCTGAGCCAAATAGATTCTACAAGACCATGTTTATCCAAAACTCTAGACAAGCCAGCAGCTCAATTACTTGGTTAGAAACAAGAAAAATGATATGTACTGAAATTGAAACCGTGTCTGGTTCTTTGTTTCTTTGGAGCCTCATTTCTCACTAATTCTTTATGATTAGTAATTTTGATTTTAAAGCCTCCATTCTGTTATTCTCTTCCAGTCATTCTATTCATACCAAAACTGGCACACATGCCTAAATCAATTATCTAATCATGAATAAAAGCTTCAAAAGACTCTCAGAGTTGCCTTTTTATGCATTATGTTTCATGTGTGCTGAGCAAATTGTAATTCAGTCCGTAAAGCCCTGCTGAAAGCTTTAAAAAAGGGAAAAAAGCCAAAAAGTCGACAAAGAAACATGTGATACCATTCAAAAATGAATTTTCACTGTTCAGCCTCCTAAGTTTCATTTTTCATCTAGACATCGTAAATTCATTTCTTTGTTTACTTTTGTTTACTTTTTTGTTTTCTTTTACTTTAGCTGTAAAATAGACGAAATGGAGTCTCAGACAACTCCACAGGGGTCTCCGTCGTCCAAACAGAGTCAATACTTCAACCAGCTGCGAGCCAGCGGCCAATCGACCCCCACTTCTCCTCACAAATCTTTACCTGAAATAGGAACACCATCTCCCTCTCATTATCAAAGATACCGACAGACGCTGTTGAGATCGCCGACACCAGGCTCGAAAACTCCGTCGCCAACTCGAAGACCTCCTATAACACACTCTCCTTCTGTTCCCCTGGTTTTTGATTCCACCCTTTCCACCTTAGATGATTCAAGTTCACCATTTAGATCATCTAATCAACAATCCACTCAACAACTATTGAAAGAATACAACATTCCAGATCTGTCTCCATTGAAAAAGGGAAGATCTCTGGATCCGAACTTACAAAGATCACCTACAACGAACTCTGAAATTTCCACTTTTTCAACGCATACCGATATAGTATTTGAATCTAATAGTCCATTACCGGATGAACCATACACGCCAATGATGGATGATATATTCAATCAAACTATTTCGGAATCACCCTCACCAACAAGACGTTCGCACAAACCTAATCCTAGTATCCCATTAGAAATTGAAATCATAATCAATTCAAGACCTAACCCGAATACACATTCAATAGAGGGATTTGACAATTTTGGTTATGTTGAATTTTGGAATTTAACAAGTGAAGAAGGTCAAAAGTTCAAACAATGGAACAAGCTGGAATTTGAAAGGCAAAATACCATCTTTGAGGTGTTTCTACATTTGAAAAAAATCAGATTCAACTTGAATAGACTGGTAACTACCTATGGTGGCTCATTTGAACTGAATTCAAAATTTTCAAAATCAGATTATGAGAAAACATTTGGTATCCTTAAAGAATTTTACAATTTCTTGAACAAATTGATTGTTTTCAAGCTTAAGCCACTGTTCGATAACCATTTCATTGTTAATGACGTTGAAATTATCAAACTTTTAAAAAATTGGTTCAAACTTTTAAAAAGTAAATATGGATACATTTCAGGCAGTATCATGTATCTGACCCAACTGACAACATCACCTGAAATGAAGAAATTTATAAATGAGATTCAAGATCCTGATTTACAGAATAGGTCTGCTGTTGCACCAAATGAACTTTTCAATTCTTATTTTATCAAACTCTTCACTTCAGTTCAATTATTGTTTAACCGACTGAGATCCATCTATAATGAAATGGAAGATTACTATTTAGCCAGCCATGCTGAGCAAGTAGAATCACTCATTAAAGACATAAACAACATCAGTGATTCAACAAGCGATTTAGAAAAGAAAATATCATTCAATGAAAAACTGACTTACAAAACAGATATTCATTATTCGTATATGGAAATGATTGATATGTTTAACCCAAATAGAATTGCCAAGGATCCTGTTCAAGTTGAAATGAAAAGTAAATTATCATGGATCGATTCGAGGTTGATGTTATTTGATAATTATCTTGTTCCACTTAAGATAAAATCGAGTGCCTTAAATTTGAAAGATAAAGAAAGTTACACTCTTTCCAAAAAACCAATTTGTTTACAATATATTCATCTGGATTATACACATGATGGAAGCCATAAACTTTTGAAAATTACAGATAATGGTAGTGGTACCATATATCAATTCAGAAAAATAAATGATTTTACATCTGCAATATTGGATAAATTTGTCAAATTGATTCTTGACACTCAAAAAGATTTATGGAAACGAATTAATAAAGCTTATGAATTTAAAAAAGTGAATGATAATTGTTTCATTTCCAGAAATTATCCCCCAATCATTGATCCAATACCAAAGGAGTTTGACCCAATCAATAAATCTTCCCTGTTTCGTGTAGAAGAAGTTGAAGATTTTGAAACATTTCCCAATACACCATTATCAATCGAATATTTCAATAAAAGAGATCTCTCTGGACATTATCAACGGTATTGTGTGATTGGTACAACGGATGGCATTTACATGGGATTAGTGAACACGTCAAAATCCTGGAAATTGATGTATTATCTAACTCAAGTAAAAACCATGCTCATTAATGATGATTTATTGTATGTACTGTCTGGAACCAGTTTGATTGAAATATCTCTTGAAAAGGTTTACAATGATTATTACAGTGCTCAAATTGAACAACCGAGAGAATCTAAAGATGAACATATGAATGGAATCAATGGGTTCACCATTGGTTATCAAGCAGATTCTTTAGGTGTTGGTGGCACATTTTTGTTCACATGGGGCGAAAAACTAGTCAATTATCTAGACATCCATTCAAAGGGATCCACATTGAAACAGTTCAAGACCAACCATAAGATTGTCAACATCCAAACCATCTATGCAAACAATTTTGGTATTGGACATGTAATTGATGATGAAGCTATGTGGTGCATTTCGAATCTTAATGAGTTTAGATTTAAGCCATTAATTGAGTTTGATGTCAAAGATATACTCAAGGGTGAGAAGCCTGTCAAAATATTCAAGTCCCCTAATAAGAAAATTGGAATCAGTGAAACTCTTGTTGTGTATACAAGATTTGCAGCTAGATTCAAATCAAGCATGGGGAAATACAAGTTGAGCTCATCCAACATTATTTGGTTTGGGACCGATTGTATTGATTCGAGCTACAGCTCCGAAGAAAAAGTCCTGTTTGTTCAAGGAAGGGCTAGTTTTGAGATTTACCAACTAGGTGAGGATGTACAACAGAAGGCATCTCTTGTAGGATGTTTCATTGGCAATGACATGAGACTTTTGAATAGCCAATCAAGCGGCAAACTGACGCTGGCATTCAAGAACCCACATAGAAAGGACGAAGAATTCATTTGTGATTCTATTGTGAAGATTAGAAAGAAGAAATCCAGCAGGTGATGTTCCAAATGTACTATATATTTTATGTATACTATACCAATTTAACCATTCCGTGTTTAGTCATCCATCATGATCACCTGTGATGCCAATGGGATCAACACTTTGACGATTTCGTTATCAAGCACATCCGAGTCTTCCTTAACGCCATCGATTTTGAAATTCAAAACAGCATCCGAGCAGAAATCGTCCACAAGATCATCATCACATGTATAGTCTGCATCAGCAGACAATTCATGCTCAAAATCGTATTCCAGACACTGAAGTAGAGCGAGCTGATAAAATTGTGAAGCGTATTCTTCATTGGCCTGAACAAAGGCCAAATAATATGGCGATTTGATTTCATAAGCCAATGGGTTTTGCAAAGCAATCAAATTAACCTTACCGTCTAGCTTGGAATTGATCATTTCAATATCACGCCGGTGTCTTTCATGTACTAGCAATTCTAGCATTCGTTTTTGAAGTCTGGCAGTTGTGGTTAGAACAACTTCCTTGTTTTCAATGGGATTGAAGATTTTATCCTTATAATCCTCTGGGATCGCATTCATCAATTGTCCCACAACTTCGACCAAATCTTGCTTCTTTTCACTGTAAGCTCCGCTAATACCCTTGAAAAGAAAGATATTATAATCTAAAACGTAATTGTCCACTTTTTGGAGATTTTGTCTGGATTTTTCGCTGATATGGGCCAGAGCGCTGGTTGAGTCTAAGAATGACATCTGATATGAGGATTTAGAGCAATAAGTGGCTTAAAAAAGCAAATTTTGAAAATTGCACACAAAAGTGTTTCGTCAAGTGTGAAAAACTCCAATTTGGTGCCATCAACAACTTCTTTCTTTTGAAACATTCACCATGTCTGACCCTCAGAATAGAGCACTCAACTTGGCACCCAATCAGGCTAGACAGCTTTTGAACCAGTATGCGGTGGAGAAAAAAGCAGCTGAAGCTGCGGGCCTTGACACCCCAGTAGGTCAATCCCATATGCAAAAGGCTGAGAAGATCAGAAACATCCTCTACACATACTCTAAGAAGCAAAAACAAGCACAGCAGCAGCAGGCACAACAACAGATGCCTGGTCAGGCTCAAGGCCAAGTTCCAATAGCTCAGACACCAGATATCAATGCTGGTGATCAACAACATTCAATGAATCCTCAACAACAGCAACTGCATATGAAGAAACAGGAGATTCTCAGTAAGTACCAGCAAGTGATGCAAATGGCCGAAAAGTTTAAGTCGAGTTTATTGATCATTCAACAGAGAAAGGCAGACCCGTCTCTAGACCCTAAACAAATTGATTATTATGCTGAAAAGGAGAGAGAAATGATTATGCGTATAGAGAATTGTAAGAAGGTGACACAACAAATTGCAGCTCAATTGAAACTGGCACAGCAACAATCTAACGGGGCGTCTACCCCAGGAACAAGTCCACAAAATGTTGGAGTGATGAACAGAACCAGATCAGCCAATGCATTACAACAAGACGACATAAAAAGACAGAAACTTGACGACGGAAGTAGTGGGCCTGCCAACTTTACAAGATCAAGCACATCTGGCAATTTACTTGACGAAAAGTCCAAATTTGATAACATGAACATTCCTGACAATTTACGTATCAATCATCAAGACAACGATTTCACAAACTCAAGAATCAACAACAGAGCATCTATGCTAGCAGGTAATGCAATTTATGCGCCTGGATTGACAATGCCGCCAATGTCCAAGGGTCAACCGTTTAATTACGATGGTGAACAGGTGTTGAATAAACGTAAATTGAAAGAACTAGTGGCTTCAGTTGCAGCAGAAAAGGGTGAAATCGATTTAGCCATTGATGGTGATGTTGAAGACTTACTTCTCGATCTAGCTGACGAGTTTGTTCAAAATGTCACAACATTTGCTGCTAGATTGGCCAGACATAGACATTCCGACAATTTGGATGTTAGAGACATCCAGTTGCCGCTAGAAAGAACATGGAATATCAGAATACCAGGCTATTCTGTTGATGAGATTAGAATGATCAAGAAGTTCATTCCTAACCAAAGCCACCAAAGTAAAATCAACGGTGTCAACATCAACAAGAGTGTGAACAAAAACTAAGTTAGCACACGGGAGCGTCAAACTGCACACGGGCAAGCACCTTTTTGTAATGTAAATTTGTGAATTAATAAATGAACGAAACATGCGTGTCGCACATGTAATTTGAGTAGCAATGCAAGAGTGTGTGCCAGCGTCATTTCATGCTGAGCCAAAATTTTTTTTTCACTTTAGAACCGTTACTGTGTGTAAGCATTTTATTCATGTCTACTTATCGAACTGTGCTGGACCTGTTGCTACGATGTTTGGTTCCTAATAAACCTTTAAGTAAAAATTTATACAACATAGACGGCCTTGTTTATCTTCTCTCGTGTACTATTTTGAATCCACTTTTCCTATGGCTATTCGATGTGAGATTCAAATATCTAGTATCGATAATATGGATCATACGCTATATCAATTACACCATGCGTCAGGGACCTATACGGTCTCATTTCAAACGTTCATTATTGATTACTGGTGCTGCTCATGGTCTTGGAAAAGAGTTGGTTCATCAACTCGCGTTGAAACCAGAAATCGATAAGATTGTTATTGTGGACAAAGACGAACCTGACTTTAAAATGGACAAGTGCTTGTTCATTCAATGTGACCTTTCTCAAGATGTCAATTTGATTCAAATGATTGAAGGTATCATCTCTCTCAATGAAATCGGAATCGTTATCACTAATGCTGGTAAAAGACAAGATTTCAGCATATTGGACAGAGACCAGAATTTAGATGATATGAGGGAGTTAGTTCAAGTCAATTGGCTAAATCAACTTACATTAATCCATCAGATTCTCAGAAGAAAACTGCAGTCAGAAACCCACACTCATGTCATCGGTATATGTTCAGTTTTAGGGTACTTGGCGCCTAGAAATCTGGGTGTTTATGCAGGTACTAAATCAGCATTCATAAACTCACTTGATTCGATCAGAGAGGAAATCTCAAGTGATCTGCTAACAGTCTCCACTATAATACCAGGCCAATTGGATACCAGAATGTTCAAAGACAAACACGTGAACTCGATATTTGCGCCCGTTGTCGAATCCAAAAAGCTAGCTGCACGAATTTGCGAAATCATCGACACAAGTCTAGAAGGAGAATTTGTGTATCCTCTCTATGGCAATTTTCTTCCAGTGGTTAAGATCATGCCGTTCATGGTGCAACAATTGTTACGCAAGATTAGCGGAATTGACAGATAGATGTGTACGTTTTAGGTGATGTATGTAAATATGGTATAGATGTGTACGTTTTAGGTGATATAGATGTGATGTACTGCAGGTTGATTTCTGCAATGTACTGCAGATTGATTTGATGTTTCCCACTTTCAAAAGTGCTAAGCATGATCAGCTGAATCGACAGATAAGGTGTACGTTTTAGAAGATATATGTATAGTATAAACTTAATATGCTGCAGTTTGATTCTCAATATATACCACAGATTCATTTGGTCTTGTCCACCCTCTCCAATAGCGAGCCAATGGTCTTTGTGAGGAAGTCCAGATTGAGATAACCGTCGTCATAAAAAAGATCGCCAATGTTACAGTTGATGTGGGCTTCTACCTTTTCGAAATCAACTTCAATACAGAAATCAGGGTTCTTGCCTTCATCTGCAAACGTCCATGTGCTTACTTCGACCCTCTTACCGTTCTTGTAACCGACATACTTGCAGTTCTCAACAAGTAGCTTTTCGTATAGGAACAGAACCGTTTGAATGGCAAAATAGGCTACAACTAAATAAAAAGTCAAAGACACGTACTGCTGGTTGTTGAAATCGTTCTTGTACTTCTTTTCTGCCCACCACATTGATCCAGCAAGGGCCACCGAAATGTATCCAAGGCCTAAAGTGGTGTCTAGAGTCCTGAAGTTTTCTTCAAAACCAAGAGTAGACATTGCCTCATGCAGATGTTCGTCTGCTTCGTTACGTAGCCCGTTAATGTTGAAAAGAGAGACCTTTTTAAACGACATGTGTAAATATAAACTGGTGTTCACAAGAGAGCCTGATATTTATTTATCCAGATTTTGCTCATGACAACTGTTGTCTGAAGAAATGGTATAAAAATAGCAAAAGAGAGAGGGGAAAGAGCAAAGATTTAACTCACAGTTCATGGGCCAAAAGATGTGGTTTCCGTTCTAAAAGATCAAGAACTGTTTTTGCAAACTCGCTGTTGCACCAGCTGAACCAACTTCTGCTGTAGCGTTCACCATCTGGGGAATCGACGTCGATGCCCTCATGCATAAGTCCAGTTCCCGCGGTTGAGTTTTTGATCATTTGCAGTAGTTTCAAAATCTCTTCATCGTCGTCGGAGGTGCGGATCTGAACCAAAAGCGACATTGGCCACACTTTCTTCAAGCCAACATGAGGCCCACCAATTCCAGTAATGGTGTCGCCAGTGAGAAAGTAGGGATTTCCGCGTTTCGAGAGAATCATTCTGCGTGTGTTTTGATATATTGGGTCTTCTCTATCCAAATATCCGATGTCTGGTAATGATAAAAGCGAGGGCAGATTGGCATCGTCCATTATTGTCTGACCGCCGTATCCGTCAATTTCGTATGCATAAACCTCACCAAATAGAGGATGAACCACAGTGGCATGCTTTTGCAGGCCACTTGAAATGGACTTCACCAACATCACTATTCTGTGTCTGATGTCTTCGTCTAAAATGTGCTCATGAATTTTCCGGAGCTGGACAACCATCTGGGCATTTGCAGGAACAAAGAACTGGTAGATGTTGGCATCATCGGAAGGTCTAAAAGCAGACCTAATAAGCCCTATTCCCCTATTTGCGGGATTACCCGACCCATCCAAAGGTAGAGTTTCAGTGCCAATGTTGGTGTTTCTTCTGAACGTGTAGGTGAAGGGTAAAAGATCACCGTTTTCACTGAAAGTGGGTTGCGATTGAGCGTTTAGAAGGTCCAACACTGTACTGAGGGCTTGTTGCCAAGTGCGATCTTCTAAGATGGACATATCGTGCGAAACTTGTAGATACTCGTTACTCAGCTCTAAGAAGGACGCTAGCGAGTCGAGCTCCCATTTGCACTCATAAACAGCATTCCAGTCCGGAAGTGGGTAAACGTCGTCAACTGAACTGGGGTTCCTACGTATACCCGAATCTTTAGGAGCATGGAACGCATTGCAGTAGGGGGCCGTATTAATAAATTCGGCCTGCTGTAGGATCGAACCTTTGACCATGAGTTTTAAGTGAGGGTCCTGCGGCACAAACCGCATGTACACCGAGAGCTGTCGCGCTGAGTCTCTGAGCCATTCAGCGTGGATATCACCTGTGCTGACGAACGTACGTGGATTGGCTGTATTGTTGTTGAACCATAGAATGGCCGTGTCCAGCGTATTGGGTAAAGTGTTCTCAAGTATCCTGTATAGGTCCTTATCTTTTATAACGGGTTCTAAGTTCTCAAGATAGCTGTCCACGACGTGAGAAACAAACTTCCTGCAGAGTTTCGGTGGTCTCTGGAATGGTAAACGCAGTGGACCGCTTGAGAAGGGGGGATGTTTTTTGATCGAGTATGTAGTGTAATCTTCACAGCAGAGGTGGCATTGGGGGGCCCAGAGAGGCATTGAGGGAGCGAGAAAATACCAGGAGGTGGTGAGAACTGTCGCTAGGAGAATCAGAAACATTTGGACCGGAAACAACACCATCTAGAAGAGATCAACAATAGAAAAGCATCTTCACCTGGCAATTGTTTCTACTCACGCTATCTTTCTTTCTCTCTTTCAAGGTCCCCTGTGCAATGTCAGAACTGGGTCAGTTCATAGGTTCGATTCCTCCCGTAACACGCACGTTCACTCTCACAGCTGTGGTCATGGCGGGCCTCAATGCACTTCAGCTAGTGGCGATCTCAGAATTCTGTCCACTTCTCGACTTGGTCGTGCGCAAATACGAGGTCCACCGTCTTCTCACTGGGTTCCTTGTCTCGAACCCCAACCCCATGCAGGGCATGATGGAGGTGTATATGCTTTACACCTTCTCCAAGGGCGTTGAGGAGCTCAAATTCCGCAAGAACCTCCCTGACTACATGTACTATCTACTCATAGTGTTGCCTATCATCTTGGTCTTAGCTCTTTTTGGTCTTCCACCCCAGTACTCGTTCAGTCCTGCACTCCTTTCTGCCTTGACCTACACTTGGTGCGTTCAAAACTACAACCAGGAGGTGAACTTTTACTTCATGCCAATCAAAGCCTCTTTGTTGCCGGCCGTATCGCTTGGGTTCAGGTTGATCGTGGACGGATCTGAGTCCTTCATTCTTGCGCTCATTGGTTCCTTTGCGGCCTACATCTACAACTGCATTGAGACTCAATCATTGGGCCCTCTGGTTCAGGTCTTTACCGGTAAGGAACCTCAGAAAGACGGTTCTTCTCACCGTCTAGGGACCACCAACACCATCAGCAACGTCTGGTTTTACTCCACTGGAATTCTCACTGCACCTTCATGGCTCAACCGTCTTGTGACGCGTTTCACCGGCATCAACTACAAGTCAACCGCGTTCAACAGAAGCGGTTTCACCGTTTTCCCTGCAAAGCAGAGATACGGCAACGAAAGCAGTGCCAAGACAACCGCATATTTTAAGGGAGCTGGGAGACGTTTGGGATCCTTAGACGACTAGTTGAACCGTGTATGTAGCTATTAAGTACTTGTAAGCGGACGATCATGAGCATGCACGCTAATGGGCCGCCAGACACGACATAGAAGCCCATATGCTAAGTGAAGACAGTTAAAATTTTGGGGAACACAATAGCATATACTGAATATGGTATCGACTCTCGTTGTTGTTCGACGTTGTCAATCACTTGGCTACTAGACCTTTTTTTGACGTCGACTGAATTCACATCTAATTCTAGAATGAAACTACGACTTTTTCTATGCTACCTAGCAAGCTAATTACTTAGACATGCTCATTCATTTACCCACTGATAAATCATCATTCAAACTCGCGAGGTTTCAACATGTTTCTATATGAGCACATATTGCTCAGCATTATATCGTTTCAGAAATTTCTACAAAATGTTCCCCCAATTAGAGGGAGCGCAAAATTATCTATGCATTAACGTTTTGCAAGTGAAGAGTGGCGACTTAACTACTATCGTATAATTTAATCAACCCAGTATTTCTCTTACTCAATAACGCTCACTATCAAAAAAAAACATAGATCCACAACTTTCTTTTTTTGCCACCCAACATGACAACAGACTCTGACGAGGGCCTCTGGCTCTTCGGCTACGGCTCACTGCTGTTCAAGCCACCACTGCATCATCTTGACATCCACAAGGATTTTGTGCGCCACACAGGGCATGCAACGGGATATATCAGACGGTTTTGGCAATCAAGTTGCGACAATAGAGGAACTCCAGAGGCTAAGGGCCGCGTGGTGACGATAATTCCGGGTGATTCAGTTGCAAGCAGTTGTTCCCTACAGGATGATGTGGCCCAGTACGAATTGAAGCATCTCACGCCGCAACAACGGGCAGAACTCTTCAATGAACCCACTAAACTGAAGAACGCACTCAAAGTTCACGGTTGTGTGTACTACATACCTGCTAAACACGCCCAACAGGCCCGGGAGTATCTTGACCTGAGAGAACAAGACGGTTACTGCACTCAAAGCGTGGATTTTGTCCTTGCTGACGGCACTATTGTGCCATGCCAGGTGTATGTGGGGACTGAAGATAACGAATCCTTTGTGGGACCAGAAAAAGCTACAAAAACAGCTGAAATCATTGCAAAATCCGCAGGTGATAGTGGCCCCAATTCCGAGTATCTACTCGAACTTGTAAAGGCTCTAGAGGCAATGGAAGTGGAGGACCCTTACCTGAGCCACTTGAAAAAATTAATGATTTCGGAGTGAGTGAGTCTTTTTTTTCCCCCTAATAGGAGGACCCTTTCTTCGCACAGATATGGCACAGCAAAACTCTACAGCGACGGCACTTGGGATCGTGGGAACAGTGTTTTGGTGTGTACAGCTTATACCGCAGATCTACTTCTTATATCGTCGCAAAGACTCACAAGGATTCTCACCACTATTCATGTTTCTCTGGTGTCTCTCAGCAATCCCCATGGCAATATACTTCATGGTGGCGGACAGTTACTTGATTTTCCAAATACAGCCGCATCTTTTTTGTTTCTTCTGCTCCATAGCCTGGGTCCAATCCATGTACTACCCACCTTATCAATACAAGAGGAAAAATATCATTGCCATCATAGGCCTCTTTGTCGCCTTCTGGATCGGGTGTGAGGTTGGTTTTGTCATCTGGTTGAAGCCAGTGTATTCCCACGGGAACACAGGCCCGGATTTGGTGTTTGGAATCATCGCAACAGTCATCCTAGCTCTTGGTCTCTTGCCTCCTTACTATGAGTTACTCAAGAGAAAAGGCCGGGTGGTGGGCATCAATTTTGTCTTTTTGGCAATGGATTCATCAGGAGCAGTGTTTTCAATGGCCAGTATGCTCATTGGAACGTTTGACGCCATGGGAATGGCCTTGTACGTTGTTATCTTGGCATTGGAACTAGGATTGTTCGCATCCCAGGCCATTTGGTGGCTAAGATTTAGAGGGAGAAGGGACGATGTTAGCGATTCAGACGATGCAGCGTCGTCTATGCTTGAAATGGACCTCCAACCAGAAAACGCAGACTTGCGCAGTAAGGAAATGCAGCCTTGTTAATAGTCCTGCCAATAATATTATGCACTTTCTTTTCTTTATAAACATACACACTCATCACCGCATCATTTTTTCCCCGGCCATTTCCATTTGCTGATGACACTCCAGTTGAGTTCTAAGTAATCAACAAATATTTTGAATTGACCACGGGCTTTTATAACCGGTAACCTCTTCTTTTTCACACTATATTCATGATCATTTTTACATTCAAGTAAACCCTTGAATCCTTCATTATATTCGTTCAAACATCTAACCAATTCTTCTCTATCCAAGGACCCAAAGCCAGTAAGGTATTTCTCAAAAAGCGCTTCGTTTAATGGGTACTTCAATTCAACTAATCTATCCAATAAACCAACCAATCTTGTCATTGGTCCAAACTTGATGATTGTGTCAATGTACAAACCTAGCAAATGATCATTAGGATAAATCAACCCATCGTTATAACTTTTAGAAATGTATTCATCAAATTGGCCAAATGCGAAATCAACAGGTTCCTCTCCACCCCAATTAGCTCTATTGTAATCGCCATTTTCAACCATTTTCAAAATAGAAATAAACAATGCACTGATGGTCAATGGACTGACCTTGAAATTATGATTCATCGATACGTATCTTTCATAAGTTTCATTAGGAGTAACAATCGATTCACCCAATAGATAAGAAGAATTAATCTTTGATGATTTAAATTCGCTCTTAACGTACAAATCTCTAGCCAGATTGATTGTTTCAATGTACTGAAATTCATCCTCTAATTTACCAGGCCCAAATTTATAAATTTTCGAAATTAAATGGGAGATGTTGTTATCATCGAATTTGTTAAATGGAACATTTTCTAAAATTGTTTGAATGCAATTAAATGTCGTTGAATCTTTTATCAGTACATCCAATAAATATGGATATGCACGATCATATAATTTGATTTGTGAACAATATCCATCTATAATGAACCCAAATAATGGTCCACTGATCATTTGATGATATGATAATTTAACTAAAATAAATTTCCAAATTTCAGGATATGTTTGCAAAACTGATGATTCAATTTGATTGAAAATTTCTCTCAAGTCTTTAATGATTTCATGATGATTTTCATGGTTGACATTTAATAAAATAATGGAATTACATAAAAATTTCATTTTGTAATCTTCAATTAGCTCATTAATTTCTTCATTTGACATTTTCTTTACATGTGAGATTGAAATTCTTTGAAAATTTTCTGGTTTGAATGCTTGCAGTTTCCAATGATCAAATTGGTGTTTGGCACTTTTGAACAATTTAAACGCCTTTTGAGGATTTTTATAATATGCTAAATTTGAAACTGATAAAATCGTCGTAACATCAATTTCTAACGACTTGTTAAATTTAATTATATCATTAATAGCCTTGATAATCACAGACTGTGACATGTAATAATGTCTACAAGGTTTCCCAATGAACTCACCAGTATGATCAATTGATAAATACCAGGAGATTTCGCCTAATTGTCGCAAAGTGATTTCATCTGGCAATGAATTACTTTCAAGAAACATCTTAACAAGTTTTGGTAAATGTTCAGGTTTGTTTCGAAGTGCGAATTGGAACAAGTTCATGAACATGGGTGGTATAATTAGTTGTCTATTGAATCCATTTTCAAATTGATACAATTGATGGAACTTTTCTTGATCAATTATATTCAATTTGAGGTAGTTGGATTGAAAGATCTCAAAACAATATTGATATTCTAATTCATTCCTTGGCTTTCTCAACAAAATGTCATACAAAATTGTATTTGGTATAGTTTTTGTATGGATCAATTCTTGTAATGCATTTGACATCGATGGTTCAAACAATGAATGTATCCATTTAAGAATATCATCATTAGAATGGTGGTATCCCATTTTCTTTCTTAAAAACCCCATAGCCAATTGAAAATCTTCATCATTGAGAACAATTGACAAGTCATCACCGAATGGGGCATAAGATGATCTATTTTTTGAAGTATTTTTCTCTGTTTCTAAAATTCTTATACTATTTAGACATCTTTTCATAACAGGTGTTGCCATTTGAACATTGATTGCCTTTAAGAAACATTTCAGTACTAAGACAAATGCAGATTCTTCACTATTTAAATCCTCTAATGATCTAAACGTTATATTATTATCCATTTTGGCATTGGTCCAGCCAGCAGATTTGGCTAAGACCACACTCGAAAGAACTTGTTGTAAATTGCTAGTTCTTTCTATATAGGCAGATGGTATTTTGGTCCCAGTTTGAATCAATTGTTGAAATGTCAAGTGGTAAGGTATACTATTTTGTTTTTCTCCTAACTTAGTCAACCATTTTTGAGTCGCCAATCTCCGCTGTGTTATTCGCTGGAAATTGTAAATTGTCATCCCTAGTTTATGTACAAGTTTTCTACCTTTGGCTCTTTTAAGAGTTGAAATTTTTCAATTTTTCATTGATTTCAATTTTTTTAATGTAGGTGGAGAACGGAGATAACTTAATTCGCAGGTTGATAAATGGGGTATTTAAAAGGTTTCTAATGACAGATGTGGTATTTTTTGTTTATGTAATTTGTCGGCTCTTTGTTAGTAAGCTTATACTGCAGTAAAATGAGGTAACCCATTTTTGTATATAACTTGAACAACTTTTTTTAAAAGTTGTTGGAATTTTGTTGAAGCAAGGAAAACCATTATGTTCATTTATAATTGTGCTTGTTTTGAACCAATTGATGATGAGTCTCAATTAAAACTTACAATAACTTGATTTGGGAAGTTTGAGCGGCATAACTCTTTTCTAGCATTTGATATAACAGCTTAAATTTACCAACAACTGAAGCCATGTCGTGGGTGACAATTTTTAATCATATGCTCAGTAACGATGCAGTTAAATTTCCCAATTAGCGATATAGCACGTTTAATCGAGTTCAAAGTTCTAGAATTAAAAACTAAGTTATTATAATACTGCCTCTTAAAATTGAATGATAGTGTGCTTAAGAGGATAAAACCAATATAAAAACTTTCTGCGTTAGAAATTGTGATACCTAAAAGAAAAGCCAATAATGCGGCATTTGTAAGGTAAAGACAAATTAAACCGATTTAATTCTAATTATTGAAATGTTGGATTTTGGGAATCTCTCCATACCAGAGAATGTTTCAACTGTTTTATTAAAACTTTGATAATTCTTAGATTGTGAAAGTGCTTTTCCTTTAAATTTTTGTGTCACCGTAATATTCCACCTGTGACAAAAACACAGCTGAAATCAATTTATTACGATGCAAAACTCCAAATACAAAAAGCTTTTTCTTCATGAAAAACCTTTACCTAAATACCAAACCTTGGCTAATAAAGACAACTAGAAATTCATTTACAAGGATGACCCCAAACAGTTGGTATTTATCAAATAAACAATTTCTGACATTATTAAAATATGCCATTGCTTCAATGACAGTCAAAAGAGTGATAAAAAACTATGCCCCTTTGTAGGAATCGAAGCAAGAGTCCGACATACACTCACTTTTCAAAAACCACCTAGCTCTCAACACCGTGTAGACATACATATCTGTTACTATAATCATTCAAAGTAATACATTGTATGCAAAAGTATCAAAAATTTTGAATGAAATTGTCCAGCAACTTTCGCTATTGTCATGATTCATGATTCATGCTGAGCAAATTATGTAATACACTTTTTCTAAAGAACTTCTCTCTTCCTATATGATCCAACTATTGGCCAAAATATGAGTGTTCCTGTTGAGTATCGAGACATGCTTCGAGATGCACTGAAGGAGCAGAAAAAGCATTCACGTGAACAAGAAAAAACTACATTTAAACGAAGAAAAACAAGATCTTCTACGGACCAAAACCCATCTACAGAAAAACCGTTATCTACATTAAAAGAAACTGGTAAAAAAGAAAGCCCAACAAGAGAACCAGCTAAGAGACCCGCTGAAGAGCCCGTTTCTGATAGAATGAACAAAATTAGACAAGTTCTCTTGAAAAAGAAGCAAGAGTATGAGACCCACCGAGACGAGATTGTCAATTTATCAACAGGGTCCGAAGAAGAAAGTGAGCCAGAAGTAATCAAATCCAACCAGAACGTTGAAATAGATGAAGGAGTAGACATGGATGATGTCGATTTTGATTCGGATGATTTTGAAGATGTTGAAGATGTTGACACTGTCCTTCCATCTGAAACTATTGAGAAATCCAACGGAAAAGATGTTTTAAGCGTCAAAATTGTAAAGAAAAATACCAAGGTGAAACAACGTAAAGCGAGACCAACAGTAGTTTCTACTCAAGAACGTTTCTTAAGAAGAGACATTCACATGTATTATCTTTTTGTTATGATTGCTCATGGGATAGTTAGAAATAAATGGTTAAATGAAGACAGCCTACTTAAACCATTAAGAGAACAACTTCCCAACAGTTTAAAAAGGGAATATTTGGAATATGAATCTTGTAGAAAAGATCCCAAAACTTCTATTGGATCAAGAACAAGGAGGTTGTTGGACTTAATTAGACATTTGATGATTTATTGGAATCAAACATGGTCCAATGACGTTAGCGCTCCGCTAATCTTCAAACATACATGGAGTGAAATTGCAAATAAACAGTTCACAAAAACAATGAAAATCAATGAACAAGATTATCAAAGAAAAATACTTAATCATTTTGCTTCTCGTGATATGGGTGCTCAAGGGTTTTGCGCGCTCTTGCGATCAATAGGATTATCTGCTAGGTTGGTTTTTTCATTACAACCACCTGATTTCACAAACATGATCGAATGTGAAGTGATTGAAAAAAGGCAATCATCATCTACATCATTATCTTCTCCAAAGAAAAAACCGACTTCGAAGAAGCTTTCTCAACGTGATAGGATCCTGGAAACATTTAAACCAAATAAAAAACCGGTAAAACATGGAACTATAGATATGGGGAAGTTTGGCAACTGGCCTGTTTTCTGGGTAGAAGTTTGGGATAAAGACGCAAAGAAATATATTACTGTTGATCCAAGTGTTAAGAAAACAATTGAAGTGATTGTTAATAAATCCAAATTAGAACCACCAATGAACTGCACTAGAAACAATGCATGGTACGTCATTGGGTTTGATAGAACAGGCGGTGTTAGAGATATCACAAGAAGATATGCTAAGGAATACAATGCTAAGGTTCGTAAAAAAAGAATTGATAGAGAACCCAAATATCAAACATGGTGGAATAAACTTTTGACGGGTGCATCGTCTGAATCAAGAAAAAACCCCAATAGAGTTGACAAATTTGAAGAAATCGACTTTCAAGAATTGAATGAAAGAGAAGGAATGCCTGCAAGTGTTTCTGATTTCAAGTCACATCCTGTCTATGTCTTAGAAAATGATTTGAAATGGAACGAAATTTTGGAGCCTATGGTCAGTTGTGGTACACTTCGTAAAAAAACTAGAAATGGTAAGGATTGTGATTTGCTACCTGTTTACAAAAGAGCCAATGTTGTAACACTGAGAAGTGCCAAAGGTTGGTACATGAGAGGTTGTGTTTTGAAAGTTGGTGAAAGACCTCTGAAAATTTACAAAAAACAGGGAGGGGACAAAAGAGCAAGAGTGGGACAAGATCAAGAGGAGGAAGATGAAAAAGAGAATGATGATAAACGTTTGTACGCAGAGAGACAGACTGAAAAGTATAAACCACCGCCTGTTATTAATGGTAAGATTCCAAGAAACGCATTCAAAAACATTGATGTCTATGAACCATGGATGATTCCTGATGGATGTGTTCATGTTGATATTAAGGAAGCAGAAAAGGCATGTAAACTGATGAACATTGAATATGTTCCAGCTGTTGTTGGATTTGATTTTGAAGGCAATAAGAGAAGAGATGTTAAAGCCAAAATTCTTGGTGTAGTCACATTGAAGGAATACGAGGAGGCAGTTAGGGTGATTGCTGAACATTTGAAGAATCAAAAAGAAGAAGACAACCAAAGGAGAGAAGAGTTGTTGATTTTGCGTCAATGGAAGATCTTCTTGACAAAGTTGCAAATTAAGAACAGATTGATTCAGGATCATGGTGAAATTGTATCTACCAGTGAAAGTGAAAGCGACAGCGAAGAAAATGAGGAAGTTGATTACGATGGAATGTATGGCGGGTTTTTACCATCGGGTAGAAATACCAGAAGAAGTGGATCCGCACAGCTGTCAGAACAATATGATGAGGGAGCGTCACCAGAGGGAGACTTGGATATCAGCGATTTTGATGAAGTTGAAGAATACAAGGAACTGAAACAGTCACGTGGCGTTTTTGGTAATCAATCAGAGGAGGATGAGGAATTGGAATACAATCCCGAGGATGACGAGGATGCATTTAATGATTTTATGAACAGTTAGAATGAAACTAATATATGTATATAAGAAAATTCGTACTATAATATTACACAATGGAAGTATACACATGGAAGAGGTTCAGGTCAACGGCCCAACCGTTTTCTCTTTTCAGCAGCTCTTTTTTCAAGAAGCAGTTGCTCTCTTTTATCATCTAGTTTAGCTTGTCTCAATGCACGTTCTTCTTCTTCAAAGATCTCGCCACCGGTGGCTTCCATATCGTCATCGTCATCATAATAATCATTGTAACGCTTATTTTTATTGAACATGCTCCATATTTCGCCTTTAGAATATGCTTCTTCTTCTCCATCATCGATGAAATCATTAACATCATCGTAATCTTGATAACCGTAATATGAATCCTCCTCATCATCCTCGTCGTCATCTGCATCAATACCGTACTGATCTTTTTGCTTTTTGGCCACTGTATTTTTGAAATGATGGCCATTAGAAGCACGGTTATGCTGTTTGTTGAGCTGTTCACTCTTCTTCCTCTGCTCAATTTTCTTCAGTAGTTCAGGAGAAGGTTTAGCAAAGGAAGGTTTTGAAGCAGGAGAAGAATTAGGAACTGGTCTTCCATCTTTGACCGGTCTTGAAGGTGGGCCTCTTCTTCTATGATTCAGCTCTTGTTGCTGAATTTTCTCCGCTCTTCTCATCATCTGTAGGGATTTCGAAGGCTTAGGCTTGCACTCCGTAGTTGATGGCTTTTTGATTGCATTGAACACAAGTTTTGAAGTGTCTATTGAGTCTGCCTGTTTCATCAACTGTTGAAATGACAATTTGGGTCCCGTAGAAACCTGTCTAGGAGGTGGGGACACATGAGAGACAGCCGGTCTTGAAGTTACCTGGGTGGATTTTGATTTAGAAGCCAATGTTGTACGCTTTGAAGCACTATTACTGCTACTACTCGCGGCTTTCTTAACAGTGGGCCTCTTGATCCCCAATCTAGCCTCACGCTCTTCTCTCTCCCTCTTGCGGGCCTCCTTTAGTCGTCGCACCGCTGCCATATCCTCATTGGCCAGTTTTGAATTAGTCACTGTAGGTCTACTGCCATTACTCAGAGGTCTCTTGGTAGACATAGACACGGGCTTAGAGCCTGAGACGGGGGTATTCTTAGCTGCAACCGTTTTTGTAGGCTGCGCAGTCGCCAGTCTGGACTTGACCTCCTTGTCAGAGGTCAACTGCGACAACAAGGAGCTAAAACCCATGAGAAAAGAGAATGAAGTGGCAAAGAGAGTTAAAAGAGTAAGGAGAAGTAAATAGTGCAAGCAAAGAGTTAGAAATACACAGTAATCTAATAGTAAACGTACAAAGTATTAGACAATCAAGTATCTAATAGGAATGTGGATCAACTTGATGAGATAGCCCACAACGCCCATCATGAGGAAACCAAAACCAACGGCCCTGAGGAGCTGGAGATACTCCTTTCTAGAAGGCTTAGTACACTTTTGAACAAAACGCACACCGTCTTTGACAAAGTCGACTGGGGTTTCAGCTAGCTTTTCGATGTCGGCCATTTGCAGTTCAATATTTGAGAAAGAAAGTGTTCGACGTGTTCGTTTTTTTGGCTTTTTGGCGAGTTGAAAAAGAGAGTGAGAGTGAGATACTGTTCCGAAAGGGGAAATTTGCTCAGCACCAACAAAATTACCCAAACCGGAAATTTGCTCAGCATAGAATGCTATTGATGTCTCGCCGATAAGCCCATTTTTCTATTGGTTCTTTATAAATGCTTTCTAGTTAGTGCCGAAACCGGTCCATTCTTCCTGCTCAACGTCAGAGTCGGAGTTCGCGTCGCTTGCTTCTTCATCTTCATCTTCATCTTCATCTTCATCTTCTCTAGCCGTCTTACGCTTCTTTTCTTCTGGAAGAGAAACATCAATGCCAAGCTCACTGAGACGTTCGTCCTCAAAGATTTCCATTCTGATCTTCTTCTTCAACGCGTCCATGGTCCGCATCTCAAACTTCTCTCTGAATATTCCCAGAAGAAGGTCCATAGGAACATGCTGTTCATCCATTACACTCTTTCTCTTAGCTATCCTCTCTTCCCTCGCTTCTTCGCTCTCCTCCTCGTCTTCACCAGCCACCTTTTCAGGAACAATCTCATCACTTTCCTCCTCCTCAGGACTCTCTTCCAGCTCGCTGAAAAGAACTCTCACGATCTCGTCAACCCATACATCAACTAAATGAAAGGTGACGGCGGATGGATATGGCGAGTTGATTTCAACCGGCAAAACAGTGGACTTGAGCACAGCCAAGTAATCAGCAACAAGCTTAGCGTCCCATTCGGACTTGGCCAATCTCTGGAAACATTCTCTCACAACGTATCTCATCAACATCAAATACTTATCCAATCTCCACTTGTCCAACTCTCTCCATTCCATACCCATGATGGTCCAGAACGCTTCAACAAAGGCTAGAAACTGGTCATCAACAACACACTCACTAAAAAGAGACGCCAAGTCGTTAGCTAATCTCTGTTGTGGTAACGGTCTGTCACAGAACCACATAGTGTAAAACAAACCCTTCCAGAGCTTTTTCAGCTCGAGTGCACTTAAAGGCTTTGATTTTTCTCTGGAGCTAAGAAACTTCTTCAATGTTTTCAGAGCGTTTTCTCTAACATTTCTCTTGTTGGACGCCAGTTGTTTAACAAACGCAGAAGTCTTCATAGATTGAAAGCTTCAGTGTGATACTGTTAAATGAAATGGAAAAACTCAAAAAAAAAAAAATCTTTTTTTTATTATTTTCTTGCACTGCCTGAAAAATTCAAAACTCTCTCTTGCACTGCCGAGTTTTTTGCTCTTATTCTCTCTTCAAATGAACCAAAATGGGGCCCAACTACCTGCCAAGAAATCCACTCCATATAAGAAGTCATACACAGACAATGAAGGTAATGTGGTGAATGATTACATCCCAAATTACATTGCAAATGCCCCTTGGTACACCTCTTCAGACAAGGCGACACTAGATTCTCATACTCGTAAAAGAAAAACAGACACGGAGGCGATAAGCGAGATTTCAGACCGCAAGAGATTGAATCATCAAAGGTTGGACCCAAACGGACCTCAGATTGCAAACAATGCGCCGAAGAAAGGACTTGGTATCAATGATTCTTTCAAACAGATGATTCCATCATCATCTGCTCATGACAAGCTTTCTCGTAAAGAGCGTGAGAAACTGAAAAGAAAAGTTAGAGAATGGAAAAAACGAGGTAGATGTGAACTTTGTGGTGGAAATCATTTTAAAAATGATTGTATTGAAGTGTCAAATAATGTCATTTACATCAGAAATGATGATGTGTCAAATTATGATGAAATGAAAGACAATTGGCATGGATTTGATGCAGAAAAGGATTATACCAAAGTGGTGGACAAACTGCAAGATAAGGAGCAAAAGGCCCTCGATGAGTATCAAAAAAATCTCGAATCAGACACAACAAATACAGATGATAATACCACCAATATACCCAAAAACACTCCTTCAAACACACTCATCGAGGCCATTTTATCTAAAACAAAACTTAGAGCGGATGCAAATACCACCGGTAGATCACTTGATGAAAAACCTCGATATCTCGAAGTTATTAAAACTGGCGAGGAATTACGTTATAATCCCAAATCAAGAGTTTACAAAGACCTCAAAGATGGTTATCTTAATGAAAGAGGTCAGTTTATTCCAAATTTGACTGGCGAGGCAGCTGAATTTGAGAAATTGAAAAAGTTCACTAGGTCTATACAGCAAGACCAAAAATTCAAAGCACAAGAATCTTCTTCTGATTCGATTCCAATGGCAGACACTAAACATTCTACAGAATTTAATCCAACCGAAGCAATGGCCAAACTGAAGGAAAAAGAGGCACAAGATGCCATCATACGCGAAGAAAGAAAGAAAAAGTTGTTTGATATGTACGGTTGATTGTCATTAAACCCTTCTCGGATTGAATTGATTGTTTCCACTGTACCCCTCTGTGATTTTAATGACCTTCTTAGCAATGCCGGATGAAACTAGTGTTTTGAGATCATGGTCTGGAATCGATATTTGATGAGGACTATTAATAATTGCTATTAATTGATTTATCTTAATCTTCCCTCCCATGATTAAAACTTCAACCAAACCTTTAGAATTTGTTTCTAGACTTTCCAATACCCTGTTATTATCAAAATCTCTAACTGCTCTAGATAATACTCCAATTATATCTCCTCTTATAGAATTTGTAATTAATTTTAAATGTTTTATTTGAGGCACTGAATCAAACAACAATTTAAGACCGAATGGAAAAGTGTTTGGGGTTAACGAAACATTGATATTACAATCAACTAATGATAAACTGGTTAACTTTTTCCAATGACGTATATGTCGAATTAGATCATTAATCTCATTTTTTTCTTTTTTCAGTTCTAGATATTTCAAATTTGGTAAAACAATATCTTCATCTATAACCGGAACTTCATGAAATGTTTGATGGAATTGATAATTGATCTTGAGTATTTCTAATTTCTTCATTATTTCTTCTCCTCTTTTATAGTTCGATAAATCATTCAAAAAATTCAAAAATGGGTATCCATTCTTTGTAGCCAACTCTAAAGTTTTCACGTAAACAACACTGTCAAGAATGTTATAGAAAAGTTCTTTATTGAAAACATTTTCTTTCAATTTTAAAGTTGTCAATTTGCTCATTTTGAAATGGGTAAATATTCTTGTTAAAAATAGCTCACTACCATTAAAAACACTCAAATAACCAATGTTAGTTTCAATAGGATCAGCATTTGTATTTGATAAAGTAGGTCTCATGTATGCATCTCTTTCAATAAAGTTCAAAATTCTCAAGTTTAAAGATCGTAAATTAGTACACATTTCAATGACTCCTTCAATTGATTTTGTACCCTTCGTTGTTACATTCAGAGAAAGGTCCAATTCAACTAAATTAAAAAATAAATCGGAGCATGTAGTTTGTTGCATTCTAACCAATTCAAAATTTGTTATATCGACCAAATTAAGTTTCAATTTCTGAATTTTCAAACCACTTGCCAACAATTTCTTAACAATTTGTCGTTCATCTGATTTCATACAGTCTATATTTAAGGATTCAATGGTCAATGTATCCAATGGTGCAACATCTTTCAAATAATGCAAATAATCATTAAACTTGGATAATGTTAAACCTCTTTTTAAAACAAAAGAGCCTAACAACTTGGGTATACTCAACAAATTAGATCTCCAGTCTCTACAAGTGGCAAGACAATTGATAAAACTTTTCTGATCTAATTGTTCCATGATTTTCGTTATCAATTCAGGCGGTAACTTTTCCAACAAGGGTGTATTTTTAACACATTGTCGTTTCACCTTTGGTAAGGTCCTTGTAGTGTGCGAAGTCAACCTGAGCTTCTCTCTAACAAGAGAACTGTATAATGAATCCAAATTGGTCCCCTGTCGTACTTCAACCTCTTGAATACCGGTATTGATAACATTCAAAGCTTCATTTTCATTGAGAATAGAAGTGTAATAACCTGCTTTCATTAAAATGGCCTTACAATTGGATGCATCCAAAGCTAAGACATTGTCCAACATCTCGAGAGCACTGGGAATCATCCTTTCCTTTATAAAACATTCGGCCAATTTCAACATCACATTGATATGGTATCTTCCCTCAGGTCGGGATAAGTCCAGGGCCATTTTCAACACCATAATTGCATCTGAAATCCAACTGCTTGTAAAATAAAGACACCCTTCAAGATATAAATCGAAAACCTGGTCTTCTACACCTTTGTCATTCATGACGAAATTGAACGCAAAGAATATAGAAAGAAGAGGAAAAAATACTCAGCTTTAAACGTAGACAAGAATCGTATTACGCGGAGCAACGCTATATAGATATATTAGATTATAAACATACTAAAGTCTTAATTTTTTTGTTCAATAACGGCCTTGGCAGTCTTGTCACCACAACGAGCAGCAAAGTGGATTTTGCCGTCTTTAGTGATGTTCAAAATAACATCAATGGTAGCACCAGACCCAACGGAGGCCAAATCGATCTTACCAAGGAGTGAGCCTGGAATGTATTCTAACTCCTTGATTATTTCAGGTTCTTCTTCTTCGCTATCTTCTTCTTCATCAGAGTAAACTTCTGGTTCAAGGACAGTTTCCTTGATGTTTCTTTCACCTTCGTACAATTCAATGAGGACGCTATCGGAGGCAGATTTGAAAGAAAGAGTCTTCTTAATTGGGTATGCAGTTTCTCTTGAAATCAAAGTAACGAACTTACCTTCGGCATCCTTAACACCAATTGGGTTGGATAAATGGTGAGTGTTAATAACAACAGGAGTTAAAGACTCGGAAATTTCTTCAGCATCATAACCTTCAATGAGAGAAGCTTGAATGGCGGCACCTCTACAGTTTAATTCATTAGGATTTGGTAACTTAGAATCAATTGAAGGAGCAATGATTTCAGTAGTTTCTGGGAAAACAAATTGCATGTTTGATGCAACCTTTGGAATATTGGATGAGCCACCGACTAATAAAACAGAATCAATGTCTAAAGTGGTTAAACCTGCCTTTTCAACAACAGATTCAACAAAGGTAACCATCTCAGAAAAAACGTCTCTAGCAATGACTTCCAATCTTAATCTGTTGATTGAAGACATGTAATCGTAACCATCAGCTAAAGAATCAACAGAAATAGTGGATGAGGCAACATTAGAAAGGGTCTTCTTGGTAATGGTGGCTGCTTCAGTCAATTTAGCTAATGATTTTTCGGTTTTGGTAGCATCAGCCTTGTACTTCTTTTGGAAATCAGCAGCAACAAAGTCAATCAACTTGGAATCAATCTTGTTACCACCTAAGTTAGCATGTTCAGTAGATAAGAGAGTTAAAATACCACCTCTAACAGCAATAACAGCAGCATCAGATCTGATACCACCGAAATCAGCAACAACATAAATCTTATCTTCGGACAATTGATCCTTTTGAGTCAAATGAGCCAAAAGAGCAGCAGATGGTTCACTAACTAATTGCTTAACATTTAAACCTGCATCTGCTGAAATCTTGACAAGAGCATCTTTTTGAGATTGTGCAAAATTGGTTGGAACAGTTAAAACAACGTTTTCAACGTTTTGACCAAGGTAATCTTCTGCGGCATTCTTAATTTGCTTCAAATGTCTCTTAGTAACTTCATCAACGGTTAAATTGTTACCGTTAATATAGAAACCAACCTTACCATCAACATCAATTGCATTAGCTGCGTGTTTGGTATTAGAAACATCAACAGAGGAGAATGGTAAACCAATGAAGTCTCTGAAATTGACAAGTGTGTTTCTTGGTGCTCTGATGATTTGTGCCAATGCTTGTTGACCGTGGTATTCGTCACCATCAACGTAGGACAAAGCGGAAGCAATGAATCTTTCCCCATCTGGGTTGGCAATCACGTCAACCTTACCGTCCTTAACAGTAGCAAATGAAGTGGAGGTGTTCCCAAAAGCAATACCAATAGTGGCCATCTTTATTGAATGTATTTCAAGATCTTAAATTGGTCCCAGAGGTAGAAAAATTTTTTTTTTCTAAAATGAAAAGCTGGACTCTTTTTGCTCAGCAGCATTATTTAGTGTGTCTTTGTTTTTTTATCTAAAAAGGTAACTCAACAAGAGCCATGTGTGCTCGATGAAAAACTACATGAAAACAAATAACATTAGGGTTAAAACCAGAATAAGAATTTCTTTTCTTGGAATTGCCTGAAGCGCTCCGTCGTCAACTTCTGAAGTGAGAGCCCCGTTGAGAAACTGCACAAATTCTTTACTTTCATTGCCATCTACCATGGAGTTATTGAAAATTCTTCCTGGAAATGTGCTGTTTCTTATAGATTCATAATTTAGAAATGAAACTTCTGCAACATCGGGTTGTACTTTTCTAACAATCGGTGCCATTTTGTTGTTTTCATTATTGTTGATGGAAGAGTAGTTAAGACCGCTTTTAATCAAGCTACTGGCAGTTTTTATTGAAGCCGCAGTCACACTAACAGCCAAAGTGGTACCAAATGGGGTGACTTCCATTTTGTAATTTCTGGCACCATTGTGAACACCACGTTTAGTCAATCTTACTGGTGGCATCATTGGTGCACCTGTTGGAATTTCTGTAGCAGCTAACATCCCTAAGGTTGGACATTGATAGCCTAAAAGTCCTAACACTGAACAGACTTTTGAAATGACACCCGCTTGTGCTGTTCTCGTTACCAACGCGGTGCTTGTAGATATACTCGTGATTGTCGTAACACTAGTGGTTGTATCATAATCTGTTTCCGTTTGGTACTTTGTTTCATAGTCGGTAACAGTTTCTAAACATTTTTTGGTTTCTGTTATTGTCTTCTCAATCTTCTTGATTTTAGTTTTAGTGGTAGTTTTTGGTTTTGGTGTTTTTGTTGTGGTAGTCAATGAAGTCTTTGTTATAGTTGTACCGGGCATTGTAGAGGTTGTCACCTTGATTTCAATGAGAGTTTGGGTTTTGTATGTTACAAAAGGAACATAAACAGTATCAGTTCCTTTCAGAATGACTTTGAGCATCGTTATTGGAACTTCAACTGAGATGGTATGAGTGCTGGTGATGAGCTTTTCACTAAGTTTGAAAAATGTTGTAACATCATCTGATGTGCTATAAGTACATTCTAATGTTTTATCATTGTAATCACAATCCTCGCTAGTTTCTATAGCCTCTTCACAATCACCTTCAATGATGTGAGTGTCATCATCACAATCATCTTCAATCGTGTTAGTATCATCATCACACTCATCTTCAATAAGCTCAGTTGGAATAGCATCGTCGCAATCATCTTCAGCATAATACACAGCAGCTGAATGTGGAAGGTGTCCTGAGTGAAGATTATGACCATCTACACCAGTTGCGCAATCATCAAATTCATTATGTAAATGATCGTGGGTAGGTTCTAGCTTATTCTTTTTGGTATCCTTCCTTTTCTGCCCATCAGATTGTGCCTTTTTTTGAGCATCAAGTTGTTTCTTTAATTTACGAGCTTCTTTATCTTGTTGCTTTTTTGCTCTCTTGGCTTCTTTTATCTCTTTGGCCTTCCTAACTCTATTTTCTTTTTCTTTACGTTTACTTTCCTTATCTTTCTTCCTTTTTTGAAAAACGCTTTGTAATTTTAATGTAACATCAGTTTTAACTGCTGCACCCTCATCATATGTATGATCGGAAATTTCAATATTCATGCTTTTAAGAAGAGATATCAATTCATTAAAACATGTGTCTCTATCATATGGTGACACAAGAGGGTCAAACAAATGACATACTTTTTTATAGTTACAACCATTCAACACCACGTCCTTTAACAAAGAAATAGCATGATGATTTGGTGCACAAACACCAAATGAGCGATCAATGAAATCGGTCATATTAAGCATTTCTGAACGTGAAGTTTCAACACTGGTATCCTCCAATCCTCTATAAAAAATGTAATAAACCGATTCTAAATCGGTTAAACATTTAGCAAAGCCATAAGTTTGCAAAACAGACATACTAAAATCATTTACAGACTGAGCAAGTATTTCATTGAGTGCGTTGTCCGAATTTGCCATTGCCATGAAGGGGCTAAAGAGAAACGAAATTAAAAAAAGTTTCGGCAACATCCTGCTAAAGGCAAGTAATATGATAGTGTTTAATAGCAAATGTTAGGTTGAATTATATAAAAGAAAGGGAAGAACCTTAGGGCAAAAATTCATTTGATTTTTTTTGTTCTGTTGAAACTTTACAGTGGAGTTTCTGATTTCACTGAGCGAACGGAAGAATAATCAACAGAAGCCTGCTGGGTTTGAGTTTGAGTTTGAGTTTGAGCTACTTGTTGCTGTTGCTGTTGCTGTTGTTGCTGTTGTGCTTGCTCCTTTTGTTTCTGTTTTCTCTTTTGCTTAGCTTCAAATTCGTGCCATTCACCTTGGACATTCTTTAGAAAATTCAACGGACTAGCCAATGGTGCTTCTTCAAAATAAGGATGCGATAAAGCCTTTAAAGCAGTAATTCTATTTTTTGGATTCATTTGTAACATGTCAACGGCTAAACTAAAAGCACCCTCAGAAATCAGTATATGACCGAACTTTTCTCTAAATTTAAAGTTTGAATGAAAATTTGGTCTTAGCAGCTCAAACCATGGTAATGAATCAGCATCTGCCCAATCTTTTTGACTTATAGTACCCATTATGTCATAAATTTTCCATAGCTGGTCTATTTCATTAACTCCTTGAAAAATGGCCTTTCTTGTAAACAACTCAATAAAAATACAGCCAATCCCCCACATATCTGCTTCTCTACCATATTTAGTCGAGCCAAGTAAGATGTCAGGTGGTCTATACCAAAGGGTAATAACCCTATTAGTATAATTTGGTTCTATAGTTTCAGTTTTCATTGGTCTTGCTAAACCGAAATCTGTAATTTTCAAAACACCCTCATTGTCTATTAATATATTTGAGCCCTTGATATCTCTATGCATAACTCTCTTGGAATGTATATACTCAATTCCTTTCAAAATTTGTCTAATAATATTTTTCTTTTCACCATCAGTTATAACTATATTTGATTGTTGTAGAATTCCACTTAAATCATGATTCATATATTGAAAAATCATAAAGACTTGATTTTTTTCAACCATCATTTCATATAAACCGGATATATTTGGATGATTAAAAGATTGTAATAAACCAATTTCTCTATGTGAAGTGATTGGGAAGCCTTCACGTTCAGATTCCAACCTTAAACGCTTCAAAGCAACTAATTCACCGGTAATTTTATTTTTTGCTTTGTAAACTTTACCATAAGTACCTTCACCAACTTGTTGAATTCTAGTATGAACAGGTTGATCTTGAGATTGAATTTCAGTCATGAACTTAAATTTCAATACTGGTTTTTCTAGAGGTTTTGAAGCGAGATTCTCAAATACATCATGATCGTTGATATCATTTTGATAGTGTGGTCTTTTAGGGTAATCATTATATTGTTGTCTCTGATTTTGTTGATTATGATGATGCTGAAGAGGTCTTCTTTGACCATTATTATTTTGTTGTTTTAGGTTGGGTTGAGTTGTCGATCGTGGCCCTGTTGGTATTTTTGAAGGACCAGTGCCGTCAGAGTGAGGCCTTTTAACACCAGACATAGTTATATTGATAAACTATTGCTATATTTAATGAATAAAAATTATCAACTGTGCACATAACACACAATCTTTAATTTTTTTACTTTTCTCCCATCTATGACAAAAACCCATGCTGTATCACGACATACTAATTGTCGTAGTGTGCCAAAATCTGATGGCACGGCAAATTTTCGGCCGATACGGCAATAAGTTTTTAAGCAAGCGATGAAAGTGGAACTATGACATGATAAGACAAAATTTACGACAGATAAAAGAGTCCAGGTAAAGCCACATTAGCTTAATAGTGGGCCGGAATTGGGGTTGGAAAATTGAGAGCCCACATGGGCTTCAAGAGGGTGTTAGGTGATCATAGTGTGCAGCTGAACATTTGTCTTTGATTAAAAACCTCACAAAATATCGGAAGCGTCTTTTGACAGGCATAATAAACTATTTACTCATCACTAGCAAGGTAAAATTTTTGAAATTTTTTCCGGAAAATGGTTTGGCTATCCGGAGCAAAACTGAACCTCTATTGTGATAATGACAGCTCCACATATGAAGCATGGAACAAATGTCATCAAAAAGTACCTAATTTCCTGTATTGAAATTCTGTAAGTTGCGAATTACTGCGGGATGAAAAATGAAATATGCCTATCGGAATTCCAATTGGGAATGGTTGGATTGTTTAAATTATGCACAGTGGCGTAGAAAATGAAATTTAGTTGTTTAAGTCACAGGGCGCAGAAGGGGTTTTTTATGCACGGAAGGTTGGGTTCACCGAGTTGGTGGGAATTGAAAAATGAAATAATATTCTATCCCAACTGCAACAATTAACCATGAAGGGAAACACTAGTATAAGAAAGGAAAAACATCTGGAGCTCTATCTATTGCAATAATATAAAGTGATAAGCTTTTTAGCAAGTACTATTGGCTACATATTCTTGATGCATGATGTAAGTTCTTGTTCCCGATTGGGAATTTTCATGCAAAAAAATGTCCCTAAAATATTCTCTATTGGCCCCCATAAAGTCAATTGTATAAAGCTAGCTCCAACCCCTCGTACTTAACTTGAATTGAAAAAATATTTTTGCATTGATCATTCTTTGAAGTGGGTGCTTTGAAAAGTTCTTGAATAAATTATGAACTATTTATCAGAGAGAGCAAAGCTTATAGCTTTTCAAATGGGGGATCCATTTGCGGCAAATTCATTTTTTGTTTGTAATTCAATTACTAGAATTACTTGTCGTTCGAATTGCGACATCCATAATATCGACGTGAGAAAGTCAAATTTAATCTTTATTGATGATCTAAGCTGCGCATTGGATAATGGCTTCAAACCCTGTGAATATTCGTTACCTGAATATATAGGTGATAAAATACTTCTTTCCAAAAATTCGCTTGCTTCCGTGGACATTCAATTACTTATTGATACAGTTGTCAAAGTTAATGAACAGATTAAATTCATTTATCCTATGGACTTTGATAAGCCTGGGTCCAGGACTACAAGTGTAAACTCAGCCTCATTTCCACAACCAGGAAGTTTTATTCCAAACGATTTACCAGTTGGAAAAAACAATGAGGACGTGATTATTAATAGATCACTTTTGACTGCTGGCTCAACTAAAAGTGACTATGAGAGACTAAAATTGGTCGACATTGCATGTCGTCATTTGGCCCTTGCAGCGATGATATCATTATCGGATATAAACATTGTTGACAATCCGAACAATAGTAATTCCGAGATTTCGGCAATTAGAAGAGGAGATTTTATTTTCAACGAACAATCATGTAAGAAAAAAAGGGGGGGTGTTTTGGGGTTCAAAGAACTAGCTCGGAAATGCAATATGTCCCCATGGCATTTCCATAGGGTTTTCAAATCAATTACTCATGTCACTCCGAAATCTTATGGCGATAAATGTATTGAGTATATTAAAAAGCATGAGTTGAATTTTATGAAAAGCTTCAAAGATGGCCAGTCAATTATCATAGTAACTAATGTAACTGCTACTAGTGAAGGTCAATCAGTTAGTACACCGAATTCTAACTTGACTTTGACCTTCAATCCCGAGACTGATACCCATAATGATTTATTGCTCTTTAGAAATCTTACTGATAAACTTGTTCCAAATAGTTCACAATCACCTAGAGCAAGTATTAGTGGGCCAGTTGCTACTGGATTGGGGATTGCAAAGTCTAGAAAAGGAAGACATCACTCAACTCATTATCAAGTACCACCACCACTATCAGGATTAGAAACAATGCAATCCAAAATCCAAAATAATATTCAAAGTAGTTTGAATGATCGAAGAAATACCATCACAACGTTGGAAACTATGGACTCACCTTTAGACTCCATCTTCACTTCTTCTTCAATGAGAAATACGCATTCTACGTTTTCAACCACTAGCTTGGCAAATGATTCATCACCCAACCTTAAATCACCGGTTTACCATCACTTGAATGATTCAGCCGTCGATGCTAATATCAATCACATCAATCTTAATGAAAATGGTACGAATGACAATATAGAACTAATTGCCACAGATAAAAATACCAATACCAACAACAACACTAATACCAACAACAATACCAATACCTCACCAAAGTTATTCAATGATAACTTTCAATTCAATTCTAATTTGTTTTCAGTTGACACCTACCATCCTATCAGTCCACTGTTTCCTCTCATGGACGAGAACTTCTTACTGAATCAACTGCGCAAGCAAAGTACATTGAGTGACAGGTTTACTCGTCATACTGATGAGATTGTTTCACGTGCTGCAAACACGGAAACGGACGATTTTATGGCCGAAGGTTTGATCAACTGGACAGAATAAAAGTTTCTTTTTCTTTCTATTAATTATAAAACATTAACTTTTTTGAGATACGACCGTCATACTATAAACATATACATATAAGTAAATTTATTAAAAGACTTAAAATACGCACACACTATTTCATAATGAGCACATGAGCATTTTTGAATATTTTTTTTTTTCAATTTTTTTGATGTTTCTTTTTTTTGATAGATTCGTTTGTACACTCAGGAATAACTAAGTTTTAGTCCATTCAGATGGAGGATTCAACTGGTGTTAAGGCCCAAGTTGTCAAAACGAAAATCAAAGGTTCGATTGATCACTTGGCTATAAGTGAGTCCCTAGGATATCAAATTTTTAGAAAATCTAAGAAAAATAAATGGACCACTCAAGAAGATGAAACACTAAAGAAACACTTGATTGATCATTATGTTGAATTAAATAATCTCTTATCTTATAATAATGAAAAAATTGACCCAGAAAAGATTGATTGGGGATTAATAGCTGATAAATTATCAACTAGAAAAGCTAAAGAATGTAAAAAAAGATGGATGGGTTCGTTGGATCCTTATTTAAGGAAAGGTAAATGGACTCCAGCCGAAGATCAATTATTAGTTCAAGCTTATAAGAAGTATGGTCCTTCTTGGCAAAAAATTGCTCTTGAAATAGAAGGTAGAAATGATGATCAATGTTCAAAAAGATACACTGAAGTTTTACATAGTGATACTAGTGAAAGACTTAAAAGGTGGTCTGTTGATGAAGATAAAAAGTTAATTGAAGGTGTTAAGACATATGGTACTAAATGGAGAACTATTGCAACTTCTTTACCTGGCAGACCTAGTTTGACATGTAGAAACAGATGGAGAAAGATTATGACTGATATTGCTAGAGGTACAGCAATTGATGAAATTAAAATGGCTGTTGGTGTCCTTGACGACCAAGGTAGACCTCTGATATTGTTTCAAAAGGCAGGCGGTACGCCAAATCAAGAAACATCAACCAAGAGAAAAAACCAATCACCAATGGAAAACGATGTTGTTAAAAAGAACAAGCTGGACGATTTAAGATCATCTGCCTCCAACTCACCAAAAGTGTTTAGTCCGCCTATTTCAACACTTCGATATGGAACTCCAACTCAAAATGCAACAGAATGGAAATATTCTCTGGTGGACCCTTCAACCAGTGAAGATATTCCAGCATTTTCCGGTCCAATAGATTCCAATGAAGTTGCTCAAAAATTAGTTGAATTAGCTAAATTCAATGGTGTTAATATTACTGTTCACCAGCATATTCATCATCATTATCAATCATCAGGCTCTCCTATTCCACATGAACCACACACTAGTGTTCATAGATATTCCCATTTCAATTATTTACCTCCATTGACAGAAGTGCCTAAATTGACATCTTCATCTTCACCAGATAATACTGTTGATTCCAATGGATCAAACAAGGGACAAGATCCAAGTTTATTGAAACTTTTGAACAACAATAATAACAGTCCAAATACCAATTCAAGCAATAATACCACTAATAAAAGCAACAATAAAGATTTCTCTAATAATAATACCAACAGCAAAAACAATAACAATGGCACCACCACGAACAACAACAACAACAACAACAACAACAACGGCAATGCTTCAAACTTCAAATCAACGAATGAGTTCCCAAGATCTTCAAGACAACAATTGTTCCCATCTACATCATCAATGTCACCCTCGGGATTGTCGAATCTGATTACATCGAAATCTCCGACTCCATCAGAAATGGACGGAAATTCCAAGCCAAAAACAGGGAATTATCTTACTGAAGATTTAGAAGAAGAATTAGATTTTTGGGAAGCCATGAGATCGATAACTCAACCAAAAGTTTCCAGCAACAAACCAGTTTCACAACATCATCCATTGCATTATACACAACCATCAACATTCAAAGCCCAATTACCTTATCAAACATCGGATTCATATGGTGTTTCCAGATTCCCAAATATGGCATCACCTTCTGTTCCAGGAACACCATCGAATGAATTCAAAAGAACGATTCCATCAGTGCGCAATCTCGCTAATAATAGTAGAGAACATGCTCCGAATTTCGGAGGCATCTATGCCAATGGAGAAGATGACGATGAAGACGAAGAAGAAGATATGGACATTGCAAACCAGTATGGGATGTATTATTCTATTCTTCAAGGCCAGCAAGCCAACTCATCACAGCAGTTGTCTAATGAAAACCAAGATCATGCAAACTCTTTAGCAAATAGCGGTTACTTAATGCCATTCAATCCTTCTTGAATCAAGGCTGTGCTGTATTAAGTGAAACGAAACTAATAATATGTATAATTATTTAAAAATCAAATCTATAGAGCAAAAAATATGTATACGAGCAATGGGCAGATGATGGAAGGTATGAGTGATCAAAGTGAGAGGTTCCCAGTGCGAAAATTTTCATCTTGATTACCATCATCATTAATGATGATTTCTTTAGCACTTTTTAAAATATGATGATTTGACAATCATGGAAGATGCCTGGGAATAAACATAATCACCGTAATCCAAGTACTTCATCACATATTTCTCAACTTCTGGCTGATTGATTAGTTTCAAATTTGGTGTGTATCCACTAGTTTGCTTTAACCCTGAAAGGAGCCCCGCCAAAAGTGTTGCATCAATAACAAAATGCACAGTTCTAGAAATCATCTTGAAAAAACAGTGTTAGTATTCGGTCTTTCAAAAATACCTCTTCTCAAGCACATACTCCCGCCATTATGTATTTATCGTATGAGAAAGAAACTGTCATTTTTTATCATCGTGCGCTGGATCTTTCAAAAAACTTAAATTCTACTAATGATACATAGGATTACGTAACCGGCTCAGCACAATAGATTACATGGAGTATTCTTCAGAAAAGAACTGGCATTTAGCCCGAGTTGCGAGAGATTCACATGCACGGTTGAGTTCTGGCGGACCGCATGAGATTATCCATTTGTTTGCATAATCGATTGTGAGATCCAGATGGGGGGTTATTAGATGTTCCAAGTTCGGTCTGGATCCAATGGAAACGGCGTTGATTGGAGCGACTGGATCTTTGAATGGATCAACAAGCGTATCCAACTCTATTTCTCTGTCATCACCTTCATTTGTGGCCAATTCGATCTCATCTGAATTGGAGTTTGTAATGTACACTTCCAAACCCACAATCCCGAGATCTTTCAAAATGTACAAATCAGCTTCTGATTTGGTGATCCAGATGAATTTGATGTGAATTTCATCGGGACTGTTTGCAATTTTCTCTGTGAAAAATTCATACAGTGACAATCCAAATGATACTCCAGACCCACCACAAATTATTGTTATGTTTTCAGCAGTGTCAAAAAAGTTTTGCGATAAGGATGATTTGAAATAAGGTTGCATAGAATAGGTTTCAAATGGTTCAATTTGGAATCTCGTATCTTTCACAACCAAGCTGGCTAAATTATCTCTACCCTTAGTGGAAGCAATTGTGTAAGGATGAGAAGGCGTGAGAAGAAACAATGGAGACCATTTACTCGCTCCAATTCGCAAATGACTACCAGGTAAATAGTCTTCTGGCAATATTTGCTTAGGGAATTTTATGATTTTCAAGTTGGAAACGGGGTGTTCGATGATTTCATTAAAGGTGATATCCTTTGCTGTTAGATATTTGAGCATGTAGTGTGAAAACAATAGAATCAGATTCACCAAAGTGATGATACCAACTCCTGGTCTAGCGTGCCAAGCAATGAGCACAATGAACGAAACCATGAAAATGCCGTGGCAGAAGTAGAACAACTTGTAATAGAAATTTCTAACCGGTTTCCAGAACGATATGATCACCAATCCCATGATAAATGCCACTAAACCAAACATATTGTAAAAACCAACCACTTTTGAAAACGTCCCATTGTAGAAATAATAAATGAAAAATCCAATTGAATGGACAACACCCAAAAGAACAATCAACCTTGATATCCATTTATGAAGAAACATCGTGTCAAGATAGTTGTCTAACGGAATATAAGCTGGTCTTGCGGCTAAAATCAAATCCAAAGGAACCAATGCATATGAAATTCTACCTAAACGTCTAATATGAGTAGCGATGTGGTCCCAATGTGGTTCTACAAAACTCAAAACAAAAACCATACATAAGAAAAGCAGCACAATAACCCAATTTGGGAGCTTCACCCATTTGGCATTGGTAGTCGATCTACCAGAGTTGTGCCAGGAGCGATCATAAATAGTCAAGGAAATCCATCTAAGACCTAGGAATACAAGTGAGATCATTAGAACAGCGTATCCAAACTTCACATTGGCTTCATGAAGAGCGCCATGCCGTTTCACGAGCTCCGTTATTGTATCCATATATTGTCAGATAGTTCTCTTACAAAAAAACAGATCTGGACGGGTAAACTTCTATTTTGGGAAAACGCTCAGGATAAACATCTCTTTTTTTATTATTGGATGAAATCGCAACTACTTTTGAAAGTGGTGGTAGCCATGATTTTGGTTGAACAAGCATTTGGAGCTTTTCCTGCTGCTTCTGTTTTACTTTGTGTTGAGAAATTCGCCCACAATTGTCCCAATAAACTTATTGATTATCTTTGTATATGCAGTCAAAGAATTGCCTTCCTTAGATGTCTAGCTATTGAAGCTCCGTTTGGAAATTTTCTTGAGGCCAGAGACCATTTTCTTGGAACTTGTGTTGAACGATTGCCCTTTTTAAGCTCCGATCCAAACTTCAATATCAATTTAAGCGGTTATGTGCATGGTGTGCTTCCAGATAGGCCAATCGATGGAAATGACTGTGAAGAATTACTCAACGTTCCAACTTATGACAGCAATTTATTTATTAATCATACAAATGCTGCTACTAATTTAATGACAAACTACGGTCTCAATGCTTCCACTACACCCTTTAGTGCTTTTCAAACGATTATTACTAAAACACCATATGATGATGTCAATGACAAAAAAGGGGTTGGATCCAGTGAGAAAAATAACAAAAACACATACGCAAAGAGTGAATTTCTAGACTGGTGTGATATTGATGATTATGACTGTTTTAAAGATGATGATGAAGATGTCGATGTATATCTAGTGTACAAAAAGAAGTTCTTATCATTACCTCTGGAAGAACAGGAAGCTTTGCAGGCACTCGAGCAAAATATTGAGGATAGTGACTTTTGGAAAATGGAGAAAGAGCAAAGAGAATTGATTTTAAGCCAATATGCTGATCTTGTTAACATTTACTCCACCAATAGTGATGATTTGAATGCACACACGAAAAACAAAATTGAACAGGCAAGCAAGCAAGCACAAACTGGTTTCAACTTTGAGTTTGCTGCCCCATCTCAAATTTGTGGTGTTGATGTTCCCAGCCAAGAAATTACAGCTAATAAAAATCCTGCTGAGCAAATCGAATTTAAAGTGGAAAGTGCCAATGACGAAACCCCCGAATTGAATGCAAATCAAGAATATAGCCCGTCTCCTTTTGCGGAGAACGAAAAAGACAAAAAATTATTTGATCACCAAAACTCTTTTCCATTAAACCAAAGACCTGAAATGGAGTCTTTTAGAAGGAAAAGAGTAAGGAAGAAGTTTACTAAATTTGTGAGGAAAAATCATGACAAAGCAAGATTTACTGAAACTGAAAATAAGGCTGAAAGTGCTCCAAATGCAGAATCTTTGAATCTAGAAAACCCTCATCCAAAATTGAATCATGTGGTTATTGATCTTTCAATTTAAACCATCAATGTATTTGCCATATTTGCTATTTCTATCATGCAGAATATATTAAAGTTGATATATATAAAAACCTAGTTAAATTTCATCAACATAATATCATAAACTACTGTCCAGATCTATTCCTGAGCAGGTGTGTCATTATTTTCATTTTCTGAAGATGCAGCGGTGTGAGAAACTTGGTCGTTTTGTGTGTTAACATGACTGTCCAAGGAATCATTGTCATCCAGATGAACAGTCTCAATCGGACCACCTCTTCTCAGTCTCCTACTTGCAACTCCAGATGGAAAAATACCACCAGATGGAGGAGGACCTCTAATTCTATCTCTATTAACATTCCTTAAGATTCTAAAACCAGAAACAGGCCCAGTCTCAACATCATCATGCACTCTAGCTTGTAATCCATCTCTTGCGACCGAAATGTCCATAACATTCGGTTCAGCTTGAGCTTGTAAGTTTTGACCTGACAATCTACCTGAGAAATTATTGAAGAATTCCCGCAGGACACCAGCCAGTGCTGCCAACCCATTAGGAGAATCCATTCCAGATTCGTCATCATCAGAATTAGGCGAGGGAGTTCTTGCGGAAAGCGGATCTTCGTTAGAAGGAGCCGCATTGGCTGTCCCAGTAACGCCAGAAGCAGAGGTATCTCCCACAGCGGCAGAAGGGTTGCCAATGACTCCACCATTATTTTGTTCCGGCTCATCAGGAACAGTGATAGTCAATGCTCTATCTTCAAACCCGTCAATGAGTTCACGTGCATTACTAATGATAGAGGCCAAATTGGGTAAAGTGACAGTAGTTTGATTTTCAAGCCCTTCACCGCGAATAGCAGGAACCTTTGATCTACAAAGTGGACATGAATTATTGGATTTGAACCATTCTGCAAGACAGGATTCACCAAATTTATGACCACAAGTGAGTTCAATTGGATAATGGTGGTAATCTTTAGGATTGACAACAGTTGGCTTGGTACCCTTGGAACGTTTATTATTGTCTATTGTGGTATCATCTTGTTGCTCGGTAGACATGGCCGGTGTTGTAGATGGGGATGCATCATTCAGTTTTATTTTCTTTGAAGTTGGCTTTTCAGCTCCATTCTCAAGTTCATTGGATTCTCGCTTTCTTTTGTTGGAAGATGCATCCGCATCGGCCTCAGCTTCATTTTCCTCGTTCTCCTCCTCTTCAAAGGAGTCATAACAAATAGGACAATCACGCTCGCTCATTTTCAAATCCTTAACATGTAATCTTTTTAAATGATTGAAAGTGTCTTGGGAAACCCCCCATGATTTCTTGAGAATTGAGCGGATAGTACGCAGTGCAATAGCAGTAGCCAATCTCACTAATATGTCAATGTTTTCTTGATTAGTGTCTGTGATTATTGGTATGTGTAGAATTAACAATCCAGTAGTAGGTGTAGAAGGCTCTTGCTGACCACCATAAACGTAATTCACTGTGAGAATGATATTTCTAGGCTCAACAGGCAATACGTTACGCAACGAAGAAGCTCTCAAATTACTCGGCATATTCAGTGATGATCTAGGTAAAACCGATGCAATAGAATTTGCCAATTGTTCCAGTGGTCTTAAGGCTCCAGTTGGCTGTGTTGGATCGTTCATAACCCCGTTTCGAGAAACATCAAAAGCTGGATAATCCAATCCACGGATTCCTCTCGGAGTGGTAGCTATTGCTATATTGCTCGATGGTGCTGGTTCAGCTCTTGTAGGTTCTGGATTTGGTTCGCCTTGCGATTGATTCACTTGTCCATTAAGTGATCCAGGCTGTGGCGTAGGTACCGGGGCAGTTCCAACGCTATTATTACTCTCTGAAGGTCTTGCAGGACTATTCAAAAACTGATGGATCATCATCACACGCTGATTCTCTGGTATATCGCTTGATTGGTCGCCGACTTCGATTCTGATCGTTTGGGTTTGATTGTCAGAGCGGGAAATCAGAACTGGCGGAAGCATATAGTGGCCATTGGAAAGTTGTTCTATCCCCACGCGGGCCATTCTCGTCGTCAATTCGGGAGCAGTTTCGGTTTCTGACATATTGGTAACTCTTCTTCTGGATATAGAGAGAAGTGAATAGTAAGCGTGATGAATCAGAAAATTTCTCCGTAACGAAATTACATCTATGCTAAATATAATGTTGGTGAAAAGCCATAAGAGGCCCTAAACAAATATTTAACAAAGGTATACGGGTCAGGATTGTACTAGGTTTTTCAGAATTTATCTATCGTCTCTAGACGGTGAGTTATAAAATAGTTTATGGAATCGAATTGAAAAATCGGGTGAAAAAAGATGATAGAGCACAAATCGTGGTAATTAGACAACTTAAGCACTGCTTTCACAACTACTTACTTTGTTTCTACTGGACTCAAGGAGCCATTTTTGCATTTTAAATTCGATCTCAAAAATTTGGCCCTAGTTTTAAATCTTTTTCCTATGAAATAAAGGTGTATGAGAGGACACATTGATCCCAAGAGCGCGAACAGAGTGGAGACATTCAAAACAGACCCTTTTGGTTGTGATCGTGACTTTATAGCAAAAGCCTGCGGTTTTGCAACTCGGATAGCTGCCATTGACCGTGAATTGAATGCCAAGACTCTTTGTTTGAAGGAACTGATTTCCTTGCAAGAAGCATTATTGCAAGTGGATCACGTTTCCTTTCGTGAACGTTTCTGGTCACAGCGTTTTGGTGCAAGACTTTACACAGTTTTAGTATTCTTTAATTTCGTCTATATGTTTCATGATACCGATGTAGATGATTCTAACTTTGACATTGTCGCAGAATACAATGATTGCTGTGAAACAATGTTGATCAATTATGAGAACTTCAATTATGTATACTGTTTCAAAATGTGGTTCTTAATGCAAGACCTTGACTATTTGCGAGTTGAATTGACAAAATCGGAGTTTGATGCTTTCACTTGTGATTTAATCAGAGTTAGCAATCAAAAGGTTTACAAGCCACATAGGAAGTACGAATCTTATTTCTTTTTTGTTTTTGATCTTGTGAAGCTGATATTGCTCTTAGGGACCGCGAAATATAAACCTCAACTCGCAACACTGTCTGGCACGGAAGTTCAACACATCACTGAAAAATTGCATTTGTTTGAAACAAATGATCTTTTACTTTGGGACACGGGTGATTCAATCCAAATGTATAAGCTGCTTGAGTTGCTGGATGCTATGCATGAAATACTTAAAATGGAGCTGTATGAAGCAGATAAAGTAATTGCTCATTACATATCTCATGTTGAATCTAATGTTCAAATCGATATTTCCAACATGGCTGAAATCAAAAATATCAACGAATGGTTCAATGATAGATGTGTGTTTGACCAGCTGCGCTGGAGTGAGGCTTTTTCTTCTAAGAAAATCCAAAATTTCAAAGAGATTCAAATGCACTTCGGTAATAAGAAATCAAATTCGGCTTCTGAACAAGAATCCCATTTGAATACAAATATTCAGGATAGTCGAGACACTTTCCCCACTATGAAGAAGTTTTTGGAAGTCGGCACCAACAATTTGTTGCTCATGAACTCTAAATCTGATCCTGCTTTAGTGAATGAATTCCTCACATGTGTCGTGAAATTGCTACACGGAGTAAATGTAGATTTTGCAGACCAAAAATGGACACAACTTATATGGACCGGAGAGGTTTTGCAATTGTTGAATTTACTTTTTGATTATGGCTTCATAAGTGAAAATGAGAGAAATAAGCAAAAATTAATCATTGAAGGGCGTGATTTGAATCTAGAAAATGGTCCTATTCAAATGAATACTACAAATAGCAAGAGCTCTAAGCAACAAAAAAGAGCAAAGAAGAAGCAAAGTAAAAAAAAAATAAGCAAATTGAATGGCGCAAAGAGTGCCAACAATTGTCAAGAAATTGTGCAGCCTGAGCAAAATGTGATATTATTTGAAGAACAAGCAGAGGGAAAAGACGCAAAAATATTGCAAGAAAGCAGATTTGAGAATTCAGCTAGTAGGGTTGAATACGAAGCATTGGCAGAAGCTTGTGAAATAAGAAATGAAGGTGAAGATAAAAGTAATTTCCATTTTGAAAATGGAACAGACTTTGAATCCGAGCTTACGATTGATGAAAAAAATTTACTCATAAAGAGAGACGAATTATCAATCATGTTTCCAAACATTGATCTCAAACATATCTCCATCATATTGGAAAATTCTAATGGTGAGTTGGACGAAGCCACGAATACATGTTTGAGTTACGAATTTTTGAAACCTGAGTTGGAAAAGCAGAATCAATCGATGAAATGGGTGGCCATTGAAAAGAAAAACGAGCATTACGTTCAAAAGCAGATCAAGAAACGAGAAGAGCAAGAAGATATCAAGATCATCATTGATCGTATAGACAAAGCAGATAAAATTTACGGTCTTCTTTTAATAGATGAAGGTGAACAGGAAAAAGTTACTTACTTCTTGAAGAGAAATAAGGATGACCTCTATAGAACAGTTCTTGACATTTTAGTAAATTGGAAAGATAATAAAGGGCTTGATGAACAAGGTACAAGAAATTTACATGAAACATCCCTTCCTGATACCAATACAACGGGATTAACCTACGCACAATCTTTATCATCTGATTTAACAAGAGATATAAAGCTGGAGAAATTAGATTTAGTTGAAGAAAGAATGACAAAGTCAGATTGGTCAACACTTGGTTATTACATCAAGAATAATCCATCATTGAAAATGCCATCCAGTTTTTATATCGACGCTCTTGTTTGGTTTGATTTTGATATTACAAAGGTGTTGATCTTGGCAAGCTCTTTATTGGAAGAAACAAGTATCAAAGACAGAAAAATCAAGCTTTCCAAGAAAGAAGTATTTGAGTTTATTGCAAATGATAAGTTACACAAAGCTTCAGATGATATATTTGGAGATGATTACGTTGAGTTTGAAATTCCGAAAAAGCACATTAGAGCTCAAAGGATGAGCGAAATAAATAGTGCAATCTCTTCCACTAAGTTGCACATGTCTTCCGAATCCAATAAAGCTGTTAAAGGTCATTATGCATCGACATTGTCCAAGTTGAAGAACGAGGTCAATGAAATAAGGTCTTTTGATCAGAAGGAAATGTATGATGCGATGTTGAATATGGCGCTACGAAATGACACAGTTGACCTACATTCTTTCACCCGGGATAACGCACTTGATCTCGTGAAAGAAGTGCTAGCAACATGGTGGGAAGATGAATTGTCGCAACGAACAGTACATGGAGGAACTGGCTTAAAAGCTGTTCATCTAAATTCATTCAAGATCATTACTGGTAGAGGTATCCACAGTGCAGGAAAGCCCGTTCTTAAAAATGCAGTTCAAAATTACTTACAGAGAGGCAATTGGATTTTTGAAGATAACACTGGATCTTTTGTGGTGTATGGGAAGAGGAAATAGTAACACATATCATGCATATACAGCACTGCATGTATACTTTTATGGTTAATGTCTGGTGTTGTGACAAAATTTGGGGGTACACAATTCATGCAAAAAAGCTTATTTTCTTAAAGGCTTGTACGTATGGTTACTTATTTTATTACCGGGAGTGTTCATAAATTAAAATGTGCTCTTGGAATTGCATAGATTGATTTTGCCAAGATACCCTGATTACATCAGCAAAGAGTTTAGCATGTTGGGACTCAATTGACTTTGAAAAACACACAGGCTCAGCAAATTCCAAAGAACACACAACATCAAAAGTGTGAAAATAATGATAGAATAATTGCAGCACTATTGCAGAAATTGGGTTCACTATATGGGAGGAGAAATATGCTTCTTAATGTAATGCCCCAAAAAGTTGTCCGATGCAAAATACGCAAATGCAATAACTAATGCAGTGATCTCTCTGATGTTGTGTGGGATGCATTTTATGGTACGATGAGTGGTTCAAAGTTCCCAGTGAAGACAATAGCGTTCCTCAAAGTTGTGCGGCAACACCGGAGCTATGGTTCTAAATTTTGGTCTCCTTAATGTATGTCTACAAGGGCAACCCACAAGAAAAGCAAGACAAGAACTTCAAGTTTTCTCTCTAGAGTTAGAATATTACAATCAATTGAAAAGGGCATTCTAAGTGATTAACCATAACTTTGATACTTAATCGCGTTCGTAACACCTATTTCAGTTAGGTGACAAAATAAATATAAACAAAAAGACGGGTGTGCATACAAAACAGAACATTTTTCTATCACCAAAATTGCCGCATTGAGATTATTGAACGAGTGCAGCGCAATTAGCGGAGCTGAAAATGACACAAAGAGGTTTGAAGAATGAGTTTCTTGGTGCAAATTTGAACGCTTGCGGCGTTGCAAAAACTTTGAAACTTCACACGCCTTTCTTGTAATGCCGTTTGAAGATTCACGGATTGTCCAAGACTTGTTAAATAATAAAATTGCATTTATGTAATAAAGAAATATGAAAATTAATTGATGTTTCTTCTTTTGAGACTGATTGCTGTCAAGCACAATTCCATTGGAGCAAAACTGATTACGACCACACAATAAGAGTAAAAAATTGCAGACACAAGCTAAAGTTCCTTAGTGAAATTTTCCAACAATGAAAAGAAGTATCCAGGTTACAGAAGACGAATATGTTCCAACGAAAGCTGTTAATGCAAGTAGACAAGAAATTACTAAAGACGAAACAATAGTTACAAAGAGCGTTTCCAAATGTGGGTTAGTGTGCAACGTTGTGCACATCAATCCCAACGGAGATGTGTTCGGAGCAGATCCATTGCCGATACCGATGTCTCTTTCCAGCTCCACATGCAGCACAGAATCGAATTCAAAAAGTAGAAAAATGAAAAAACGAGAGCCAAGAAAAAAATGAAAACTAAGCACAATAAATCATACCACAGTATCAACGAAGTGGATTGTCGCTTTCGTTGATCATTTTATCTTCATCAACTTTTTCTATCAGTACTATATCACTCTACTTTGAAATATTTTTTTTTGTTATTTCGTTCTTTAATGGTTGTTCTTATATCGTAAATATATATATATATACAAGTGCGTTGTTCATCCGCCTTATTTCTTTTTCTTTTCCTTTCTTGCAAGATTACCACCCAACTTTTCTTCGGTATAGTTGGAAGATAAGAGATCGAGGAAGTCATCGGTTTCCACATCCTCCTTCTTCTTGGACATACCAGTCTTGAGTCTGAGTTTCTTTTCTTCCTCTTCCTTCTTTCTCTCTTCTTCAACCTCCTTTGATGATTTACCAGATTGTTCAAAGGCTGCATATTTATTCTTGAACTTGTTCAATTTACCCTTAGATTCCGCATCCAGCATGGAAACATCTGGCTTGGATTGGTTCCAAAGAGGAGTGTTTCTTTGATCCAAGATCATTCTGATCTCATCTTTTGGATATTGAGACCTACGCTTGATAACTGACCCATCTGACAATTCAACGTATGTGTTGAATTTATGGTAAATAGCTGGTCTCGCTTTACCAATTGCAATCTTCTTCTTAGGTCTTGATGGAAGCGCTGCTTGAATCTGCACGCGTCCAGCGTATCCTCTACTTGATTGCAACAAACGTCCTGAGAACATCTTCCAAATGGCAAAAAGACATCTGTTTAAACACTCTGAAAAATTTGGTGAAAAATCTAAAAAATCAAGATTCATTTTCTTGCTGACGTAAGCACACTTTTTATCGCTTTCAATGAATGAGGCGTTCTTTATAATATTATCACAATGTTTGGCCTATTGTCGCTTTTGGTGGCATTTTTTGGAGGAGCATTTGTGATGCTTATTGCCATAGCTTATGTGGTTTGGATTCTGGCAAATCCGGTGCAAGTTGCTGTTAACGAAAGGGAAAAGGAGGAAATCCTCAAAGACATATCTGATAGCATTAAAAGAGGAGAGCCTGAAGGCTATAGAGACTTGAAAGCAACTGAGTTTTTTGAAAACAATTCAATTGGTCTCAAAGCATCGTATGAAGGTTGGTTAACAGTGACTTCAGAGTTTTATAGGTTCCCTCAATTGGCTTCTCTTGACTCTCCACCTAAACCCGATAATGAGGACACAACTATATCCGGCGTTACTTCAATTTTTAAAGGACGCAAGAATAAGCAAAAGGAAGAGGAGGAAGACCCAGCAGTGAAAACCTCAAACCAATTGAAGCAAATCAGGAGAAAACATAGGTTTTATGGTGTTCTTAAACACGGTAACCTGTTTTTGTACTCTGACGAATCGAGACATAACACAAAGGCGGTGATTGTTCTTTCAAGATTCTTAGTAACTATATGGCCGAGAAATTTAAATGAGAGTCAATTGTTCACCAAAAGAAGTGCGATTTGTCTTATCAATAAGGACGAATTGTCTCCTATTGATATTGAATCAATATTGCTAAACTCCGATGAAAATACCCAGGTTCCAAATGGTTCTTACTTCTTGTATTCTGACACTCATTATCAAAAAGAAGACCTCTACCTTGTCCTCCTCAAATCCTTAAAAAGGATTGAACCAGCTCCAACTGGATCAATCGATGACCTTTTTGATCCAACTTTGTTTGCAAAAACTCTTCATTATAAAACCTCTGATATGAATGATTTAATACAGTTTTTGAACTCTACTGAAGATCAGTTGACAACTAAAGCAATTAATGCTATTATTGGTAGACTTTTCTTGGCAGTAAACCACACTCCTGAATTCGAAGAAGCTTGTATCAAATTCATCGATACTAGATTGAAGAAGATCAGAACACCTGGTTTTCTTGATGATTTACAAATTAGAAGAATTAAAGTTGGTCATTCGGCCCCCTTTTTTACCAACCCACGATTGGAAAGATTATCACCTGAAGGTGATTTAGATGTCATTTTCAATTTCTTATATCATGGTGGCTTCATTGTTGAAGTTGCAACTAAAATCTTTATAAATTTGACCGGGTTCAAGCAACGTGAATTTGATGTTATCTTGAAAATTACTGTTAAGAAAATTAAAGGTGATATTTTAGTCCGAATGAAACAGCAACCTTCTAATAGAATATGGTATGCCTTCACTGAATCTCCTGAAATGGATTTAGATATTGAGCCAATATTCTCTTCAAGAGCTTTGAATTATGGCATTGTTAAGAATATGATTCAAAAACAATTCAAAGATGCATTGAACGAAACTTTGGTTTTACCTTTCATGGATAACATTGCCTTCTATGACACCTCATATGAATTATTCCGTGCTGGTATTTGGGATAAGAAATTTAGAGAAAAGTTGGCTACTGATCAATCACCAACTGAGGAAACCGAAATAAAGCCACCACCTTTACCTTCTAGAACAGAAGAACCAACTGATATGGTAGAAATGATGGATGTGCAGGCCGAAACTGACAAAGGAAAGGAGATCGTTAACGCTTCAGGTGTAAATCAGCTATCCTTCACTAAATCAATGCGTCGTGGATCCTCGAAGAATTCAGATGTTGAAAATCCTTTAGAACACATTGATGATCTCTCAACAGAGTTTTCCAAGGCAATTGGTATAGAAGAAAAGTCAATTGATATCGCTACATCAACAACAAGTCATGATTCTAAAGAAAAGATTAAACAAAAAGTGTCTGATTCTTACACTGTAATAAGACAATGGTACAATAAAAAAGTTTCTTCATCTAGTGCTAGTACACCCACCGATAACGTTTTTAGTAACAATGAAGAAAGTAATGCCGATGTCATATATGGTGCTTCCTATCCGATAACTGATGATCCAACTGTCGCGATATCTAAGGTAAGAAGATCTTCAATTTTAAAAGCAGAATCTTCAAAGAAAACTAGCGATAGTTATATTCCACCTGAAATGATTTCTAATAGAAGGTCAAAGCCATCACGAGCTAGTGTAGGTGCTTCCAGTTTATCAACTGTTATTGATTCCATCAACAGTGATTATCAAAGGTCTTCAGAAAAGCGATCTCCTGTTTCTTTAGAACAGCCATCATCCCCTGAAATGTTTATGAAAAGAGTTCCATCCAATGGAATAGTTAACCCCACCAGAAAAAGACATCCATCAGGCTCATATAACATTTATACTTCCAGTGCTGAGCAGGGTGGAATTTTGGAATTCGGAGAAGAGATTCAGACATCATCTTTATCACATAAAAAATCATCTGAATCTATTCAATTAAACCTCCCAAGCATTGCCAATGACTTGGAAAAAATTCCAACCACTATTGATGAGAAAACTGAGCCTGTTCCTTCAAATCAACATAAAAAAGTTCCTATCATAAAGCGAAAGCCACCATCGGGGCCTCCGGATCTCCCACATAGAGATATATCAAGTGCGGAAGGTTCAAAGACTGAAGATATATAATTAATTTAAGGATTATTGGGTATATAAAAGTTACATAAAATTTATTCATGCTATTGGACACCAACCGTAAAACATGTAAGCCAAATTGCTATCGCTAGTAGCAGCCTGTATTAGCAAATCTATTTGTAAATTGACACTAATGCATAATCCAGAAGTGTCCATGTACATTGTCCACGAATCGTCCGGTGTTAAAATGCCCTTAATTTTGTTTCTCAGGCGCGAATAGACTTCATTTCTTTGGGCTGTTGGATCTTTGTTCTTCTTTGTCCAATCTAAAAGGGGATCATGAACGAAAGACTCCAAGAAGTTCATTAACAAGTTTTCATTTTGTCTCATTTTAGACATGGTCAATTCAGAAACTTTTCTAAATCTACCTTCCCATTTCAAAACCCCTAACCCATCGACCATATTTTGTGTCATTCTAAACGGAACAATTTCGGGCACAGCCAAAGATTTACCCTTTTCAAAAATGCAGTCAAAATCAATATGCATGACATTTCCATTTCTTTCACTCAACATGATATTATCCAAATGCCTATCACCAATACCAACTAAATAGCCAACGATTGACATAACTGCGAGTGATGAGCAATATTGTGATCTAAAATCATACCAATGAACAACATTAGGCGCAGACTCAATCATCCAATCGCCCAAACAAGGCGTCATTTTATTACGGACCTCTAAGAATATTCTGACTTTGGAAGCATCTGTTGATTTTGACATATTCTCGGCCATCGTTTTTGTAAGTTGCATAACTTTAGGGTTTTTTTTCATAATTATTGGCCTCAATGTCTTGTAATTAGGAACCCACTCAATGATACCAGTTTTCTCACTTAATGGAGTCGCTCCATAACCTTGTATAGCCATATTACGCTTTTGAGTCTCGTGATCCTTTTTAAGAATATTGTTCATCACATTAGCAAATTCCATAACTTTATGATCTTTTCTAAGATCATCATTTGGTTTCATTAATAATGAAAAACGGCGGCCGTCACTACCATGCATGTCTATTTTCTTTGGCGACTGGAGGGAAGATAAAATTAAAACTCGTTTATCAAACTTTTGAAACGTAACAAAATCAAAGGAGTCATTCAGCTTGTAAAGTTGATCAAAATTGTGCTTGATGGGCAAAGCTAAATACGGACAATTGCCATCTGATTGGAAATTCAAATCTTTAAACAAATCAACATAACGTCTTTTTTTATCCACGCTAGCTGAACAAAGTTCATACATTTGCTTGATGAGATCATGGCACTTATGAAGAACCGAAACAAATGGTACTGTTTTTGAATTTTTGAAACCGACAGCCAAATTAGAATTGGAGCTTACTAAAGTTTCCCAGATTTCCTTACCTGCCTTTCTTCTACTGTTCATAAGTGATTTTTGCAAAGCAAAAACACTGTAAAGAATAACCGATGGATACAGTTTAGTCAGCATCACAACAATGCGTTGAATATTCTTCACAACGGCGGTTGATGAATGTAAAACTCTGGAAATTACCTGAGACAAGACAATATACCATTTGACTCCGATGTCTGAAATTTCAATGGCATCTTTCATCAACTGGTTGAGTGAATTGTGAGAATTCATCCTTAGTGATCCTGCTTTTTGTGATGCCAAATCGTACTTTTTGTAGTATTCAAGCCAAATAGTAATGGCCTTAGGAAAAATTTCATAAATATATTGTTTGGTTGCATCCGAATAACTAATGGCACGCATATACTGCATAACAATTGTATAATCTAACTCCCCAGTACCATCAACATCATCTTGAGCATCTAATAATTTACTCAAATAATTACCATATTGATAGAAAACTTCACTTTGTTTGTTAAATGCATTGTTTTTAGTTAATTGGACATAATCTCGTAGAATAACGTCACTACTGCCTTCGGAAGAATCCACTAACCATTTCAAATAGGTCAGTTTGAATCCCAAGTATTTAGAGTGCGTTTCATCCATAGCATCAATAAGTTTAGACAACTTCTTCAATGCAGACTGGTAATCTCCCTGTTCCCATAAAAGCTTGGAAAATTCAGCTCCAATTAACAAGGAAAACTCCGAACTGACCATCTTGTCGGTCGTTTGCTCATTTAAAATCAAAGCCTTGGTCAAATGTTTACTTGCATGAGGAAGTCTATGGTTTTCCCTTAAAATTCTTGAACCACCAATCAAAGAAGTTTGATATACATCTTGGAATTCTTTTGCGGGATGCAATTTGTAAATTGCGGATCTTAGAGAATGCACTTTCCAAATACATCTAAACTCGTTAACACTGTTATTCTGTCTCAATCGCAAAGTACTGGTTATGGAATCATCTTTTTTGACACATGATGCTAGTGCTTGAAAATCGTATAACCCATGCAACAAGGTCAAATATTTAGGTAATGTTGCACTAGTGTTTTTTGAAAGGTTCAACAATAATAATCCAATGTATTTTATTGCAGAATCTAAATGCATTTGTGTTTTCTCAATCTTATTCTCATTTAGCTGTATTAATGCCCGTGCAATCTGATAATAAATTGAAGCATCAGTTCCAGGAATTGAGATGGAATTGGAATCTTCGCTGATTGACGTCCACTTTTTCAATTCATTAATATCACCAGTGAATATAGAAGCTTGTAAACCATACAACAACCAGTCGGCGTTTATCACCTCATTAGAAGAGCAACCTGTCTTCTGTTCAAAATTCTTTAAATTCAATAACAATTGATCATACTCACAATTTCTGTCTAAACCATCTAACAATTCAGTAACTGACCTGTTATATTTCGTCTCATCTCCAGTATAAATATTCTCTTCAAAATCAAATTGTGCGATTGCTGTTAAAGATTGGTTGGATAATGTTTGATCTTCATTGTATTTAAACTTTAGCAACATATCATTCAAGTTGTTGTCTGAGAATACTTTCAAAACACCTTGCAATTGATCAAAGTCTTCAAGCTCAACATACATGTCTTTAAGCTCATTGGAGAAATCAGGCTCGTCAATATTCCCATTCTTGTTTCCTTTTTCAAGGTAGAAAACTGCAGATTCGTGAAGACCACATTCGGAAGAGCGCCGTGCAAGAATATAGGGATCAAATCTATCCAGGAATTTTTTAACTCTTTTTGTTAAGGTTTCATGATGAGGCTGTTTGGTATCATCTGAAGCCTTATTTAACCATGCCTTTAAAAATTGTAAAAAATCCATAATGGTCATAACACAACTTTTCCATTCTTCTCTAACATACTCATATTCTATTTCATCTTTTTTATGATTCAAAATATAGTTGAACTCTTCAAAGATTTGATCAATAAATTCAGCACTGGAGGAAGAATATGCGATAACAGCCAAAATTACATATGGTAATGCAAATTTGGAAACACTGATATCTAAGTAAGGAATATTGTTCAAAATGTTACTTCCAGTCTCTGATAACATACCAAGTTTTTTGAATAAATCATCTGCAGCATACAAAGTCATAGCGGATAATTTGATATACCATTCTTTATGATCTTTATATTCATCATAAATTGGAAATGCTAGATTTGGCATTCTTTTTTTCTTCCAACTAGCCATTTCTGTTTTCAATGATGTCAAAATGTTACCCGTTAATGGATCAATTTTGACTGATTTCGATGATAGCTTCAAAACATTAAATAACTGCATGTAGTCATGAATTGTGCAGGAGAGTAATTTTTGTTCATCAGGATTGATTGAAGTGATCAATAACTTGACAAGAATGTTTTGAACAAAATAAACCTGCAAATCTTCTAAATCAGAATTAGGACTAGTTGTCAAAGATGACACTAAAAGGTACTTATTCACATTATCTATATTGGTGGAATTGAAAGTATGATTGGAGCTAAAGGTTTCAATTTCAATGTTACCAACAAGTGATAGTAACTGAGCTGCTTTGAAACTGATACGAGTACCATATTCAGCAGTTGAGTCGTTACCTGCTATAATATTGTGGTTAATGTCCTTAAAACCAATCAATCCACCACTAGTAATAAATCGTGAAATACGTACCAAGAATATCTTGGTTAATTGTCCATTTTTTAGATTGAACATTTCATTTTGCATTTCTCTTTGATGGGTTGATGCCATGTTAATTAAAATGTCTAAGGCATGTTCCACAACCCAGTTGTTATCTGATTTTAGTTTTCTAAATGCATTATTTAAAAGATCACTGCGTCTATTTGGCCGAATCTGTAATGGAGACAGGTTTGGAATTTGTTTTATAGTAGACTCATAAGTGGAAAACCAATTTTTGACTCCACTAGACCCTTGGGATGAACACCAATGATGAATTTGTGAAATTAAGCTTGTTGATATTATCTGAATGCTTAAAGACAATGAAGGCCATTTAATGAACAATTGACAAACAATTGGATCAATAACATAAAGTTGACCTTGAGGAGACAATTTTTCAAAAAGGTGTTCCCAGCAAAGAATCGCTTCTTTTTGCAATTCTGGATATTGGAATGCAACTTGCAAACCATTCATGATTTGATTTAAACATGTTTCAAATGTTGGACAAATTTCAGACAAACACACCAAAGCTCTCATTGAGCAGAGTTTCAAAAGAAATGGCTGACTACCTTTGACATCACTGATTGTTGTAAAAATCAACTGAACAATAGTTAAAAGCCATCTATTATTCATGGTATTAGCTGCTTCTGGGCGCGAAGCACCTTCTGAACCATAGTTCAAAGTATCAGCAATTTCACCAATGGCATTGACAATTCTTTTAATACGATCTGAATCTGCCTTTGAATAAAATAAAAGAATTCTAAAAATCAAAAGTGGCAATTGAGGTGAAATCATTTCCATCAAATCGCCAAAATCAGTTTCAGGACCGACAACTTCATCTGCAATCAATAATTTCATAAGTTTGACCTTAGCATTTTTAGGAGTGACCACCAAAGAGTGCGCAACAACATTCACTAATTCGTGTAAAATCAAATCACTAATCTTCTGGATTTTGTTTTGTGATTTATTCTTCTTAATCTTCCCAACCATGATGTTTAAAGCGGCATTTTTCATTTTATGGAATAAAACGGGTACAGTGTATGAAGATGTTTTTTGAATGAATAACCATTCTGGGATATCCAAAGCAATACACAAATTGTTCAGCATGCTTGGTTTTGTTGTAATACTTTCCATGATTTTAAGACTGATTGGTGAAATGAAAGGCTCGACAACTTTCCAAGGTGTTATTCCCTTAGCGTTTGCACTATGACGTAACTGTGTAATTGCCATGTCAACTCTAAATTCATCCGCGTCACTCAGGAAGTCAATTATTTTGGTTAAGAGAAAATGGTAATTTGTATCAATTGATTTAATGGATAACAACTCACCAATTAATACAATCAATCCTTCAAATAAATGACTATTTGAACCATTGGGAACAGTGTTTTTGATCAGCACAATAATTTGATTAATATCATTCTCATATTGGTCATCATCGGAACATATTATTGCATAAGGGATGATATTAACAATCAATAATCTGACTTCTCGAAATACATTACTGAAGCAATTTTGAATAAATTTCCACAGAACACCCTCTAATGGAGGGTTTCTAAAATCAAGAAAAAAGTGTTTTAAAGTAGTGATAATTGAAATTGTTAAATTACCATCCGCATCATCAAAATGACCAACATTTTCAACAAATTCAGAAAGAAAAAAATTGTAAATCTCCATCATTTCAGGATTAGAATTCAATGATCTTCTTGACTCCAACTTCTTCTTGTTTATTTTGGTATCACAAACTGTACAAGTTAGCGTTTCAGAGTTGAAATTTCCTGATAAATGACAAGACAATTTGCTCATTGTGTTTAGGACTCTCATTCTAAAAATTGGGTCTGATATGGACTTGGAGGATCTCCAGTAATCTATGTATTCGGCAACTGTTGTTGTATAATTAAAATCGTGGTATGTTTCAATATTCCCATCCAATGTAGAGAATAGCAATGAATCAAATTTAGTTTGAAGCGTTTGGGAATATTTGATCTCGTATTTTTTACCTAGAGCTGAAAGAACTTTTTTCTCAACAACTGGTAAAGCGTTCATTCGCAGATAAGAAGAGTATAGAAATGCAATTGAATGTTTCAAGTCAACATGTAACGTTTTATCTAGCAAAGAAAGAACATATTCTTTTTTGTCTGCAGTGAGTTTCAAATTTGACCAAAAATAGGGTAGATTGTTAGATAATGTAAGCTTAATCGCCATTTTCAATAATGATTGAGATAAAACTATATGCGTAGAAGGAAACTTAGTGAACAATGGCCAATTAAGTAACTCGCGACTTTTAGAGCCCAGAAGTTGTAATTGAAGAAAAGTAGGGGTATCGCTCTCGTAGTAAAAATCTGTTGTTAGTTGTAAAAGTTTTGCATATAATTCGTCATAAATCTCTATTGTTTCATTATCCTGCAAACTCAATGATTCATTGACCACTATACTTTTCAAACAAAACCAACATTTGTTGAAATAGCTTTCTAATGACAAATTTGAAGGTAAATGTTTGGTTAAAATGTCGCATGTTGAAGGATGAATGATGATACTAAGGATTCTAATTGAAATTGATAATCGAGATACTTTTTCCTTGTTTATCAGCTCAAATTCTGTCAGTGAACCATACTCTTTAATCTTACTATTTGAATTTGTGAATGACTGTAAAATACGCGTCAAAGCAGAATCGAGTCTTTTGAACAATGTTTTTCTTTGCTGTGTAATATACTTTTGCACCTTCAAGTCCCCCACTTGTGCGTATGCTGAAATGATAGGAATAACACATATGGAAGCATGCTCAACGATTTCCACTGGAAATTTGATTCTATTGAAAAAGGGTATCAACGATTCCAATAGCAGTATATGATGGTTGGACTTTTCGATTGTTGTTGGATGCTCTGTATAAAGACGGGTGATGACTTGAAACACTTTCAAGAGAATGTCAATGTCATTTTGATCAACGCTCTTGATGAGGTCCTTCTTGGCGTATGCGGGCAAAATGTAAGTGAAAAACGACGTACCAGACGTCTTGACCTGTTCCTCAGAGACAGCCGGCTGCTGGAGCAGAATTTCAATGATTTCAGCCAGTTTTTCGCTGCTTGACATCTGTATGAAGAAAGAAGATCTGTTATAGGAAATTACGCGTCAGTTTCAGTATATTTGAAATTTATCGTATACAAGTTAGAAGTGTATGGGGGAGTATAAAACATTATAAGGATGTATATGTTTTGAAAACTGCAATTGTGGTATGGTGATTATCGATGCTATTTTGGTATATCACGTGATGAGAAATGGAGTCTTAAACTCACTCAATTCTTAGGTTTTCTGAAAAGAAGAATGTGTGGCTCGGGAGCATGACATGCGTAATGGACCCAGCCTAGTGACTGAGTGATTCCCAAATCAGATCTCCATTCCTCTTCGTTCAGGATCTTGAACGTGCCGTTCTCGCAGAAGAAATCAGATGGAATGATCTTCAGCATCTCGCGTGGCAGAGCGACGTGTCTGTACTCGTAGTTGTCGTCAGAGTAGCGAGGTGAATAGTAGTATTTACCACGAAACGTGTAAATTTTGTCCCGCGTCTCCTGCTGCAAAGGCATGGCCACTCTCTTAGCTGGAAGCTGCTGTTGACGAGACATGTCTAATGAACAACTATTCCAGATGCATAACTGAAAACATCAACAACTTTTTTTCACCACTCTGATCTGTTGCTTACGTAATGGATTCGATTATCGAGGTTGCATTGGTGGAAGACGAGGTTTCGACGCGACCAATTCCAATAGCGATGCTGCTGGAGCAGGAAGAATTGGATTTAAAAGACATAGGTTTGTCTGGAGTTTGCTCGCATTCAAATCCGGATTCCCAAATACCTTTTATTCGTATCGGAGAGAAAGAACACTGGGGTGGTGTCATTGAAAAGATGAGAGGGAATTCATTCAATGGATGTGTCTTGGTTCTTGAAAACTCTAGTCAATTGAGTGGTTTGGATGTTTACATACATGAAGAAGTGACACTGATGTGGAATCCAAAAATTGATGGTTTCCAGTGGAGAGACTGGACCAATGCAGGCATTGACAATGGCGCGAATTTATGCCTTAAAATCACAAACGATACATTGTTAGATGCTGAAAATTGGCTATATGAGCCTATCAAACACATCATAGTCGAAGATGAACTGACATGCCCAGAAAATGTACACTTTCTACAACAGATATACCAGGTATTGGCATTCAGAGTACCCACGTTGATCTTTGGCTCAAAATTTGACACATCTTATCCGGATAAACTAATATCCATCATTTCAAACTCGCTGCCGTTGTGTGATGAAATCACAATAACGGCTCAGGATATGTTGATCAGATCAAACGTGCCTAAGCACACATTATCAAACCCAAAGTTTATGTTGCAATCTCCTTTAGAACCTGCCATATTCAGTTTACCTTTGGATATATACGAAAACTTTGAAAATGACACTTTTAAATATGATCAATATGAAAAGGCCCTGTTCAGTGCAATGACTCTCTTGACTTCAAAAGAAAATCAAGAGACCCTTGAAATTATTTGTGTTGGTCCGGGACGTGGTCCATTGGTGGACAGATTGTTTAGAGTGATTGATTTCTTGGAATTAGATTACTCAAAATTTAATCTAACGCTTGTTGAGCAGAATGAAATAGTTATTCCATTACTAAAACAGAGAAACGCTGCCAATTGGATGGGGAAAGCAAAGATTCATCATACCGATGTTCGTTTTTGGGAAGAAGCTTCAAAAGATTTTCCGGGTTTCAATCTGGTGTTCTCTGAGCTCATCGGTTCATTTGGATGTAATGAATTGATGCCAGAGGTTTTGCAACCAGTAATGAAGTATAGAAACCCTAAAGAGTGCATTTTCATTCCTGAATCTATTCAATCTTATGCGATACCCGTACATAGTCCCATTTTAAACGGGCTATCAATCCGAGAAAATATGAAGGTTTCAGTACCCTTGATCCCCCATTACCATTTATTATCTGCTCCAATTTTCTTGTGGGAGTTTGCATATAAAGATTCCAGTGTGTGTGCCAAATTGTCGAAAAGTAGTTCACATACCATTGTTTCTGATTGTACCTCAAAGATAGATGGATTTGCTGGTTATTTCAAATCTGTGCTATTTCCAGGTATAACAATTGATAATCTGCCGCATGTACCAAAATCTTGGGCTGCTTGTCAAAATCAAACGCATTCTTGGTTCCCGCTATATATGTCCTTACGAGAATCTATTAAAATCACCAAAAATCAAAAACTGGAACTCAGCTTCTCTCGAGAATCCTCTGATCACACTTTGGAATACAAATACGGAATTAAAACGTTAAACAAGGAAACTAGCGAGAAATTCGAATTCCAATTAAATCATCAGTAATACCCGTCATACGTATCATCTTTGTTCATACAACTTTATACAGAAAGAACTTCATAATACATACATACCTAAATATAAATCCCTTGAGTCATTAACTGGAATTGATCATACAATTTGGTGTAAGCAGAGTTCAAACTCTTCTTGATCAAAACTTCAATGAAGTGGTCAACTTCCTCATCAGACATCGACAATTCAAATCTTTGCTTCAATTTCAGACTGGTGTTGGCCCCAAGCATGAAACATGGCAATGAAGAGTCTTTCTGCATCAAAGCAACCATATCAACAATAACATCGGCGTGGTTTCTTAATGACTTGAAAGCTGCTTTGGTCAATTCAACAAAATATTTAAAATACTGAGATTCGGCCCCGCCTAAAATGTCGACATATTCTTGTGTCAACTTAAAAGGAGCAGCTTCAAATCCAATGGAGCCTGGTGAATTCGATAACAAGAAACCAAAATCAATGTGAACAATGTGACCTTCGGAATCAAACATGATGTTACCATTATGTCTATCCTTAATTTGGAGAATGTAACAAATAACAGAATAAGCAGAAAGAGACTTTGCAAAGTTTTCTTGAGCTCTTTGATATTTGGCGCTTGATTCTTCACCAAAAAGTAATATGAAATGATCTTTCAGACTGATACCAACAGGAACTTCACCTTGATCTATCATGTGTTGCTCTAAGGCTTTCTTAATAGAATGAACAGAGACTGCATTTGTAATAGTTTCAACTAGACCAGTGGAAATGGATGTGACTAAAATTTTCATCTTTTTAACCCAAACTTTCACATTATCTTGATACCAAATATTGGCCATCAATTGGATCAATTGACAAGCAAAGGCTTCCTGAGCCAAATCATCGCCTGTTTTAGCAATCATTGAAAAAAGATTCCAATTTTCTAAATGACCAAAAGGAGATTCGGCCTTAATCCTTTCTTTCTTCGTTTGCCAATCTTCACCCAAATATGAGATACCGGCAACTTTCATATCGTTCATTAATTTTCTTTCGCCAGCCGGTTCTAGCGTTTCATCCGATACCTCATGTGCTAATTCTTTTTGTTTAACATTCATTGATTCAATGATACGTTCTTTTAATGCATTTGCTTGATCGGTTGGAATTGGTGAATTTGCGGATTGAAGTTGTTGTAGCATAATAGATGCAATTCTCAATTGACCAGTAATTAAGTCTCTATCGCGTAAAGTACTTGATTGGGAACCAGACGCAGTTGAAATACTAGATGTTGATAATTTATTAGTCAATTTGACAACGGAGATATCAGCTAAATCAGACTCGATGATTTCAGAATCAGAAATAACTTCATTCAATTGAGATTGATTTTTCGACTCTTGAATTAATTTTTCAGTATTCCTATGTTTGCCAGATTTGTATGCTAGATCAAATTTGTATTTGTTCTTTTTAGAAGTACCAAAATCACCGGATTCCTCTATATTGTGTAAAATCTTTTTATTGTGTGGTAATAATGGGTTGAAATCAACTGAATCTCCAAGATATTCAATCAAAAGTAAATACGGGACTCTTTCCGCTGAATTCAAAACTGCTGACTCGTTAACAGCAATTCTACAGATCTTGTGAAGATGGCCCTTTTTACTTTTTGGTAGAAGCATAGGAATATCAATTTCACAAGGTAAATCCCGATTGAGAACGGATAATTCTGCTTTCAAAGTGGATAACCTGGCCTCCTTAGGAACCTTTGAAAGTCTGATTGAAATGTTCTGTAGGGCAATAACAAATTGAGTTTCGTTTTTGAAATAGTTGGACTTCAATAACTTTTCCTGTTGTTCAAGGGTCAGATTAACGTGTTGGTTGTATTTTGGTGAATGGATACTGTTAGCGGCGGAGTTGGTGGGAGTATCAAATGGGTCATCTATGCTGTCTCTAAGTTCAGTGGAGTTTCTTCTTGAAGCGTCAGATGAGTATCCGGTTGACAAATCTAAATGCAAATCCGTGTTCTCCTTGGTTTCATTTTTCAAAGACATTTGTAAATCAGGCAATGAATGTGTGAAATCGGTATGGTTATGATGGATATGGTGTAACTCCGAATCGACCAATGCGGTAGAAGAATGGGTTTTGGTTAGACTAGTAAGAGCAGAGGCTCTAGACTTCTTTTTCATGTTTTCTATGCTTCCCGCTTCAGGTCTTGAGGATCTCAAATCATCAGATTTTCTACTGGAGGATTCTGTATGGCCCCCCTCAGAGGATGGAGATGGAGAGGGGGAAGAAACTTGTCTAGTTAAGGTTGCCGATCTAGGACGAGCAGAAGGACTTTCTGTATTCTTCCTTTTAGATCTAATGGATTCGCCAACTGCAGCGTTGTTTTTAGTGTTCTTCTTAGTCAAGTTTTCAGTCAGATTCCTTTGAACATCTTTCAAAACTTCAAAAACCATGGCCTTCACTTGCTTTCCTTGTAATTTAACTAGAGGCGACACGTGCTCCGTGACTTGCGGAATGGTTACACCGGCCATCATTGAAGTGACCATCACTATTGACGGAAAAATGTTTGGTTGAAATTTGGTACTCAACTCGGTCTTGGCCGCCCCAGTGGAAGCAATGATGGAAGATGCGGTTGTGAAATGGTTCGTGGAGTAATTGAAATAATCGTATTGTAGCTCGTTGATCAATCTTTTGCATGTTTGAAATCCAATACTTTCAGGTTCCGCTGATAAGTCTTGTAAGAGCGCCTGTAGATGCCAAAAAGTCATCAAGGCAAAATGTGGGTCCTTGGTACACAGGGTCTTGATCATCTCTTCTAAGGCCATACTCTGAGTGTCCACAGTGATCAAAAGCTGGAGAAACTGAGGCACGTAGAACCTCAACTCGGCTATGGGATACTGCTGAATGCGCACGCAAACATGATACTGAACCGCGAGGTTCTCCTTATGCTCTAAAAGCGAGATGCAATTGTACAACTCCAGGTCGCGACGGTGGATCTGGTCGTATAGGTCGAGTGAGCTCTCCATCTTTACGAGCAGAATCAATCAAAACAACCAAAAGAGCACCTCCTACTAAGGAAAATCACGTAAACCACCAAGCAAAGAATTTATGCCAACAAACCGAAAAGAAGAAGGTCACGTGATGCTTACGTAATCATCGGCTCAAAGACCGTTTTCCCTCATTCTATGGCTGCTTCTACTCAGTGGCCGCACTTACAGCCACCGGGCCTATTGGCTCTTTGAGGGCTTTTTATTTAAACAAGAATCATACTTGAAATTTATGCTGAGCAAATGGAAATTGAATCTCTCACTCTCTCTCTTCATGTGGCAAAAAAACATTAGTACCCTCTTCTTTACTTAAAAGCACCGCTGTTGTTCAGAACCAGTCCGATGTCCCAATTGGATACCGCATCGGTTACATATAGAGCCACGCCGGGTGCGTCGCATCGCACGCCGAAAAAACACCATCACAGTAGCAGACACGAACAGGATGTTCCTCCTGCTCAACGTTTTCGCGTTAGCTACCAGAAGGTGATGCTTGAGGTGGACTTGGAGCGTCAGTTCCTGGTGGGTGAAACTGAAATAACGGTCTCGCCTCTTGACGATTCCCTCAAGACGATCAAATTGGATTGTCGAGGAATGCAAATCCATTCAGTGGCCATCAACGATCGGCGGGCCTCGTTTTCATACGATGACTTCTTACAAAATGCAGAGTATATGAACGATCCCGAGAACCCAATACTGGCGGAGTATAAATATGATCCCTTTTTTGACACTAATTCAAGTAACGTGGGTATTAATCAACACCATATGATGAGGTCTAAGTATTACCCATTGTTTTCAGATCAGAACGACACCGATGAGCCGGAAACTGCGTATTCAACATGTTCTTCTGAACTCTCCATCATCGTCCCAGATAGTGTGAAGATAAGAGTTCAGGCGAACGGTTCAGCCCAAACGCCGACTGTTAGATCCACAACTATGACTCCGCAAACACTGAATAATTCAAGCGATAGAATGTACACACCATTGAACATCAAGATCAAGTATGTTGTTAAGAACTGTAAAAACGGGGTTTTGTTTCATGGTGGTAAACTCTCTGGCATACCTAAAACCCAATGGTATTGTTACACATACAATAATGATTTTGGCTGTAGTGCCAGCTCGTGGGTTCCGTGCATTGATAACATTTATGAAAAACCTGCTTGGGACATCAATATTATTGTTCCTAAAACTCTTGATGATTTGGTCTCTAAGGATAATCATCGTACAGATGCTGAAAATGCTCAGCAGGCAAATGAAGAAAATGGGGCTAAGAAGATCACCGAAAATGCGTCTAATAATACTCAAACAAAAAATAATGATGAAAAGAATGACAATGAATCACCAATAGTAACGACTCCTATCAAGTCCAATATTGATGTTGATGATGCAAATGTCAGTCACCTCGGCGATCAAGATGATGATGAGGAGGACGAGGATGATGACGATGACGAAAATTCGAAAATCGAAATAGTGGTTGCAGTTCCAGATTCTGTTCATTTCACAGAAATACCTCATGAAACTGATGATTCAAAAAAGATAGTCAATTTCCAATTCTTCATCCCTGTCTGCGCACATCATCTTGGTTTTGCCGTTGGACCATTCGAAGTCACCCCCATGTTGGAATTGAAATCCGGTACTGATGATTTGACTACAAACACTGCCCAATCAGCAACAGTCGCGAGTGCAGAAGCTTATGATCCTTCTGATCCTTCCTCCGCTGGCTCTGCTGCTTCAACTAAAACACCAACTCTTTTCTATTTCTTAACAGGTCAAAAGGAAAACGTTCTCAATTCTACTGCATTCATGTACAAAGTATTTGACTTTTTTTCAAAAGAATTCAGTTCATATCCATTCAGCAGTTATTCAATTGTTTTCCTTGATGATTTCCCTTCTCAGCCATGCTCCTTTGCTGGTATGACTATCGCATCCACTAATTTATTATATCCCCCAAGTCATATCGACCCAATTTTCACCACGACGGAAGTTTTAACATGTGCTTTGGCAGAACAATATTCTGGTATTAATGTTTTGCCAAAAACCTTGAATGATATTTGGTGTGTCATTGGTATATCAAGATTTATGGCAATGATGTTTCTGAAAAAAGTTTTTGGTAATAACTATTACAAGTTCACATTAAAAAAGAGAACTGAACTGTTATGTGAGATTGATGTTGCTCAAAGACCACTTTCAAATCAAGCTTTCACTTTCCCAATGAACATGGATCAAGACTTGGATTTAATCAAGTTAAAATCATCGTTGGTTTTAACTATTCTTGACAAAAGAATGACTAAAACAGATAAATCTTTTGGGCTCTATAGAGTCATTCCAAAGATTTTTGTTCAAGCTTTGTCCAATGATTTACCCAATGGTAACTGTTTATCAACTGGCCATTTCCAAAAGCTTTGTGAGAAGGTTGCTCATAACAGGTTAGACGCCTTTTTTCAAAATTGGATTCATAATCCAGGTGTTCCAATGTTTAGAGTTGTTCAAAAGTTCAACAAGAAAAGAATGTTTATTGAAATGTCCATTTCACAAACTCAAAGAGGGACATTCCACAAAGGTTCTTTGAGTGAAGATGAAAGAGCATTAACATTGGGGGCTGATATTGCCGAACTGGTTGAAAATTTCAAATTTCAAAGATTTGTAGATGAAGCAAATTGGCAAATCACTCAAATAGATGACTATGAAGCGCAAAATGTTTTTGTTGGTCCTGTTACTGTTAGAATACACGAATCAGACGGGTCACCTTATGAACATATAATGAATATCAATTATCCTTATTCCAAAATGGACATTCAGTACAATACAAAATACAGGAGAAAAAAGAAGAAGGATGGTACCAATGATGAAGGTGAAGAAGAAGAGATTCAAGCACCAAAGGAAAAGGAAAAGAAGAAGAAAAAAGATATAATAAAAGAAGATGAAGAACCAAAGATTAATAAATTTGGTGATGTTTTGATGTCTGCTGTTGAAGTTCAAAACTGGGGTCTTCGTGAAGATGAGCCACAGGTGAATGATGATGTTGAAATGGATGCATTCGAATGGTTGAGATTTGATGCTGATTCTGAATGGGTATGTGATATGACTGTTAATTTAAGTGATCAAATGTTTGAATCTCAACTAAGACAAGATCGTGATGTCCAAGCACAGTATGAATCCATCAGACACTTTGCTACACAATTAAATCCAACTGTTCACTCCGCCAAGGTCCTATTAAGAACAGTTTTAGATAAAAGATACTTTTATGGTGTTCGTGTTGAGGCCATTAGAGCATTGGCTTCTTTATCCAAGGTTGAAAATGATCATGTTGGTATGAGATATTTGTTGAGAGCCTTCAAGTATTTGTTTTGTTACTCTAACGAAATTAAGATCAACGAATATGATGAGTTAAATTGGAAAGAATACATTCCCAAACCCAACCAGTTTGTTGATTTTACTGATATGTATTTACAAACAGCGTTTGTTAAAGCATTCATGATTATCAAAAATAAAGATGGTGATGCTCCAATTGAAATCAAAAAGATTGTTCTTGGTTTATTAAAATATAATGACAATGATGGTAACAATTTTGATGATTGTTATTATGTTTGTGCATTATTGAAAGCTGTTACAGCTCATATTATCAGTAGCAATAAAAGCATTGCAAATTTACATGCTTTAGCTGCTTCTGAAGATTCAGAAGGTCAGGATGTTCTGCTTGAAGTTAAAAATGATATGGATCATTATGTTACTGATGCCATTTATGAGTTAAATAGATGTGAAAAAATGGATCGTTGGACTACATCTTATAAGCAAATAATTACGAAGACAGTTTTGGAACAAAAAATTAAATTGGCAAGAGCTGGACTAGCAAAGTTTTCTTTCTTTGACTTGCTACCTTATACACAATCGTCTTATAATGAAGATATTAGGATTGTTGCTTATGAAGGTTTGTTGTTACTTGGTGGTTTGAGAAATAAAAAAATTTTGTCATTTTATTTCCTTGCGATGGCAATGGAAGATTCGAACTACATGAAATATGAGCTTAACAAAAAATTGAGTTATGTCATTGGTGTTTCTGGATTATCTAACACTACCATTGGAATTGATGATCCAGAATTTTTGCCAGATATTGATGGAGATAATAATTCAGGCGATGTTATCAAGATCGGTAATGGAGATGAAATGAATAGTCTAACCTCACTTCGAATGAGTAAGGACAATTATCATAAGAAGGTGATCAACCATTCTATTGAAACTTTAAGGGAAGCCTTAAGTCTTGGTAAGGGTTTGAAAAAGAATCTTTGGAAAGGTATACATTCATGTTTGTTAAGTATCAATGCTAAAAGAAATTTGTTTGATGTTGCTACAGTCTTGTTTGAAGCAAGAGACTCGTTTGAAGTTGTCATTAACAGACCGATGAACAAGAAACTTGTTGTGAAGATTGAAGCCAAGTTTGTCCCCGGTTTCCTATTATCTGATGGTAACAAGCCCAAGAACTCCACCAAGATAATTAATAAAGTCAAGCATGAAGTTATTGCAAATGAGGAAGACAGTCAAGAAGCTGTTCCAAAAGTAGCCGAAGCTGCTCCAGAAAATGAAAATACGTCAACTAATACTGAAATAGTTAATGTTGCAAACAATGAAGTCACTGTTCAATCAACAAATGTATCTCCACGTGGCGGATCCGCGCTTGAGAAATCATCAGAGGCCAACGCTCCGACATTTGTTATCAAGATCAAGAGGGAGAGTAGATTTAAGATTCAATTACCAAAGTTCAAATTTAAACCTTTACAAAGAACTGATTTACGTTTTGAACCAAACTTACCTTTGCGTATACCTAATGGGGCTCATAATTTTGTGTCTCACAAATCACTAAGCACCCGACCAGTGACCAAATCAAATTTTGTCAAGATAACTCGTAGTGGTGACGAGTGCAAAGTTCAAATTAAGATCAACCCTTCCAAATTTAATGAGATTGTAGATAAGAGAAGAGTCATTCGTAAGGTTATAAGAAATGATAACAGTTTGCCATTAAGATTTGTCAGAATCAACACTCTCAAGAAGTTGGTTGAAGTTTGTACTGATGACAGATTTGGTGGTCTCAGGAATGTTTTAACATCACATAGAAGGCATGATCAGCCAATCATGGAACTTACTCCTTGCATGATAAAACCAATTCACTCAATGAATGTTACATTGAAAATAGATTCTGCTAAATGGAAGGCCTATCTTGTTGAGAAAGGTAAGAGTTCTATCGTGAAATCAGAAAGCGACTTGTGAGAGATGAGACTTTCTCATTGAACATTTTCACTTCCTAAAGCTTGTTTGTTTATTCAGGTTGATGGACCTATTCCAAATATCTCACGAATGCTAACTTTAGATTCCAAGTTTTGATCCATTGGAAAGTTTCTAAAATAAAATCATTAAATTGAAAGTTTTGACGACTCTTCAACCTCCTATGTTAGAACAATATTGTATAATTAGAAAAAAACTTATTTAATACACAAAAACAAACTGCTATCTAATCTAGCTAACCTAATCACTGAATTCCTCTTCACTAACATTATCAGACTCAGCAATGGATTCATCATCTTCGTCAGAGAAATCGCCCTCATCGGATCCCTCATCTGCTTCTTCTGAATAGTCTTCTTCATCTTCCGGATTATCATCAGAAGGATCAAAGTCAGATTCAGGTTCTTCACTTTCCATGTCAGAGCTATCACCGTCACCGGTCAAGAAGGACCAACCACCATCCTTGAAGAATTGGTAAGGATCTGAATTAATGGTTTTCATAATTGGTGCCCAATTCAAATTGACAGGACCTTCGGAGTATGGAATGTCGACATCAGTCAACCAGGCCTTAACATCTTCCAACGATTCCATTGGAATAGTTGATATTTGTGAAACCGGTCTTGTGAAATCTTTAAACACAAAAACCATATCAAAGTTTTTAAGACCAAATTGAACACGTTCTAAATGAGCAACTTCAACTTCCTCTAATGTTATGACCATGAACGGCAAATCAACCAATTGAACAAGACAATCTCTCGATGGAATACAAGTAACACTTGATCTTGAAGGAACACCTTGGAAACCCAATTCCCTGAATGGGATATCCAAATCAAACTGACCCTTAGACGCATCAGCGATGAGCTCAGCAAACGCTTTAAATTCTTTGTCTAGCATAGCACGTCTTCTTCTTTCCTCTTGTTCTTGTTCCAATTCATCCTCATCACCATATCTGTATTTTCTCTTTCTGTTCCCGGTCTCATCAACTGCCATATCAGAAGCTTCACGATAAAGTTGGAAATCATAAGTCTTCTTTTTACCAATCATGATTGGAGTCTTCAAATGGCAATGGATAAGAACTAACAATTCACCCTTTGAAGGTTGAAAGAACAAATGCTTGATATTAGAAAATAGAATGTCAACTCTTTGGTCAGATCTAACCATTGATTGATAACGAATACCATTTTGATGAATTGTAACATGACCAGGATATCTTTTAGTTTCAGGGGTTGGTCTAACAAAAACATTATCCAATCTTCTTGGTCTGTTAGCTTCAATTAAATTAGCCTGTGTAACAATATCAGCACGCTCCTTCTTGTCAGCCTCACGCTTAACAGCGTCCTTCTTCATGTCAGTAATTTTCTTTAAAACTTCTGACATTCTAGCACCATCCTTGGATCTAAATGTGAGTGAACGAACAAATTGTTTATCATCTCCTTGTTCATAAGGCAAGTCATCCCTTCTTGCACCACCAACGGCACCTGGAGAATTGAAGTTCAATCTTAAATGGGTGTATTCACCTTCTTCCGTCTTCGAACCATTTTTGTAAGAATTAATATGGAATGGAACTGGTCTGCCCATGATTGGTAACAGAATAGTTTGGTTTTTCGTGTCAATATGAATCTTTAAATCTTTAACGTTATTTGGAATTTGAGACTCTCTGATGTAAGATTCGTATCTTTTGAAAACGGCTCTCTTTTCACCACCTTCCTTGGCATCAGAAGGGTCAAATCTTTCCAAACCTTCTTTTTGCCTCTTGGCGTGAAGTTCAATTTGCAACTCTTTATGAATTTGAGTTTGATCTTCTTCTGCACCCTTTTGTTCGGCTCTCATCTTAGCTTTAAGCACACGAGTGTTAGCGGCAGACATTAATTCGTCATCAAATTTCTCGGTCTTGATTTCGGACTTAACCTTGCTATCTTCCTTACTAGCGTCATCAAAGTAGAAAGTGACATCCTTTTTAGCTTTGAGGAATTCTGTTAAAAGAATAGGTTCCCCACCGGTAACACGAACAGTGTCAGCAAGCATGAGACCATATTCACCTTGCTTATCATCCTTCAAACCTTGGAAACCAAGAACTAAATTAACAACAGATGATTCGTGGATAACACGTTCATTCTTGGCATTGATAATACATTGAGAATCTCTGAAATCGATACCGATAAGAGAACCAATGTTTTTAACAAAGAAATCCTTCATATCTGGTCTTTCCTTTGAAATGTATTCAACAGCAGATGTGTACAAACCCTTGGTAGTGACACCATCTTTAAGTTCGTTTAAAACAAATTGTTGTAATTTGAGTAAGAAATCATAATTCTTGGTCATTTCAGGGGTTGGCTGGATGAGGAAAGTTCTTGAGATGTTGGAGCAATATGATTTGTATCTTAGCCCAAGAGAAGCCAAGATAACAGGACCTGAAAGCTTGGCAGAGGATGATTCAACTGAAAATTTTAGTTGGTATGAGCCATTGGATTGAACAATTGGCTTATAAGACCAATCGAGATTGTTCAAATCAAAATCTTTACCAAGCTTCTTCATATTCTTTGAATCATCCATTGATTTGAAAAACTTAGAGTCGTCAATTTTGTTTTCCAATTTATCTGCAAGTTTAGCATTAGAAACATTCTTATCTTCATCAACAATGGTTGACATTTCATCTAAGAAATAAGACATCATGTTGACAGAAGCACGAGCAGAAACCCTCAAGTTTTTTTGCTCATCGTCATCCTTCAATTCCAATGAGATAGAAACACCAAGGGAAACATCAACCTGGGTGTATTTCTTAGATTCTTCTTCCCAAAGTGGTGACCATTCAACAATGAACTTACCTTCGTATCTATCCTTAGACAGAATACCAATAGTTTTTTTCTCATTGATTGATTCCTTGATGGCTGTGAAAAACTCGTGGAATTTAGCTTTATTGTGTTCAGGATCTTTATTACGAGCAAGAATTGTCAAATTGTTATTAGCAGTCAAAGGTTGTAAATATTTGGCCTTTGAAACTGAAGTGACAACAATGGTCTTCGACTTTGTAATGTATAATGCAGTAGCAGGAAATTCATAACCCAACAACCAAGTGTGTAAAACAGTTGACTTTTGGTAAGGGTTGGAATCGTCTGAAGAACCAACGACAACAACAAGTCCGGAGACATGTTTAAAGTCGTCAGTGGCAAGACTCTTTTGCAAATGTGCAAGTCTGCGCTTGAACACGATAGGATCGATCGTGATATCTGCCATTGCGTGGAGAGATTGAATGAAGAAAGAGACGTGTTTGTGAAAATGATGAAAAAAGGCGCGTCGCGAAGCGTATGCTCATTTTCCCCCAAAATGCTCATTTTAGATATATTTGTTCTTTAAATGATCCTTATGAGCGTCTTTAGAAACTAATTATAACGTATTTTAAGTAGCTCAAAACAATTCAATACTTTTTGTTACTTGAACATGGTTCTAACGGCCAAAGAGGTACATTTTGTGTGATTTCCGAGAAGCTCAAAAGGTCTTGGTTGCCTTTATCGAGCCATTTCCAAGCGGTTTTTGCTTCACTTAGATCCTGACTCTAGACAATACATGATTCTTCACTTTTAAACTACTTATTCAGTTCAAATATGACAAAATTCACGTGGTGCTTTTTAAGCACAAGAAAAGAAAGATGAGCAACCAGGGGAAAAAATCTCGACCTTCAGTATTTGTATTTGTTATTCAAATATGGAGAATACGGCAGACGATTACGGCTACGACTACGAATATCTCTTTAAGATTGTTCTTATTGGAGACTCCTCAGTTGGTAAAACCAACTTGCTTTCAAGATTCACTCGTAACGAGTTCAATGCAGACTCTAAGGCCACCATTGGTGTTGAATTTGCCACGAGGACGCTCGATGTTGAGGGAACCAAGGTGAAGACCCAGATATGGGACACTGCTGGTCAGGAGAGATACAGGGCTATTACAACGGCGTACTATAGGGGGGCCGTTGGTGCCCTTGTTGTTTATGATATCACCAAGGCTGAAACATACGACAGTGTCTCAAGATGGTTGAAGGAAATGGAAGAAAATGCTGATGATAACATTGTGATTGCACTCGTTGGTAACAAGTCCGATTTACATCACTACAGACAAGTTCCAACCGATGAAGCACAAAACTTTGCTACAGAACATAACTTACTTTTCACTGAAACTTCAGCTTTCAATGCTGATAACGTTGATCACACCTTTGAGCAATTGGTTCAAAACATTCACGAGATGGTTAGCAAGAAGAAGTTTGATATGGAAGGCGGTGAAGCCCAGGGTGGTGCTAATTTAAGTGGTAAGACCATTACTTTAACTCCTGCTCCTAAGGATAAGAAGGTCAAGAAGAATGGTGGTTGCTGTTAAGCTTAGATTTAAACATTGATACTTTGATAACTAGATTAGTTTCTATTGATTAATATTACATGTTGTTATATTCAAATGGTTTCTCTTTCAATCACTGGTACTTTAGTATAGCTTTCGTTTTTTTAAAGATGCAAATATATATATATAGTTGGCAAACATCAACCATGGCAGAAAAGGCATGAATGTGGATATTGACACTTGAAAGTATGGTAACTATATTAGTTTCTATTGATCAACATCACTCGTTATTATTTTCAAATGGTTTCGTTTTCAAACACTGGTTCTTTTGTATGGACATTCTAAATACACACATCAACCGTGACAGATAAATGTGATACTTCAAAGTATGATAACTATCTTAGCTTCTATTAACATCACTCATTATCATATTCAACTTGTTTCTCTTTCATTCACTGGTTCTATTGTATAGCCATCATTTTTCTTAAAGATACACATATATAATTGGCAAACAGCATCCGTGACCGATACAACCACGGACATATATTGGCACCCCACGCCTTTTGAATTTTGATTAAGCGTCAGTCGCAGCTCCAGCAGCTCTGGCCTCATCGAAATCACCATCGTCTTCTTCTTCGTCATCTTCGTCACCACCGGTGGCACCAGAACCACCTTCTTTAGCTAATTCAGCTTCAACCTTGGCATAGTCAACAACTTTGCCACGCGTTCTTCTACCAGTAGTAATAATGTTGGCAGTGTCGATTTCTAAAAGATCATCCTCCTCGTCATCTTCAACAACAAGCTTATCATCGTCGACTTCAGGCTTTTCTTCATCAGAAGACTTCTCGTTCTCTAAATCAGCACCATCGTCGTATTTTCTTCTTGAATGCTTTCTCTTCTTTTTTGGTGGCTCTTCAGTAACGGTTTCTTCTTCCTTTTTTTCCACATTCTCGCTAACTTCATCCACCTTCTTTTCTTCAACAGGTTGTGGTTCTATCTTCTTTTCTTCACTCATCTCGTAGGCCAATTAATAAAAATCAATCAATGAAATTGTGTATCTTAAAGTAAGAACAAAACACACACAAATATTTTTTTTGCCTGGCTGAGATCATCTGACGATCTATTGGCAAAGTATCAAAATGACTTCTGAGGGAACTTTGGGAGTGTATGTTGATCCTTTAATTGAACTTTTACATGAGCCCGACCTGAACAAAACTAAGGAACTTGCAACGACTCTTTTAGGGCATATAGAGGCCATTCCAGACGTTAAAATACGTCAATGGTGTGTAGATTCTTTGACGACATTGAGAGATCTGGAAAGAATTGAATTGAAGCTTCACGGTTGGGAGTTTGCTACACTGGATTACAGACTTGATGTTGAAAAACATTCTTCAGTTCAAGATACTGCAAGCAATGATCTAAAGCTACAACTTGCCAAAAGGGTTCTCAATATATCTTTGGAATTAAACAAACAATTAGCTACACAGGGTGATCATATTGTGATTTCAATTGAAAGATCCCGGATGTTGACTCCACGCCAGATGATTTCGGATGCAGGTACCATTTTAACCGAACTCGTTCTTCGTCTGACAAAACTTAGAGAAGTCCTTAACAGAGACATTTCAGTGGGGTATTCACGTGCAAAGTTGGTGACCATTGGCTGCGAATTAGAGCAAATGGTTGCTGAACAGTTGGACATCGATCCGGTCGTTGTTAACAATTATAAAAAGTTTGTTAACACCTTGCTCATTCAACTTGAACAAAATGTTACTTCTGGGGACACCATGGAAACCATGGAATCTATTGCCATTGTTACAGATGTTGAAAAGATGTTTGAAAGTATGAAACAGGGCAGAACTACAGCGGAAATAGAAGAAGAGAAGCAAAAACAAGAGCAAGAAAAAGCACAGCAAAAACAACATCATGATCAACAAGGCATCAAGAAATCTCAAAAACATACCCATCAAAATGCATCACATGATGACTTCGATTATGACAGTGAAGGCACATTGTTTTCCCCTACATCTTCAGTTTCCAATGTGAAACACTCCTACGGTCATAAAAGAACCGCATCCTCTCTCCGTAAAGATAATGATCTAACAAAAATGTCCATCACCGATCAAATGCCAAGTTTACTGGACGCATTCCGTGAACAAGAAGAATTTGAATCCGAGGTGAGTGAGCAATCATATGATGATACTCACAATGAATCTGCAAGCTCTGCCACTTCCGTATCTGCATCATCCATCCAGCAACAAAGCACTACCAGCCATGAGCACATTTTGCATAAGAATACCCTTGACGACTCTGAAGAGCAAACTGAGAAGGATGAGGACCATGAGAAAAAAGACAACCATGTGCAAGGTCCTCCAGTCGCTTCTCTGATGAATTCTTTATTTGGTAACCCACTTTTGAGAGCATTCTATCAGCCACAAATGATGGAGCCAATTTACATACAAAAGGACAACAATTCAAATATCGACTCAAGTAAATTGATTGGTAACTCCAACACCGATCATTTGATGGAAAAAGAGTCTAAGAACATTGTCCAAACACTGTACAAGGCCGCAAAGTCGCAAGAAGACGCACATATTCATGAGCGTAGAATGAACAAGCTACAGCAAATTGAACAAATGAGGATACCCACACAACATAAACGTGTCGAATATCTTGTCTCGCCTCAAGTCACGCATTTGAAAGAAGGTAGGGTCAGAGAATCGGTTAAGCAAATAGAAAAACCGTTCTTAAGTGGAACTTCTCTCATGTTTCCTAAATCACTTCATAATCTCCACTCAGATGTGGACTAAGAAAGATAATGATGAACCTTTGAAATTACACTATTCATTACTTATAGCTTTAAATACTTGAGATATATTTATTATTTATATACATGATACACGGTTACTCGCCACGGAATGCGAGTTTGGCTCTGGCATATGAAGAACCAGGATTGATATTCTTAGAATCGTCGACTCTTAAAACAGAAGCTCTGATGACTCTAGGATCGTTTTTGAGTGAACGAAGGATTTCTCTCTGAGCAGCAGCATTGGAGTCAAACAACATCAGAAAGTGAGAACCTTCAAAATGACGTTCAGTGCCTCTCTTCATGATCTTTGGTAATGGTCTTTCACCTAAAGAAACAACTTCACGTAAAACCCCATTATTATTCACTACAAGCTTACCAATAGTGGTAGCAATAGCTTTAGCTTCTGCTGACTGGGCGGTTGCCGTTGTCACACGTGCAATGGCAATCAACTCGTAGAGCATCTTTGAGAAACAAGACTTTAGTGACAAGTTGAAAAATTTTAAATTTCAATCTTTTTTACGTAATCAATTCTTTGTCCTTAATTGATTTTAGAATTGGAACATCGAGTTGTTCATTGCTGATCTAGTTTTTCAACGTTGCATTGAATCATTTTTAGCCAATTTTTAATACAGTTTGATTATTTTTTCTGTTGAAAACGGACGAATTTACTACATCATTACAAATCATTCAATGTCTCACGAATTTAATCAAATCATTGCAGGATTACCTGTTCAAATGCACGAGGAGATATTACAGCACGCTTTATTGGAATGTAATTCTATAGATATTTTACGTCATTTGCGATACTTGCAAGTGACCAATGAATCGGATGTAAATCAAATAATGCTTATAATGAAATGCGTTCTATCAGTTAGTATATCAAAAGATAAATTGGGTTTGACTTTGAAAGGATTTCCAAACTGCACAGAATATAACCCAACTGACACGATATATCAACTCTTAAGTCAATTGCTTATTAAAGGACTGATTATGTTACCAACTTTACATATAGAGATAAATGATTCTCAAGTTGTCTCAGATGCTTTGAAGTACGTTGATATGTTTGAAAAAGTCACTATTGATGATTTTGTAGGACAAGCTTTACGATTAAAAGATGATTCTATTAACTCAAATGTGCTATCCAAAGTGACCAGAATCAAGACCAACGTAGATCATGCCACTGATTTTATTGAGGTTTTCAAAAGTGGTAGACTACCCTGTCTTAAAAGAGTGGCTTTTCACATTCAAGATTATGGAGAATTGGCATCTCTTCTTGCACTCAAAGACATTTACAAAATGTTGAATTCTTTATCATCAAGTAAAAGTCTGATTGTTGAACTTTCATTTCCTGATCTCTGTAACGATTATAATGATCCTAGAATGGTCATAACAATCAATCGAATACATAAAGAATATCCAAGATTTATTATCAATTCATGTTCTTCTGTTAACATCCCTAACAACAACACACAAAGAGAATATTGGTCCAATGTGAACAATGTAGATCCACGATTCCTTGTTCTTGGTGGTGGTATGTTACAATACGATGATGAATATGATTTCTATGTTGAAAAAGTACAAGACTTCAAAAACATAACACTTTATGGAACAGAAGCTGAGGATTTAACTTTTGTTCATAAACTATTGGAAGTACGTCCTCATTACTTCTACAATCTAAAATCAGTTTGTCTAATCTTAGAAAAATGTTCTGCTAGTGAACTTCACTGGCTCCCATCCAGAAGCATGCAGACACTCACACTGGACGTCAAAGAGTTCAATGCAGATACCGTTTGGAAAGCTCCACAACACCTCTCTGATCTCAAGATTGGTGTTCACACTCCACATAATTTGTCCATTTTGAAATCTTGCAATTGGACGGGAACTAAATTGGGTCTTTTTCAAATGTATTTGCAAGATGAAGACAGTTCAATAAATGTATTTGATATTGGCTCTCTCCCATCTAGTTTAGATTCCATCTCCATTATGGGTGACATTCTAGGAAAAACCAATTGGATTTTGAAAGTTAGAACTTTTCCTCCTTCTTGGACTTCAAACACAGCAATTCGGTATCTTCCAAAGCGTTCCCTTGCTAAAGCTACTGTTATTTGTGCAGATAATGGTACTCAAATTCAAACAGTCACAGACTTGGAGTTATTGGGAAGATAAACTCTCAATTTTGATTTTTACTCTGCTGAGCAGTGTTTACGTAATCACATTTTTTTCTTCTTTTTTAAGCTGCTACCTTAATTTTAAAAATTCACCTTGCCTAATCGGTTTAAACAGTGTTTTCAATAAAGAAATGTTCCAGTGGATTTTTGGAAAGACCTTGACTCCTCAAGAGCAACTTCGTAAGAATCAACGTCAGTTGGAACGTACACAACGTGAATTAGATAGAGAAAAGGCCAAACTTCAGCAACAGGAAAAGAAACTCATATCTGACATAAAAAAGGCAGCTAAGAACGGTCAAAATGGGGTAGTAAAGATTCAAGCAAGAGATCTTATTCGTACACGGAAACAAGTAGCTAAGTTTGACAAAATGAAGACACAAATGCAAACAATTTCTCTTAGGTTGGCCTCTGTTAGATCATCTCAACAAATGACAGGCACAATGGCACAAGCAACTAAGGTTCTCAACGGATTAAATGCTGGTTCTTTGAACATTTCTCAATTGGGCAAGATTGCTAATGATTTCCAAAGATCAATGGACATGATGGACCAGAAACAGGAAATGGTTGATGATATCATGGATGATATCATGGATGATGAATTAGACGAGGAAGATGAAGAAGAGATTGATGATATTGTCAATCAAGTCTTGGACGAAGTGGGGGTCTCATTGAACAACAAACTGGGTGATGTTAATGTTTCCAATGGTGAAGTAATGAATGAAGGTATTTCATCTCATAAAGTAGCTGTTCCTATGGGCGCAGGTGGTGTTGATGATGACTTGGAAGCAAGATTAAACACTTTAAAAAAGTGATTCAACAGGTTTGAGGTTTAGCTTAGTTTTATGTTTAAGGTTATATTTTTTCAATTGTTAATTAGTTAATTATACAAAAATAAGTACCTATTTTATATGTGGTGGTGTTTCTTAACCCTAGTATTGCACGATTTCTTCACAACTTCGTTTGGGACTATAATAAGTCCACTGTTAAAAGATAAATCAAATCTGATATCATTTGCCCCGTGCTCAGTAACAACTCTTGCGCTTGCCATGGAATGTGTAGATTGTTGTGTAGTGACTCGTTCCATTGATGTTGGAGTGTCCAACACCAATCCGTCAAAATTTTCATCAAGTTCACCATTGACGCCACTTGCTTTTTCACCTTCTGTTCCTGCAGTAGTTGGTTGTGTGACCGGACCCATTTCTCCCGCTATGGCCTTCCATGCGTCATCGTGCAAAAGACACGTACCTTCATGGTCCAGTTCCTTGACGCACATTTCGATAGCTTGGAAATCAACATCCTCAAACAATTCAATCATTGCCCATCTTGTAACAGGATTGGGGTCACACAATCTCCATGCTATTCTTGCCATCCATGGCTGTGGGAAAATCTTTGAAAATTTGTATTCTGAACCCGGTGCTTTGGGTTTACTGGATGACTTGGATGTAGCATAAATTGAATTAGAAGGTTTACCCATCGACATTAAACTTGCAGATGACGATTTAGTAGTTGAGCTTGCTATTTGAATACCTCTGGATGTGGTCCTAACATTACTAGAAGATTCATTAGATGATGAGCTTCCACTTCTACCATCAGTAGACAGCTGTGCGCCATCTTGAACAGTTATATGATTAGGCCAAACTTTGTTCTTAAACTGTGGATTTTTAGAACAGTAAGAATCTAAACCGGAAACATAATCACGGAATGCTGAATCCTTCCTCCAAGATTGAGTAAATGGTAAAGATTGTTTGAAAATAACAAACAAGATAATACCCAATCCCCAGAAATCAATCAGGAATGGATTGTGTGGAACTCTTGCAGATCTCTCTAACCCAGGAGTATGATATTCCTGAACTTCAGGTGGAAGATATGGTGCAGAACCAACCAATTGTGTTGAAAATAAAATAGCAGAATGGAAATTACCAGGTTCAACATGGCCATAACAAGAAACACCAAAATCTGTCAACTTCGCAACCCCATTGAAATCCAAAAGAACATTTTCTGGTTTTAAATCTCTATGAGCTATGTCATGATCGTGCATGAACTTCAATCCAAATGCAATTTGTTTGAAAATGCACAACTTCTCCGCGTTAGAAGTAAGGGAAGTCCAATTTGGCTTTTCAATTAAAGAAAAAAGGTCACTTTTACACATAACCATTGTTAACCCCCAACCTGCTGCTATATTAGTTTGGTGAGAGATCCTGACAAGTGAAATCACTTTTGCAATGTGGAAACCAGAGGAGAGAGTTTTGTGGAGAATGAACTCTTGAGTTGCTCTTTTATAAAACTCTTCAGATGTTTCATTTTTGAACAGAATGAGTTTCTTAACGGCGAAAACAGTACCCTTTTTACCATTTTCATCTGTTTTGTTCTTGGTGATATTTCTGATACTGGAGCTTGCCCCAGAAGCAAATGACTTATCATTTACAAACGTGAATTCATCTGTTAATAATGAATGTTCTTCCTTGAATTCTGCTGGTAGATAATCATTAGGATCGTGAATGGGCTTAGGTAATTCTCTACCAGTGTCGTCAACTGGATCCATAAAAGACATCATTCTATGAACACCAGATTCCCGTAGTGTAACATGATTGTTTAAACCATACGGATTGTACTGCATCTTTTTTGGTTTATGGGTATCAGATTTGATTGTTGATGGTAAACCTGTTGTCTCTGTAGGTAATTCTGAAACGGACCTTTGGGGGGCCGGAGCAGTAGAAGATACAGTGTAAGCTCTGGCTCTAGGGATGCTCTGGTTGTTTGGAGTTGTGCTCTGAGCCCTTGGGGGGACAGACGACGCATTGGAATCTGTATTGTGAAGGTGAACGTGAGACCTAATACGACCAACTAAACCTCTGGACGGCGAGTTTCCTCTTGTGGGAGTCGAGGAAAACCTCTCTTCCGAGCTGTGACGTTTCAGTTTGTCTAAAACACCCATCTTAGAGAAGTTTCAGTGAAAAGAGAAAGATATGGCAACTTTGCCTGTCATGAATTTTTTTAATCATCTTATTATTCTTCAATGAGCTCAGCAGAGCAGAGCACGCATTTTTTCAATTATTCAAATAAAATTATCGCTATAAAACAAAGAAAATATAGATAAGATTTAATTATTATGCACGATGCTTCTTCCCTGGACGTAACATCTCAAAGGAACATTTCAAGTTAGGACCGACGTTCATAACGGCCCCCCAATTGCCAAACTCCCCGCAATAATTAGGAGCAGAAAACACCGTAACAAGCTTTCTTTTTCCAAAAAACTCATAACCGTCTTCAACGACCATGTGGCCTCTAACAATCAAATCAAATTTGTTCTGTTGAAGGAATTTTTTGAGAGCTTTTTCCGTGAACTGGTAGGAAACACCTCTATCGTTTGGTAACCATTCAGGACCATAGTTGATGGTACGTGATCCCCTGTGTTGAGAAAAGCTAGATGCGTCTTTAGCCTTTTGTTCAGCATCTTTATCAAAAGGGTCTGACCAAAGCAAATCGGCCAAAAGACCTTCGTCAGGAATGTCAGTTGGTCTAATCATCTTCTTAATCTCAGTTAGATCTCCTAACCCTGGAGAGATTCCTCCATGAACACAAAAGATTTTGTTTGCAATGGTGGCAGCAACTGGCAATGTATTGAACACGTCGACGATTTGTTTCCATGTTTTGACATTGCACCTTCTTTTGCATTCGTCATAAAAACCATACATCTTGGTAATCGACGCACTCTCGTGATTTCCTCTGAGCATGAAAAAGTTTTCTGGATACTTGATCTTCATACACATGAGTAAAACAATGGTTTCAAGTGATTGACGCCCTCTATCAACATAATCACCCAAAAATAAATAATTGGAATCTGGTGGGAACCCACATAGTTTGAAAACTCGTAGCAAATCATAAAATTGGCCATGAATATCACCAACCACTTTGACAGGTGCTGCCAATTCTAATAACATTGGTTGCGAAAGAAAAATTTGTCTCGCTTTGGCACAAATAAATTTCAATTCATCAGTTGTAACAGGGAACTTTTTTGGGCACTTCTTTGCTAGTCCATAATCCATCAATCTGTCAATAACATCATCAATATTACAATCGTAATACCCTACAGAGCTCGAGCGTCTAGTGGCAGTTGATGCAATGCTTGAAGAAATAGTTTCAATTGGTGATACTGATGTTGCTGTTGTGGCTGGTACGTGTCTTACGTTATTTAATTCCATTTTGAACTGAAGATCGTTGTTACTAGAAGCAACATTTTTCTTATTACTTGGTTTCAAACATGGCGACATATTAACAGGTGAACATTCTTGTGATCTTCTCTCTTTTATCGGGTATAAATCATTAGAAGTTTGGGTAGGTGTAAACATTGTGGTTGTAAAAGAAGATACAGAGCTTGGAGTGAAGCAAAAGTCACTGTTCCCTTCAGATGATGAATTGGAGGATGGCGAAACGTTGTTGTGCGTTCCATAAGAAGTTTTCTTTGGAGATGACGATGAATTGTGTATTTTTAAATCTTTTGCAAATGATCTTGCGATTTCTAAGTCATAAAATGTATTTCCGTCTCCTTTAGTGGTATCTTTAGTGTTGTTGTTGTTGTTGTTGTTGCTCTTGTTGATGTTGACGGCACTGGGACTGATCGAGCTGATACGACGCCCAGACCGCGACGGCAAGGGCGGTTCCAGGTCATCAGAACCTCCTGCTATAAGCGAGGAGGAACCAGCAACGTTGTTGGAAGAAGAGGAGCCGTTCGAGGGGATCGAGCTTGGCGTATTGCCCATTGGTACAAGAAAAGTGCTGTTGGAAAAAAGTGTTGACAAATTACCAATCAATTTTCAGCGCCATCTTTGGCAATCTCCAAGCGAGTGCTCATATGCTCAGCAAAACTATTTTCAGAAAAAGAAAAGCTTGGCGAAAACGCCGGTCGCAATGCACTGGATGTTATTGTAAGCTTGGAACTGTTGTCCAAAAAGGAAATGGTGGTTGGTTACTTGTGTTGCGTCCAGAAAATGTTTAATAAATGGGAAATGAATGTTCTTTCGGGGTTTTGATTTTGAAGTCGTTTAAATTGCTTGGCTTCTCTTTCTCGGAATTTCTTTTCCAGAACTTTGTTGGGTCTTCCATCCTGGTAAAACCCGGTAATTATTGCTGAAAACCCATCCAAAAAGTTGTTTCGATCGTCGTGAACAAATTCAGTCCAGTTGGAAGATTTCATGAAATCCTTTAACATCCATTCATCAACAGAATCTTGAAAATATATATCAAAATAAGTTTGAACGTTGTAGATTGGTGATTTGTTCCATTTGATAGTTTTTTTATTTCTATAATTGACATTAATTTTATCGCTTAGTGCACTAAATGTTGGCGATGTATATTTGACAAACGGTGATTGATCAAGAAGTATGAAACACTCCTCAGATGGACTAAATTCATAATTTTTTTTCAATGTTGAAAATGGGCCCAAATATCTTGTGAATTGCTTTACCCAAAAGCCATAATTTGTATTGCTCCATTTAAATCCAAACTGGGGAGTTTCCAACATCATTTGAATATCACTGTCAAAGACACACATGTCTTCAAGTTTTAAGTTGAATATTAAAGGATCAATTGATTTGATTGCAACGCAATGACTTTGATTGCCTATATGGAGTCTAATGACGGCCAACATGTATATGATGTATTTGTGTCTTTTTATAAGCAGTGTTGCCTTTTCATTGAGAACATCTTGGTCGACATTGTCAAAATTGATGCTTTTCAAACTGCTGAGATCTTCAACTGCTTGGATTGTCACAATTTTGTTCATATTTAGAAAGAAACTACAGTCTCAGGCGTTTGGTAGCTGAGCTTTTGAAAAAAATTAAAACAAAAAAAAAAATTAGCACCGGCTGGTTTCGATCCAGCGACATCAGGGTTATGAGCCCTGCGCGCTTCCACTGCGCCACGGTGCTTATTTGTGACTTTTTTAGGCTTAAGTAAAATCTGTTAAGAGGAATAAATTTTTAATAAAATATCAATAAATGGTTGTTTTGGCAACAATTATTTCATATACAAAGCCCACCATGAGTAAAAACGTCAAGTTTGACTGATAATCTTTTGCAGATAATAGTTGAATTACGTTTGATTTAAGTTTGATCTTACAAAATATTGAGATAAGAAAAAGTAAATCTCCTTCAATGTAACTATAGGAAATATGCTCAAAAGTAACAAGAGTAAGAATTAACAACAATAATAAGATTATTGATAATTAAAAATAGAAGAGAAAAATATTAATTATACATTAAAAGAATACTTCTCTTCTTACCGTTGCATAAAGTTAGTTATATAATAATTGTACATAGTTTATCGATCTAGTTTTGATGATGTTGTCTCAACATGGCAGCAACTACACAATGCGATAACATTACGCTACTCTTTCATTTGTCGCATGCTCCTTTGAAAAGACCAAACATTTACTGAAACGACCACAACACTTTCACCTTGATTATTAATAATATATATTTATATAGTTATCTTTTACTTACTGTTTGACACGCACTTTAAATAAGTATCCAGGCAAGATAACCCAAATTTGTACCCGTTTAAAACAAATCTAGATTCTTTGCAACACATAAAACAGAATAAAAATGACACTGCATTAACTATTAATCACTAATCAAACTCATCTGTTCATTACAAACCACTATACAATCACCTTTATACTTTCACCGATACCTACGACACTCGATTTTATTGCTTCTAAGCCCGCAACTTGCGCCAGTCAAATTAGCTCACTTTTCCAGGGTCCCGGAGTTTACACTGCAACAAAATTTTATTTGCTCTTCTCTTTTCGCTTTTTATCATTGGCCAATTAAGAATCAATCTTTTTTATACAATCATGAGCAATATTTGAAAACGAGCAAATAACTTTACAAATTGGGTAATAAATTTGCTCAAAATGACATTGTATAAAACGAAGAGTAAAAGACCTATTTCGTACCACATCCATAAGCTGACCATTTGAAATCATGTCTAGTTTATACCCAAGACATGGTGGTGACAGCATGGACTCGATGTGGACAGGCAAAGATGTATTTGCCGATGATGTTTGGTGTATTAAAGATGCAGATACTGATCAATATGCCGCACTTGCAACAGCTTCCCAAGCCGCTCACCCTTGGGCATACAATACGGTTTATGCCAACAATATGATTTATTTTATTGCTGTTATAGTTTTTCTCTTCCTTCTCAAGAGAATAGCTTTTTATCTTGCAGATCGAAATTCAAAATTGTCAAATGATAGATCTAACAAAGGTAAACGTTTATTATATCAATTTTCTGCATTTTCAAGATACTTTACATATAGAAGGTTACCCAAGATGATGTGTGATATTTTCCAATTGCCTAATTCATTTGGTAACTTTTTATTAATATCAGTTGGTGTTCTTTATGTCTTAGGTTACACGTTCATTCCAAAACCATGGTACAGAGCGTGTGCCGGCTTTGGATCTCCTCCACTTGGAACTAGAACAGGCTTGATGTCTACAATTTTAGTTCCTGTCATTCTAATTCTCTCTGGTAAGTCAAATATCATTTCTCAACTTACTGGTGTTTCTTATGAAAAGATTAACGTTTACCATAGATGGGTTTCAGTGATGTGTTGTTTCCTTGGTTGGGTGCATACAATTGCATTTTATTATCAAGCTTATTATGAAGGTGGTCATGCTCGTGTTGTTGAAAAAATGAGGACCGATCAATTCTTCGTTAATGGTATTCCACCAATTTTATTCTTAACCATTTTAACTATCTTTTCACATTCTTACATTAGAGCCTTATGGTATGAATTATGGTTAGACATTCATTGGATTTGTGCACTTGGGTTTTACATTTCCTTGTTCATTCATATGGATGGTGCACTTGGTTCATGGAAGTACCTTGCTGCAGCAATTGTCTTTTGGTTTGCTCAAATGGTTTGGAGAGGGTTTTCAAAGAACTTCTTCAAACTCAACAAAGGTTTCATGAAATCTTGTCCTTCAACTATGAGAAGATTGGCATCAATTGGAGATGACCATTATTTCGAAATTGTTATTGAAAACACACATGACTTTATCTGGTCACCTGGTCAACATGTGTTTTTGCGTATACCTGGTTTAAGATTTTTAGAAAACCATCCATTTTCAATCTTGTCACATTATGAAAGATTCCAAGACAATAATTTGAAATTCATTGTTAAAACTGGTGGTTGGAACGGTATGACATCCTTAATTTACAAAGGTCTACCTGAACAAGGTTTCAAAGAGTCCAACATTTTTGTTGATGGTCCATACGGTGGATCCGAAAGACAAATAGATTCTTTCAACAATATTTATTTATTAGCTTCTGGTACAGGTATCACAGCTGTTATCCCATTTTTGATGGAATTTATCGAAAAAATTCAAGAAAAAGATTCATTGTTAAGACGCCTGAGATTGGATTGGGTTATTAGGGAATCTGAAAACATTGAATGGATTACACCAGAGTTGAGAAAGGCCATTTTGAGAGCATCCGACTTGATTGTTAAAGGAGACATCAAAATTAATGTTTATGTTACCAATGAAATCGGAGTTTCTTTTACCGGACCATTAGATGAATTTTTGAAATCTGAAGTTGGAGACGCTGAGGACGAAAAGAAGGTTGACGGTACAATTTCCCAATACATTTCTCTTTCTAACACCAAACCAAACTTCAGTCAAGTCGTCGAGAAGGACATATCCAGAGATCTTGGATACACTAATATGTTTGTGGTCTCAGGATCTAACTCCATGAGAAGCTCTGTTTCCACATCAGTTGCCAATCTTCAAGACAAAGTTTTCCGCTCTACAAAAGTGGATGAAATTTATATGCATTCTGAAACCTTTGGTTGGTAATACTCGCCTCATTTTGTACATATTTTTAGATAGAAATAAATAAATAATAAATTGAAAATTGCTGAGCTCAACCTTTTATTTTGTCGGACTTTATTATTTTAGTATCCCCGTCTAACTCCATCTCTTTATCCTCATTTACTTCTTTTTGCCACCTAGGCACTTTTATGCTTCTAAGAAAAGCGAGATCAACAAGAAGAAGAATTATTTTACTAAAAAGAATGTCAAACACCGAGTTATCTAGCGATACTGTCAATAATGACACTACCCAACAATTAGACGCGTCAAGTGCTCATAAGAAATCAACGGTTCCTTCAGGAATCCCGTTTTCTCAGATCTTCAACGTAATGATGACAGCATTTCCACTGCCTGTTAGTACTTCTTTCTCTCATTGGAGAAACCGTCACGATCTTCTAGGTGTTCAAGATGAACTGCTAAATGAAATCTTGACTAAAAATGAACATTTGCCATACAAAATCAGAAGATTTATCTCTAACAATGATGCCAATGTATTCAAAGAACTTAACGAAGTTGTGATTCCTTCTAGAACCAATTCTGATAAACATGTTGTGTTTGTTCATGGTTATGGAGCAGGATTGGGATTTTTTGTTAAGAACCTTGCCGTTTTAGCCAAAAAACACGATGATTGGAACGTTCATGCTCTTGATTTACCTGGTTATGGTTGTTCTTCCAGAACTGAATTTCCTCATGATATTCCAACTGAAGATCGAGATTTAGTTGAAAGATTATACACTACACCTTTACGTGAATGGTTCGTTGAAAGAGGTATGTCTGATAAAAATACGATTGTTGTTGCTCACAGTATGGGCGCATATATCTTGGCTCAATTAGGTATTAATGAAGTCAATCATAAAAACCATTTAGAAGATTTGAAAGATAAACTACCACAATCCAAATTCATGAGCTTGTTTAAGAAAAGTGAAAAGCCTGCCATTACATTTGAAAATGAAAAGTATACAAGAAAGTTTTGGAACACTTTAGTCATGGTATCACCTGGAGGTGTTTACAGTGAGAGAAAAACAACAGTCCCTAAATGGTTTACTTCATTATGGAACAAAAATATTTCACCATTTACATTGGTAAGATACTCAGGAATATTGGGGTCTAAAATTTCAAGTGGTTGGACCTCCAGAAGATTTAGCTCAGGGTTGCTTACAGAGAAGGAACAAGAAATCATGCACAGATATTCATATTCCATTTTCAATGCAAAAGGCTCAGGTGAATATATGTTGAATTACTTGCTTGCACCAGGAGCATTCCCTAGACATCCATTGTATGAGAGAATTGGCGATTTGGCAAATGTAACAAACCGTACACTTTGGATCTACGGGGATCATGACTGGATGGAGCCAAAGGGTGGTGTGCTATCAGCAAACGAACTTAATAAAAGAGGGTGTGAATCTGACGTGATAGTGATCAAAAACGCAGGTCATCATATCTACATGGACAACTTTGATGATTTCAACAATACCATTTCCAAGGAGATGGATCTAATGGATAAAAAATAAAGAGAAGCCACCGGCTAATGTTTTTACATATAACTAATATATATAAAGCATTTAGAATTATAAACAGCAACTTTGAACAACGTGCTACTTGAATAAATTCCTTTTTGTCCAACAAGCACCATGCTATAATCTATCCTGAATGAACTGACAAGAACCCTCAACAAAGATTAAAGTATAGGGAAATAATAAGTCTTGATATTTCATCACTTGGTTTGATTTTTCTGAGGTGCTACCTAAAATGTATGAATTGCATCTTAAAAATTGCATCTTAACCTTTTTATTTCAAATAATTAACCTGTTTATACTTTTCATTCATGAAAGGATTTGTGCTAGTTTCAGTTGGTAGATTTTGTATTTAGATATTGCCATTAATCATGAGCATATTTTGCATGAACGGGAAACCCATGGTTTGAGACCGGGTTAAAACGGTAAATAAGCACACACAATGTTTTCCAAATGTTTAAGCATAATTCATCAATCTTGAACCACAAAAGACGCGCTTCTAGCGACTTATTTATGTTTTCACATCAGCATAACTAACACAAAACACATTTTGTCTTTTTTGTGCCATTTACCAAAACTTTCAGTAAGACAAAAAATTTGACTTTGAACATTTAAAAGTCGAAGTTCTCTTTTCTTAAAGTCAGCAAATGTCCTCATTCTACGAGAAGAACAAGGTTGCAGTGATTGCCACCGCTGCGGTTGGTATTGCTTCAGTTGCAGCTACTGCATACTATCTTTCATCAGCTCCTTCTCCGGCTTCTAATACTCAGGATGCTTCTAACGATGGCGCTTCTAAGAAAAAGAAGAAGAAGTCTAAGAAGAAGAAGTCTGCTGATGCTGAAGCCAACGCTGTTGATCCATCCTCTCTTTTGAATCAAGTTACTGAAGAATCAGTCAAAGAAGTAAGCGAAGAACAAAGAAATCAATGGGCTTTGGAATTGAAGGAAAAGGGTAACGAACTTTTCAAGAATGAAGAATACCAAAAGGCAATTGAATACTACAGCAAGGCTTTAATTTGTAAGGAAGATCCTATCTTTTACGGTAACAGATCTGCTTGTTACAATGCTTTAAGTGATTTCGAAAACACCATTGAAGATACTACTAAGGCTTTAGAATTCAACCCAGAGTACATCAAGTGTCTTTTCAGAAGAGCCACCGCTTACGAAAACATTGGTAAGTTCCAAGATGCTCTCTTTGATATTACCACCATGACTATCTACGGTGGTATGTCTGACAATTCTAATGAAAAGGTTATGGAAAGAGTTTTGAGAAAGCTTTCAACTAAGTTGGATGAAGAAGTTTATTCTAAATTACCAAAGGAATTGCCATCAGCTTCTTCCATGTCCTCATTCTTTGGCGCTTTTATTGCCGAAGATATTGATTTAGATACCGATCACTACGATGAAGAATCCGGTGCTAAATATGTCATCCAAGGTTTACAAAGTATTGCATTAGATACCCAAAAGGGTTATGAATATGCTAGTGTTATGTTCCAAAAGGCTATTGCTAAATTTGAAAAATCCACTGAAGGTGTTGATCCAAAGATTGTTTCCCTTGCTTATGAATATGCTGGTTCTTTGGAATTCTTAAAGACTGACATTGAATTATCCAAAAAATACTTGAACAAGGCCATTGAATACTCAGCCAGACCAAGACAACACGTTATTCTTGGATTGATTGGTGCCGATTTGGGTAATTTCCAAGAAGCCAATGATGAATTTGAAAAGGCCATTAAGATGAACCCAGAAGATCCAAACATCTATTACCACTTTGGTCAAATCCATTACTTAATGGGTGCTCTTCCAGAAGCTGAAAAGTATTTTGAAAAGTCTAAGCAATTAAACCCAAAGAATGTTTATGCCCACATCCAACTTGCTTGTATTGTTTACAGACAAGGTGATTTCGCCAAGTGTGAACAAATGTTCAAGGCCGCAAAGGCTGCCTTCCCAACTTCTCCAGAAGTTCCAAACTACTATGGTGAAATTTTGTTCGATAGACAAGATACTGTTGCAGCTATTAAGCAATTTGATATTGCAGCTATTTTACAAGATAAATTACCAACCTTCAACGTTGGTGCTTTGCCATTGATCAACAAATCGGTGATCTACCAAATGCAACAAAACATTGACAAGACCATTGAAATTTTGACAAAGGCTAGTGCATTGGATCCAAAATCCGAAGTTGCTAGATTATCACTCGGTCAAATGTACTTAGCCAAGGGTGATGTTAACAGTGCTCTTGAAAAGTTCGAAGAAGCTTGTAAATTGTCGAGATCAGGTGAAGATAGAAAGCAAGCTATTTCTCTCTTAGAAGCAAGTAAGATGCAATTAAGAATCAGAAATGACCCAATTTTAAGCGCTAGAGTCCAAAAGATGATGCTTGAAGCTGGTGTTGCTCAACAACAACAATAAATGATTGAGAGTGAAAGCTCAAGTGATGTATAGTTGTTTTTTTGTATATATTGATATTATATTATTTTAACGATAACAAAAAGAACTACAATGTTACTTGCTTTAACGAGAGTATAATAGTATTATAGTGGTAATAAATAATGAGTATAAAAAACACAGATGAAATTAGTAGACATTTATTTGGTGAAAATGTGCTTTAATGGACCATAAGAATGGTAGAAGTTGGCAGAATAATCCTTCTTCTTGAATTTCTTTTGCTTTGGTTCACTGACATAGTAATCCCAACTGTTAGCTTCCGCAAATCTAATAGCTTCTTCCTTGTTAATGAAGTTAAGTCTGGTAGCTTGCATGTAATCTGCAGTACCTTGGTACCCCATCAAGTCGTTTTCCCATCTGTTACCTTTTCCAAGAATGTCCCATTCTAATTTCCACAACTTGGTGTTTCTATCACCATTTTGAGTCGCATATTGTGATTCCTTGTATATTCTAACGAGTCTGTTACCGGATTGAGACAATTCATTTGGAGCGCCTGAAACCAATTGCTTACCGGTATGGGTAGCGTCAACGATCTTTCTGACTTCAGCAGGCTTGGTATAAGAAGCAACTGCAGAAGAGTTTGCACGAACACTGGTCTTCAAGAGAGAGGTGAACATTGTTGTTTGTGTAAAGAAATCAAGACAAGTTTAATTGGTTGAAGCTTTTTTTTTCTCGACAAAAAATCTTTCCCCTCAAAAGAAGGTCACGTGACAAAAAATAGCTCAGCAACAAACATGGACAATTTGATGGCTTTAACCTTGGATGAGATGATGGAATTATCAATGTGTTTTTACTAATCTATACAGTTGTTTATTGTTATTACAAAATAAGTGCAAGCAGATCAGCCTTGACGTTGTTAAACCTTAACTCACCAAGACCCAGACAAGGAAGAATACTATAATGATAGCAAACACTTGCAACATCAGCCATTTGTTGCTACTAACACTTTGATAATATCTAGTCAATTCTCTATGGGCACCTTCAATGTTGAAACCAACATCTTCGATGTTTTCATCGATTCTTTGAATCACTTCACCCTGTTCTTGGACCATTGTTGCCAATTGTTGGAAAAGTCCACCGACTTCATTAATGGTGGATTCAATTGCCCGCACAGCATTACTACGTTCTTGAACATATGAATTCTGTTGTTCTTCTAATAACAACAGTTGTTGTGTTTGATCAGGTAGGGACAAGTCACCAATGGCCAGCTCTGGTGGATCATCGTTATCAACATTAGAGTTTGATCCATTATTCAAGGATTCCATGAACGGATTGTCGCTAACCTTATTTCTCATAGAATATGGAGCATTAACACCGTCCGCAGTTTTAACAGATGCCATCAACTGTTCCTGTCGTGCTCTTCTTAGCATTTCTGATTTCTGTCTTTCTTCTAAAACATCCTTGAAACTTTCACTGATGTTCTTGGTTTTTGTGTTGAGCAAAGAGACAACGTTTTTATTGTAAGTTTCTAAATCTCCACCACTGGATTTACCCTTAGTTGATTGATTAAGCTGCTTCAGATCCTTTTCGATTCTAAAAATCTCCTGTTTAATCACATATGTGAGTTCCACAACCTCACTTGGTTTATCAGTTAGCACATCCCGACGCTTAGCCAGAACCGCAAGCTTTTGTAATGTTGCCGTTACCTTTACAATGTCCTTTGCAATCGCACTAGCACGCTGAGTGAAATCGGATGGTTTCGCGGCCTGTGCGCTTTGAGGTTTCGGCTGAACAGCCATCTGTCTACTAAATATTCCCACAGCCTTCTGGAACTCGTTAGTTCTATCTTGAATTGATAGCATGGTCACCAAAATGCGTGAATAAAGAAACAAACAAACCTTTACTATGGAAATTTCAGAATCTCTCAAATTTCTCCGAAATACAAAAGAATGCGCTTACGTAATTTTTTGCTCATCAATGCACACAAATTAATCAACTATTTTAATGCTTTGTACCACAGTCTTTACAGAAGAAGTTAATTTCATTCGTTTCTCCAACATGTATTGGCCGTGCTTCAAAACGGGTGCTTCCACATTTAACACAAGTAACTCCATCACTACTAGGTCTGGACTCGTGTTTTGCTTCCTGTTTTCTTTTAATAGTTTCAGACTCATGTTGGTTCATCAATTTTCTAAGTTCGCCATCAAAATCATTGTTTTTGATGGTGTGCTGCAAGCCAGAAGACTCCTGTGACATCAGACGTGTGTGTTGTTGTTGTTGTTTTCTTCGCAGCTGTTCATCGGGCCCTAGACGATACTGAGGTAACGAATGATCTTGGGTAATATTGGACAAGGAAGAAAGTCCAAATGTGGTATTGTTGGCTGCCATTTCATCATATTCGATCTCCTCGTCGTTACTACCAGTTCTAGTTCCAGTTCCAGTTCCAGTTCCAGTTCCAGTTCCAGTGTTGGTATTGGTGAATGAAAATATACTTTGAGTACCAACACCATCAGTAACATCTTGGTCCACACCAAGTTGTGATTCATTAGTGCTGTGTGAGATTATGGACGTAGATCTAGCTCTACTCACACGCAATATTGATTTTGTTCTTTCTAGACCACCCAAAATACCACCCGATGGATGGGTGTCTTGTGATTGTTGAGTTTGTTTTAGCAACTTTCTATATTCGTAAGCATAGTCATATCGAACAATTTTGATTTTACCTGTATTGTCCGCAGAAGCAAAAATGGATGATGAAAATATATCCACATTTGCTGATTCATTGTCCCCAACACCTCCACTATTACTACTGTGAGATATCATTGACTTGGTGCGATTTCCGATAATTGGTTTTGTGTTTGACACATTGCTAATCACCCCTTCTCCCGCAGAATACAGCTCCCAAATTGGATCGTCACTCAACTCCAATAATTTATTAGTACCTCGAGGAGCCCATATAGCGACATTAGCTTTTGAACTGAAAAGATGCCATGATGCATATTTGCTGTTTTTTACCTGAGCTACATCGTCCCCGAACCCTGGTATACTGTTTGCTAAAGGTTTTAGTAATTTGGAAAGCTTGTTATCAGCGTTTTTTTTATCGTTACCTTTGCATGCTTCTTGAATATTGAGATGGCCTGCACGGCGCTTGTAGCCATGGTATGTATTCCACACGTAAACCCAGCCATCTTCCGATCCACTGATGACTAAATGTTTATTATCGTTGAGATGCGCCTTGATGGAGCTTGATTTATTTTCAAACCCTGCATATCTAACCTCCAATGATTTACCAGAGTAATTCACCAATCGAACAGTTGAATCGTTAGCTGTGATCAAGATTTTCGCACTCATCTTACCGTGATGATGATGTTTATTCAAGCTACTTGGAGATATGTCATCCATAAAACATTCAATGCCGGTAATTCGTTGAACCCTATGTTTATTTTTCACTTGATAAGATGTCAATATTTCAAAGTTCTTAAGGAGGTCTAAGGCCATAACCCAACCTTTATCACCACCAACAATCACGTGCGATTGATTCCCAACAGTGACGTCAAAACATGTGATGAACATATCCAATTGTTTCTCGTAAACAATTTGTCTATCAACTATACTGAACAAATAAATATGACCATCCCATTGACAGCAAATGAAGAACCGATCATCGTTCCGTAAAAACCGCGCCTGTGTTACTATCCCGCTGAATTTGTATGTGTGTAAACATCGGCCTCTATTGATGTGCCAAAGTCTCACTGTGTGATCTTCGCCACACGATAGAAGAAACCCATTTGATGACCAATCTAACGAATTAACAGTCCCATCATGCATGAATTTTGCAATAGGTTCTGGCTTCAAAACGTTACTACCTAAAGGATCAATCTCCGATCGCTCTGCACCCGAAAGAACCACCTCCCACACCAGAATCGTCCCATTAGAAGAAGCTGCTGCCAAGTATTTCCCGCTCGGTGACCATTGAAGACTGTAGATTGGGCCCAACTCCGTTTCCAGTGTATCCGAGACAAAGTACCGCCCAAATCTGCTAGGAAACTTCCCATTGTTGAACAGTGTGAGGTATTGCATCACTGAGTTCGATATGTTTGTAGGCGTTAAGTAATGAAGTTTCTAATTAAATAAATTTTGTACTCCTAGAGGGTCTATTTTCTTACATGTTAAAGATACAACTGATTACGGTTCAGAACGGGTAAATGCGGGAAACACAAACCAGCATGGGATTTGTTTAGTTTGGTCCGGTGATTTTAAAGTTACCTTAACGGGACCCATTCACTGCGTTTTGAAAGCTGGCTAATAAGGAAAAGCGGGCAGAAAGATAAAATGCTCGGAGAAAAAAAAGAGGGGGTCTTTGTAGCCAAGCGGTGAGAATGAGATTGCTTTATTGAGCTTCCGGATGGAATTGGTGCTTTTAGAAACGATTCAAATTATTTTTAACAGATCTGCTGAGCACTGCGACACGGTCTGTGTTGTGAATTTGAAATCCAGGTTTTTCTCAAATTTAAAGGTATGAGGATATCGAGAGGAGAAACAAAAACATGTATGTGCAAGAGAAAGTTTGATTAGACCAATATTCGAAAAGTTAGAAAGAATAAATATTTTAACTTTCCCTAAACTTGACCTTCTGAGATGAAAACAAGTTGAGCAGATAGCCAGACAGGCCTTACACACATTGATGTAATTTAATGTCAAGTTGAGTGAGCATAGCGCATATGATGCTATTTTTCACAGTAATTTGAAATGCTAAAATTTCAGTTCAAATTTTTCACTTGAAAGAAAGTTCAACCACTGAACCTCACCTTTTCTTAAACCATTCAATATGCAATCGAATTCCTGGGCAGATGACATGGACATTCCAGAGTCTCAGCAGACGGAAAACGCCGACGGAACTATCACACAAATCTCATACAAACCATCACCAACCAACCGTGGTAAACTCATCAAGACAACACAAGTAATCAAGAAAGTTACGACTGAAACACAGGTTGATCCTAGAATTGCTCTTCGTAGATCATGGAAGAGATTTGGCGCGGAAAAAAACAACACCGTTGTTGGCCCTGATATCAAAACCACACAATTTGATGAAGCTGTGACTTTGGTTCTGGGCACAAGTTGGAAGAAACAAGAAGAGGAACAACAAGCTGCTAAGAAGAAATCATTACAAACGACTTCAACCTTCAAGTGTAGAATTTGTTCGGGTGAACATATGACTATTAAGTGTCCATTCAAAAACACCCTTGGAGCAGAAAAGAAGAAATTGGAACAACAAGAATCAACGTCCGGTGTTGGTTCCGGTGGTAAATACGTTCCTCCAAAGAGGAGACTTGCTGCGGATGGTGCTGGTGCTGAAGAAAAGATTAACACTTCATTGCGTGTCACTAATTTGAACACTGCTGCAAACGAAGACAACTTGAGAGAATTGTTCTCCAGATTCGGTCTTGTTGATAGAGTTTTGGTTTTGAAGGACAGAGACACTGGTGAATCTAGAGGTATGGCCTTTGTGGATATGGCCACTAGAGCTGGTGCTGAAAATGCCATCGAAGGTGCTAACGGTAAGGGTTTCTGGAATTTGATTATCAACGTCGACTGGGCAAGGCCTAAGAAATGAGTCTTTTGCTCGTAAATCACACTTCAAAAGTCGATTCCATCTATAACTATAATATAATATACTATCTATAACCAAAAAAAGCCATTAAGATAACATATTTGAGGCTGTACAGTAATGTGGACTAATTGTTAGATTGCACAGTAATGTAGACTAATCTTTATGCTGAACCGTTTAGCTCACACATCACATCCAATAATCCAATTCAATACCTTCTTGTTCACATAAACATCATTATGTTTACCAAACGAACCTCTCATCACTTGGCAATCTATACCAGCTTCATTTAACCATTTAACAAATAATTCACTCGTTTCCCAAATCAATAATCCATCTTCATCACTGTGGATTAATCTCACACGTACCTTGGCATAAGAATCAACATTCTTGTTTGTGTCAATGCCCATAACATTAAACGCCTTTTCTTTAGTCTCAAATTCTTCAAGAACAAATCCTTCGTAATCTGGGTAAATGTTTATCAACTGAGTAATGGAATATATTCCATCCATGAGAATAACTTCATAAATGAGTTCAGCAAAAGATTTCGACTCTAGTAGTTGACAAATCAAAGTAGCACCAACACTGTGACCAGCTAAAATTACTTTGGAATATGATTTTGAATCAAGAATGGATTGCAATGCCATTTTGACATCATCCAATTGTGTTGGGTGAGTCTTTTCTGGCGCAAGACAATAATCTAAAGAATAGCAATCCAAATCGGTAATATTATCACTTTGAGCTATCCATTTCATCCAAGGTTCAAAATCTAAATGTGTGTTATTGGGATCACGCCAGGCTCCTCCATGAATAAAAACAATAGCTGTACTAGCAGAATTAGTTTTAATGTGAGAATAAACTTGTCGCGAGTCTTTTCCAAAGGATACTGTTTGCATTTAATTAAGGATGAAGAGAGATTTAGTAAACTCATTTGTACAAGGTGTTTGAAATTTTACCAAATTACTCAGAGATTAAAAAGTTAAAGATCAAGAATCCATAAATTACATTGATTTACACTGGAATGCGACCTATCGTTGCGATTATCTAGAATTTCATGTTAGTACCCGGTTCGAAAAAAAAAGTGGAACATATTTAAGCATTTATCATCTTGTTGTCTATGGAATTGTGTTGTCTAATTTCAAAAAATACTAATTATCTATTTCTAATACAATTGGGGAGGGGTAATAACGTGGACTTTGAAGTTTCTTGTCATTGCTATAATAAAAGATTCTACTGAAAACACTGTAACCTTTGAAACTCAACATTTAATATCTACCTGGAGATCTATCTCTTTCATATTCTCTGGCGTTGTCTTGATAATGTGGACCATCATGTGGGTCTCTTCCTTCAGATCTACCTTCTCTTTCACCGTATTGACCTCTTGGACCGCCATAACCGCCTCTTGGACCACCGTAGCCGCCTCTACCGCCTCTGTAGCCACCTCTTGGACCACCAAAGCCTCTTTGAGGTGGTGGGTAGTAACCACCTGGAGGACCTTGAGGAGGACCGTAGTTACCAGGACCTTGAGGAGGTGGTGGGCCGTAACCGCCAGGACCTTGAGGAGGTGGTGGGCCGTAACCACCAGGACCTCTAGGTGGGTAATCGTAGTTTCTTGGTGGGTAACCTCTTGGTGGGTAACCATATGGAGGAGCACCCCCATAGTAATCACCACCTCTTTGGTAACCACCTCTACCTCTGCCTCTACCTCTGCCACCTCTGCCGCCACGCATACCGCCTCTACCGGAACGTGAAGCAGTGGCAACATATGGTGAAGTATCTTCTTCGGCAGAAAGTTCAGAGCCATTGAATGTAAGACCGTTAATGGAGGTGATTGAAGATTCTAAATCACCTTTAGATGAGAATTCTAAATGACAAATGGTTGGTTCATCTTGTGGGATTCTAACAAAAGTTGGTTCTGCACTGATTTGATCTCTCAAGTAATCTTTAAAGTCTTGCCATGCTGTACCCATTGGTAAATTGGTGACCTTAACTCTAAATTCACCCTTTTTAGCATAGTATGGCTTTTGCTTTGCATATTCAACTTGCAATGGTTCACCCAAGAATGACATTTCCTTTAATGCTGAGAAAGCTGAAGATGCAACATCAGCGTTTTCAAATTCAACGAAAACATAACCTGGCATCATTCTGAGTTCCTTGAGAGCACCAACAGAAGAGAAGAATTCTTCAACTTCACTGTGTTGAGCGTGTGGGGGGAAAGGCCTGACAAAGAGCTGAACATCTGACAAAACAACGCCTGCTGGAGCACCTGGAACATAAGATGCTGGCGGGGTAGTATCCAAAACGTTTTGAGGTGGAGATTCTGGTTGTTCGACTGGAGAAAATGATTCACTAGCTTCCATTTGATAATAACTTTAAAGAGAAAGGAAAGGGGGTGATGGCAAAATCAATTAATTTATTTTCATTTTTTCAACAATAAAGTTAGGACCAATAGAGATCGCGAAAAAGAGTGTATAGCAAGCGATGCACGAAAAATGAAAACGTACCCCTTCGCGATTCAGCCCCGCTAGACGATGACGCACATGGCAAGCTACTTTTCTTAAAAAAATAATTAGTGGCCTGATGTAAGACATATTTGGCCAATGAATGCCACACGATGATACAGATTGTCATTGTAGCTTGAGGCGCATCAAACTCTTAGTTAGCCCCATATAGTTACCATTCCTTTATCGTTATTTCCATTCAGCATTTTCTTATGTTCTTTTTAGATTCTATTTCTTTATCTTGAAATGTTGAGTGTGGAAGAAGAAGTGATTCTAGCTCAATTTAAAGAGCTAACAGCTTATGCTGATCATCAACACCAGCAAGTTATACTTCTATTGCAACAAACAAACTGGGATCTGAATAGAGCAGTGGGGATGTTTTTTGATAATCAGCTACCCAGTGTTTCTGATCATTTAGTTGCACAGGAAACCAGGCAAGCAACGCCACCAGTGATCACATCAATGACTAGAGGATATTCCAAGGGCATTCCGATATCTTCTAAATGGAAGTTTAATCCCGGTTTAAAACCCATTAGCCCTACCGTTGGATTCGTTTGGATTCTTCTGGCTTTACCAAGGGGGCTTCTTTGGTTGTTGAGTAGAGTAACAATGTTTTTGGCAACTTTACTTGGATTTTTGGACAATCAAGAAGTACTAGGTGAAGTCATACCTTCGGTGCCATATGTTTCAGGATTCAATCCTTCGACAATTATATCCGATATCAAATATGCCATCAACGATGAAAAGACAATTGAATTGCCACTATTCACTGGAGAGTTCAACGATGCATTTCAATTGGCAAAACAAGAACATCAATTCCTACTGGTTATGTTAGTTAACATTCCTCCGGAAAATTGTGCCCCAATTGACGATTTAACAAGGACGTTTTTACAAATGCTATACACTAAAGAATCCAAAGACTTTTTAAACAGCCACAACATTGTTATCTATGTGGGCAATGTTGCTCACCCCGAAGCACATTTAGTTGCACGCACATATGAGGTTTCTACAACTCCTCATGTTTCCCTCTTGGCATCTACTTCCCAGGGGGTCTTCTCCGTTGTTAAACGTTGGGACAACATAATGAACACCGTTATGGTGGGAAAAACGCCAGATGCTACTATTCACAAGCTCAGCAAACGTCTGTGGGCTCGCGTTGGTAAGGTTGTTGACGCTCATGATCCTCAATTGGTTGTTCTAAGAGCAGAGAAGGCTGAAAGAGATATGGCGAGAATGATCAGAGAGGAGCAAGACATGCAATATGAACAGGCCCTTGCTCGTGATAGAGAACTTGCAAAGCAACGCGAAGAGCAAGCTGAAATTGACCGTCTGGCGATGGAAAAAAAGCTGGCTAAAGAGAAGGCAAGACAAGAACAGGAGGATCTGAAAGAGACTCAACGCCAGGCACAGCTTGTTTCTTTTGTTCAGAGACATCTGGGTGATAGCAACTTTGATCAAGGACGTAGCTGCCGCATTCAGTTTCGTAAACCAAATGGTAAACGTATTGTAAGATCTTTCAGTGCAGCACAATCTGTAGCTGAATTGTTTGAGTATATTGCAGCGCTAGAACACATTGAAGAGTTAGCGGAGGGTGGTGACACACAAGAGATCATTGAGGAAATATTGGCAATGGATTGCAATGAAGTTGCTAGTAATTTTGAGTTTGATTTCCATCTCGTATCGCCAATGCCAAGAGTCAAACTTACGCCCGGCGAAGCTAAACTTGAAGAAATTAAATGTCTTTGGCCTAACGGTTCCTTACTAATTGAGAGTATTGATGATGATGAAGAAGAAGAAGAAGACGAGGATGAAGAGTGAATGTGAAATGGACATGTGATGTATATGTATATGTAAAATTAAGTTACCAGGATAATAACTAAATGATGTTGAGCGAATGAAAGGCTATTGGGATGATCTACCGATATTAAAGCACTGACTTGTGGTTTTTTTCTTCAAGGTACCAAACGAACGGTTGTGCTACAAATGTTGATTTATATTGTTAATTGAGTGTATTTAAAATGTGGAGCAATGCACAGCAGTGCACAATCGATATGAAATGATTTGAACCAAATGAGATGCTAGTGTGCTGACTTTTTATCATTTTCGTTAATGGTACCATACGAACGATTGTCCTACATATAATTTATATGAGTGATTAGGGTGTTTATAAAATATTGAACAATTCACAACAGTGCACAATCTACTCTACGGTCAAAGCGTAAACTACAAAACAACATCTCCCAACGATGAGGCTCTTCAATTCAACTATTTCCTCCTCTTAGCGTCTCTACCGTCTTCTTCATGTTCAACTTCACCTTGTTCTCCTAAAATCTTCACAACATACTCTCTCAACAATTCATCCTTCTTTTCCTCGCTCAAACTTGCATCAGTCATGATGCTTTCAAGTTGTTTACGGCTTTCCACCAAATCGCCACTGAGCTCACCTTCTGGAGCTTGTAAGAAAGCTTTCAGTTGATTTTCAAATCCACCCTGACCAACTTCCACAGGCTTTGTATATTGTTCCCAAGCTGCCTCCACACTATTACAGCCTTCTAAAATGGCTAAATATCTTGCCAAGTCTGGAAACTCACCCTCCTCAGCAATAAACTCAGAAGCAGTTTTTCCTTCACTGTTCTTAGCTCTAAAATCAGCACTGTGCTCAACAAGCCATTTAGCCGTGGCCACGTTTTCACAATGATGTAATGGACTGTCTCCATCAGCATCCCTCAAATTCACATCACCACCAATAGACACTAAATATTCCAGAAGACCAATATGATCGTATGAAGCAGCAGCGTGCAATGCTGAATAGCCCTGTGCATCTTGGGCATTGACAGAAATGTTATTCTGTTCAATGAAAGCCCTCACTTTGTTCAAATCACCCTCACTAGCTGCAATCCAATAATTCGACATGGTTAAAAAAGGTGAGAGAAACTTTTTACTGGGGGGGACCTTTAGATCTTCTTCTTTATTTCTATACAATATGGAGTCTCAACCAAAGACTGCAAATTCGACGCCCACACCGGTGGAAGAATCTCAGTGCAACTCATGTGAAGAGCACAAGGCTTTCATGTTGAAATATTCACCTTCAGTTATCTTCATGAGAGATCAAATAGAAAAGGCGGGCGGGTACATTTCACCAATGGATATCAAATGTGTTATTTGTCCACAGCCTAAATTGGGTGGATTTCATCCAGAACAGGGGATTCAACTTTGTGCTAATTACATTCCTGATAAATGGACGTTAAATGATACTTTAACACATGAATTAGTTCATGCTTATGACAATACTAGATTTAAAGTGGATTGGATGGACTTGAAACATCATGCGTGCTCTGAAATCAGAGCTGCATCACTTTCCGGTGAATGTGCTATGATGACTGAGTTTGGTAAGATGATGTTTAGAGTTGAAGCAACTGATAAGGGCTCTCAAGTTGGTGCTAAGAAGGGCGGGTTTAGATTTGCCAAGGGTCACCAAGAATGCGTTAAAAGAAGAGCTGCTCTTTCTGTTGTTGGACATCCAAAGTGCAGAGACATGGAACACGCGAAGGAGGTGGTGGATGACGTTTTTACTTCGTGCTTTAGAGATACTAGACCATTTGAAATGATTTATAGGTAGAAAGGAGATCATCATATGGGGGAGGGGGGTCTATCATATATGGGCTATAATATAAACACACGTATAAATCATTCTGTAACGTAATTATGAGAACACAAACAAGTAATAAGATACTGATTCAGATTGAGAATTCAATACTTGAATACTAAAAATACAGCCTCCCGTTGCCATTTTAAAACCCAGCTGATTCCGTTGGTACATTTTAGAACACCAAATACAGCTTCCCAGTAATACCTCAAAACACCAAATACATGGTGCACATCAAGCTTGGTCCAAACACAATACCAAACCAAAAAATACAGTTACCCAAAACCTTTTTATCCCTAAGAAACTTGGTCTTACTCAGCTGAACAAGAGAAAGTTGATTCATCTGCAAAATTAGCAAGTATCCTCTAACCTTTTTGAAAATAACATACATTGCCAGCTCATGAACAACGGAAGAAATAAAGAAAGTGAGAATGGCAGCCGCATGTTTTTTAACCTTGAACGCAGAAATACTAGAATGGTAAACATGACGAAGAAGAAATTTGTGAACCGGTGCATTCCAATCACGGGCATATTCGGTCCATTCCACTGAATTCCACCAATATGAATAAAAGTCCCTGTCTGCAAACATTGATAACTCTGCAATTGCATTCAAAATGAGCTCCCAAATCAAATAAAAGACCAAGAGATAGACACAAAGAAATGGTGGAATGGTTTTGATCATTATCAATGGATAAACTTTAATACGATACCATAATGGAGTATTGGCTTGCAAATCAAGACATTCCATGACAATAGGATAAAGATTATTTTCAGCAATGGCAATCATGATCATGATAATACCAAAAATACCAGCACATTTCTTAAGAAGATAACGAACTCTAATTCTGTCGTTTCTTGGATAGCTAGTTTCGTAAACCAATGTTGGGAACATTGAATATTCAAAAAAGTTCCAAACTGTAAGTCTATGAGGAAACTTTTGATGCTCTAACTCAAATTCACAGAAACTGATGGATTTATCAACTGCCTTTCTCAAACTGTCATCATCATCCTGTGAAAAATCATGTTTTAACGCATAATCTTTAGAATGATGTAATTCATTTTCAATATCCCAAAGATACCCATTGAAAAATGCAAAAGAGTGTACCTTCATTAATAAAACCATTCCGTGAAGCATCAAAAAAATCTGACCAATCCATGGATACTCCATCAACTGAGCAAACCAAATAGGCATTACAAAAAACACCAATTCAAAAATGATTTGCAGCCATCTTCCAAAAGGCCTCCAAAGGTACACTCCATTTTTGACTAATAATTGATTAGCAACAGGTAAGTACAAAGAAAGGTACATACCCAGGTCAGTAAGTGCAATTTTCCATAAATCTTTAATCATCAGAATAGCAACTTTACTATCCGTCCCATGACTTCCCAGATATTCAACCACAACGTTGAGTGAAAAGAAAAATGTGATAATCCAAAAAGCAATAAAGAAACCAAAGAAATTAGCACCAAAAATCACCTCTGAATCGAAAATAGTGCTACGAGGTTTGAAGTTTAAATCACCGAAATTGGATCTCAGTGACCCATCCTTTTGGTAACGATGTGCCTTAGCTGATATTATTATATTGTAAGCAGGATGGGTTTCTCCCGCAGTCTTTAACACTGTTTCTTCTGGCTCTAATTTTGAGTCCATTAGTTCAGAGCCGGATTTCATCGTAGAAGCTTCGCTGGAAGCTCTGGAGCTTGAAGATCCATTGTCTGATGTGTACTCGTCGTCTAAAATAAGTGAACGACGGCGCGATTCCGGCGAATTGATGAATTGAGTTTCTTCGGACATGAACGGATAAGGAAAAGGATGAAGATAATAATAAAATGTCTATAATTCAAATCTAGCAAAAGTTTATACTTTAGCCGCAAATAAAAAGACAGTTGTTTAAAGAAGAAGTAACAAACAAATTAACTGTTGGGATTTCAGAGACTACCAATTGTCCTATATTTCATTCCGGCCACAACCTATCCTTGCTTCTTAATTTTCAGCTACTTTTGCTCCCATAAGTATAAACTACAGCCTTTCCAAAAAAGATATGGGAGAGGCATAACAATTTTAATGAAACAAAAGCTTCAATGAATAGCTTTGGTTCATTTTTCAATTGAAATCGGTTTATCTGATGTGCTTTTAAACGGTTACTTGAGAACCGTTAATTTGCTCAACAAGCATTTCTTAAATTCACTCATTAATTAATAATATACAAAACCTATGAAAAGCTCACACAGTTTTTCTAACACAGGTTTTAGACCATTCCAATTGACATTCAAAAACCATCTTGTTGATTGGGTTGCTTCCAAACCATTCGTTGTCCCATTGTGCTTCCTGTTTCGATTTGCGTTTTTTTGGAATATTGTGAAAAGCTACCATGTGTTTATGGTAGCTGATAAAACTATTGTACAATGTGCAACCTGATTTTAATGGCGCTTCTCCTCCATATAGATGAAAAATGGGGATTTTTAGGTTACACAAACAGCAAACACCAACCCATTTTCTGTAAGCCACTTCAAGAACCAAGGGAGGGGGCATTTCGTAGCCCCGATTCCAGACACCATGATTACGTGTAACATGATGTTGATAAGCACTACCATTAGTGTCAAAAAAGACCAAATTTTTATGCTTTTGATCAATGGGACAATATGGACAAAGTGCTTCTCTCTTAATTTTACCATTGATTTGTTTAAAGCGTTTAACAATTGGCTCGTAGTAGTTAACCCCGTAACCCATGTTTCTCAATGGTAGTTTTCTTAATTTTTGAAGATCATTTGTTGTATAAGACCAACCATCATATAACTGATTGAAATCGTCAACTGTTGCACCATTAGGCATAGTAATTGCAATATAGTTGGTCATGACAATTTCCAATGACACAACCACGTCTGCTTCTTTTGGAGGTACAAAAAAAAGTGGAACAATGTCGATTGTTGCAACGAGGACTTTATAGATGCGTTCAATGAAATCTTGATTGCAAACGATAGTCATTGATCTGTTCATTAAACCAGTTTCAGCCATGGGCATCATTGGTGAGAAGTTTGCTGATGTCTGGGGATAAACCATGAGTGTTTTATTTGTAATGGTGCTATGTAGTTCGTAGGGTCCCGTTGATTTATGAAGTGTTTTCATATCATGAGCCATCGTTTTTTCAAGCTTGAAATGAGAAGGAGACACTGGTGGAGAAAGGATTGCAATGTTCAAAAGCTCTGAAGTGTTGACGTGTTTTGCAATGGGATTTTCAACATTGTCATTGTTCGCATTAGGAGGTGTAATTGGCTTGAATAATGGCAACGTTTCACCAAAATAATCCTTTTGATGCATAATTTGGTCCAGCCTTTGTGATTCCAAAAAGTCATCTGAGTCCCCATTAAGCAACAGCCAATGAATATAATCAATTTCGTCGTGATCAATCATTGTATTGGAATTGGATTTCCTATACAAAGCCAAATAGGGATCCATATACACAAAAATTTGTTAAAGAGACAGTGAAAATGTGTTACAAAAGATAACTGCAAAATAAAGCAATGACTTTGTAGCGAAATGTGCTGAACAGAATAAACTTAAAAAGGCAACAGAACAATCAAAATTGATGAGCAAAAAATTCAACAAAGGAAAAAATTAACTATAATTAAATATGGAACTATGTTGCAAACACAATTTGTTGGAATAAACTTGTCCTCACGATGAAAATTATTAGCTTATGTAATACACAGTTCTTCACTTGCCTTCCGTTACCTCTTTAATTTTTTTTTATTGATAAAGACTTTTTTTCAATATTTTTTTCCAAGATATAGAAGCACACTTCTCATTATACAATCACATCTAAATGTCTCGTCCTGAGCAGATCGCACCGCCTGAGATTTTTTATGATGAGTTCGAGTCTCAAAAATACACAGCATCCACTCGTGTGCAACATATTCAAGCGAAAATGACGTTTCGTGCTCTTGAACTACTCAACTTAGAACCTGGTAGATCACATTTCATTCTAGACGTTGGTTGCGGGTCAGGTTTATCTGGTGAAATTTTAACTGAAGAAGGTCACATGTGGGTAGGTATGGACATTTCACCAGATATGCTTGCCACTGCGTTGGATAGAGATATTGAAGGTGATCTGTTTCTTGCTGATATGGGAGCAGGTGTTCCTTTCAGAGCAGGTACTTTTGACGCAGCCATTTCTATTTCAGCTATTCAATGGCTTTGTAATGCCGATACATCTGCTAATGAACCTAAATTCAGACTCCCGAGGTTTTTCAACACCTTATACTCTTCGTTAAAGAGAGGTGGTAAGTTTGTTGGACAATTCTACCCTGCTAATGAAGATCAGATCAAACAAATTACAAGTGCTGCTAAAGAATCAGGGTTCATGTGTGGTGTCGTTGTTGATGAACCTGAATCTAAGAAAAATAAAAAGCATTATCTCGTGCTACAGGCCGGTACCAGTGACAGACCACTTGCAGTTTTCAACTTGGAAGTTGAAGACATGACTGCAGATGGTATCAAGAAGAAGGAGGGTAAGAAATCTGCCCTCAAGAGAATGAAGGCCATGGAAACGAAGAAACAATACATCATGAGAAAGAAGAAGCTTATGGAGAAACGTGGTAAGACCGTGAAGAGTGATTCCAAATTTACAGGTAGAGCCAGAAAGGCACGTTTTTAATTGCCACCTCTTTTTTAGTTTACCATTCATAGAAACTCTTTATACACCTCATAATAAAATCGTTTGTTAATTGAATTTGATATGCTGAGCCAACTGCGCCCAATGTGGAAAAAATCCACAAGAAAAATATTTCAACATGTTGAACTAATATTTATTCTTTTCAAATCAAAAATGTATTCAAGGGCCAAAGTTACACTGAAATCAGCACAGCTCAACCAAGTGCGTTTTACTGCTCAATCTAAGAAGAACAGAATTGAAATTCAACTTCTTAGAGATTTCCCAGGTTATGGTGTTAAAGGTCAAATCCTCAAAGTCAAACCATCTGCAATGATGAACAAATATCATCCTAATAACGGTGCAGTTTACCTCAACTATCCAAACGCACAACCACCTCTTCCAGTTGTCTCCAAGGCTGAAATTGACAGAGCCAATGAACTTTTCTCTGCTGAACAAAAGGCTAAACAAGAGGCTCTTCGTGTTAAGAAGCAACAACTTGCACAGGCTGATGCTAAATCTACCAAGAAGGAACTCAGTACTCTTTCTCTTGACCAAATCTTGAACATCGATTTCAATGTTCTTACTGAACAACAACTTACTACTGTTTTCGAAAACCTTCCGAACAACTTTGTGTTTGTTAAGAAGACTGATGAATCTAAGGCTCTTGTGACTCCAATTGTTGTCGCCGACATTAAGAAGCACATTCAAACTGCTCTGATGAAAACTATGCGTCACAAAGAAATTGTCCTCAAGTTCATTGAAGGTAAATCCACTGTTGTTGAACTCAAATCCGAATCTGGTGAATCTCTTCAAAACAATCAAATCATCTCTTTGGGTAACTTCTTTGCCACTGTTTCAAACGGTACCCACTCCTCAGAATTGGCCATAACTGTCAATGAATCTAAATAGACACTTCCGCCCATTTTTATCTGTAAATATCGTACACACACATTATAAAATTATATAATTTGAAGTTTTTTATCATGAGCACAAAATCGCCTAATTGGGAAATCCAATCACCATTTTTGCTCATTTTTGCCCTTGGATTCTTCACTGCTTTTCTTATACTAAACTATTTTCTAGATGGCTCTTGAGTTTATTGCTTTGGTACATTCAAAAGCACAAAGTTTATTGGCGCCTTATGCAAGCTTGATTTTTTTGCCTTTGGCGTTATTCCAAACGTTGGTTCAATCGACGCATTTTCAAATACTGAATTGGATGTCGTATTTCAGATTGTTTTTGATTTATAACTACAACTTGCTTCATATTTTACGAGAAACTAAAGCTGATAGAACAACATTTGCCACTTCTTATGAGCAAAAGGTTTTTAATAACAAAATTAAATTGAGAAACAATTCGTATCCTGTTTCAATTGATCAAAGATCAGTGTTTGATGTTGTGGAAAATTGGTACGATTTTGGCATGATTTTTTCCAAATCTATGGCTAGATCAAGCTACATGTATGATAAATGGATTGTTCATTATCCAATTGCCCTCATGGATGGGAATTTTTTAAATCGAGGGTATGTTTGGTCACCGAATGGTTCTTACCAATTTGAAAAAGAGCAAAATTCTCAACAAAACGATAGTGCAACTGGTAAGCGGGAAAACAGTATAGACCCAATTCAATTAAATGAAGCATTTATTCCAAAACCTTATGTTATTCCTGATAAGGTAAAAAGTCGTGTTGACCACAAAGAGCAAAGGGCTTATTCTTCAGGGTGTCCGGTTTTGCTAAATTTGTTTCCGGATAATGATGAAATTACCAAAGCTAATGAGAATTTTGAAAAACCAAAAGAAGCAGCTTTGCTGGCAGACCCTATTCAAAACTTGATTAGCATTGGTAAAACTACTGGTACCAACATATCCTACAAAATTAAAATTAGAAAGAAGACTAAGGATTTCAAAGATCATCCAACTTATGGTAAATATGATATCTTAAGAAAAGCCATAATGAATGCCATTCCCCAACCTTCTTATAAACCAGAAGGTACAATTGGTCCAAATATGGTCAGGTTCACATGGCATTGTTGCGGCACTTATGATAGAGTTACAGGTACTGGTGGATCTTCTGGAGGTACTATGAGATTTGCACAAGAATTCAATGATATTGGTAATACTGGACTAAACACTTCTAAATCTTACATGGACCAAATTCATGAAGATTTCCCTTGGGTTTCATTTGCAGATTTGTACACGTTAGCTGGTGTTGTTGCAATCGAATACATGGGAGGGCCTAAAATTAAATGGATTCCTGGTAGAACTGATTGTCCAGATGCAGCTAAAGTTCCACCAAACACAAGATTACCAAATGCCTTGGGAGGATCTGATCATATCAGACAAGTGTTTTATGACAGATTGGGGCTCAATGCACAAGAAACAGTTGCCCTCATTGGTGGTGGCCATGGTATCGGTGGTTGTCATACACGATATTCTGGATTCAACGGCATGTGGACCAAAACTCCATACAAATGGGATAACTCATTTTTCACCGTTTTGTTAAAAAATGAATGGAAACCAGGCAAAGTTCCAGAAAGTGGTATGGACCAGTATTACAACCATGATAAAACATTGATGATGTTGAACACTGATCTGGAGCTGTTGAGATGTCCTGATTTTAGAAAATGGGTTGAGATTTTTGCTCGTGATGAGCAGTTCTTTAACCAAGTTTTCAAAGTGGCATTCGAAAAATTGATTGAGCTAGGTGTTATCAGAGATCCGGATGGAATTCAAAGAGTTAAACTTTGAGCTCTGTCTTTTTATATTTTTAATTTTGCTAAGTGTGTTGTTGATGTTTTTTAGTATTAGCTTAAGATAACTTCATATATATATACTATAGACATCATTATCATAGAGTGTGGAATTTGTGCGGAGAGACCACTTTTGCAAACTCAAAGTTTTCTTAAAAATCAATCTTTCATCAGAGGATAAAAAAGATTCAAGTGGACCAAATTTGAGTGTTATGGTTCACCTTTTTTGTTGTGGTTTAACAACATCAAAAAGACCAGTAATCGTGATAAACATGAAAATATAAAGCAAACTTAAATAAAAGATACAAACAAGACAAAATTGACGATGATCTCAAAGCAGTTAAGTGGTGAAGTGATGATGTATTTGTGTAATAAAATCTCACTGTGGCACTTTCTTATGTCCCCACAAGTAATTTTAGGACTAACCGAGATGTTCTCCCATAAAACCTTCACCGCCTAATCCTTCCATACCAACACTAGGTAAAGTAGTAGTATCCAATAATCCAGACCTTTCAGCACTTTTAGCAACATAATTTTCACCCTGGCCATCATCATCAATAGTGCTAGGACCACCAAGGAAATCCAACATCATGTGCATCCCACCACCACCAGCATATTGATCAACATCTACTGGTAAAACAGTGGAAACACCTTCTAAAAACCACACCTTTTCTTTCATCTCTTCAGTGAAATTTCTCAATAGAGAATAGTAACATTTCATGATCCTCATAGCAGACAAATCACAATTAATTAACAATGCGAGGAATCTTTTATCTAGTAATGCAGGAAATGCAAAGATTCTCAAAATGAAATCTGATTTGTGTCTTTCGTGATATAATTTAGCCATGTATGCCAATGTTGGGAAATATGGCGAGCTTAAAGCAATTGGAAACATGTCACTAATTTCAGAATCGAAACATTCAATAGATGAGTATTTGGTTGGTGATTTAGCGTATGTTGTTGCCAATAAGTCTGCCAATGATGTTAAGTCGGGATTGAAATGGATTGTCTTTCCCTGTGATTCGTCAGTTGTTGAAAGTTCACCTGATATCAAATCATAACCAATTTCTCCTAAATCACCTAAGTCAACAGAAATGAACTTGTAAAAACGTGATTTTTCACTAAGAGGCCACACAGCTGTTAAAATAGTGGCAGCACCTTTAACATGGAAAATCCATGCTGATGGTGGTAACGATTTAACAGATGTGGATGTAGATGGTAATGAAGCATTTGCTAACGAATCCATAATAAGAATGAGGGCTGAAGCAACTAGTGCATCAGTGTTTTCTGGCGACATTTCTAAAACAGCTTCTCTTAACAATCTTAGAGCGTCTGATCTATGATTAGTAACATATTGATCTAAACCTTTTTCACTTCTAGATAAATGGGTGGCACTAAAAGCTAAGACTGAATGCATGAGGAAAGGATATTTGAAGGCTAACATAGGGATATCATCTGACCAGATCTTGGAATCTGAAATCCCAGCAGCTGTGATAGTTGGCCATACTTTTGTTGTGTAATGATACATTAGACGCAAATCTAATAAATTCAAATCACCACTGGCATTTTTAGAGTTAGATGGTGGAACCGGTGATGATTTAATATTGTCAGGAGAAATTGAAGGACCCTTGTCTTGCATTTGTTGTTGAAGCTCAAGTGGTGTTGGTGTAATACCCTTGGTTTTTAATGGCACTCTCGATGGTAACATATCTCCAATAAGGGCACTAAGCGGATCATTATCACCAGAAAACATCTTTGAAATCATCTCGCCATTGAGGTTGAGCGCAGTGGCAGTTTGCTGAAGTTGAAGCTGTTTATCTGGTGGTAATGAAGCAAATTGTTGAAGTAATTTAGACTGTTTCTCTGGTGCTAAGCCGCTGAGTAAATGCATTCCAGCGCCACTGACGGGGGTATTAGAAGCACTAGAGGATGGATTTTCATTGCGTCCAGTTAGTGGAACGGTTTGCCCAATTCCCAAGCCAAAATTGGAGGGAGAGGGACCAGAAGTTGGTAATTCACCTTCAACACTAGTTGAATGTGCGGCCACAGCAGTTGCGGCATTTACGAGTCCGGACATTCCAGAAAAGGGAGAATCCACCATCATGGGACTCTGTAAATGTTGTAACATAGTGTTAGGCGATATTGGAGAAAATCCCGCTAGGTTGATCCCTGGTAAAGGTATTGACATTGGAGTTGTCATTTCTGGAATCGGGCCACCAACATTAGTTATTGATTTCTCCATTTTAATTGAAGCATGTGATGGTATTGAAGTGCTCAATTGGGCAGAAGCAGGCAATTGTTTAGTAACAGGTGTTGTTTCTTGAAGTTCATCAGGATAATGACATTCAAGACCCATTCTATTACAATTGTTACAAATGTCCTTGTTTTCATCACATTTCACTCTTCTTCTCTTACAAGTCAAACAACCCTTACGTGATTTCTTGTGGAACTTCCTCTTACCAGTGGATTTCTTATGTATTTGAGCAACTGTTGAAGTGCTCTTACTTCTGATCACCATTCTGATTTCTTAGGTCTCGTTGCGCTCGTTCCGCTAGACGAAAATGAAAAATTTTGGATTTCAACTCTTTTAAGTGAAAAAACCTGAACAGGCTCAGCAATGCCTAAAACGGATGGTTTGATCCCGAAGGCTTGTTTTGAGAGAGGCTTTGAATATAAATCAATTACAAACATTATTAATGACTGTGACCATGAGGATCTTCACGTTCTGGCTCCTTGTCAACACTGATCATGGTGTCAATTCTTAAAACGGCAATACATGCTTCAAGTGCGCTCTTTAAACTCTTAATCTTACTAATTGAAGGTTCAAGAACACCTGCTGCAACTTCATCAATCACCTTACCATTTACTAAGTCTAACCCATAATTCTTGTAATTCTTACGTTTAGTATCTTGAACAGAAACTTGTTGTGATGCTGCGTGATATGATCTAAGTTTGGCAATGAGTTCTGCTGAATCCTTGGCTGCATTGACTGCAAGAGTCTTTGGAATGACAAGTAATGCTTGTGCAAACTCTGCAATTGCTAATTGTTCTCTTGATCCAACGGTTGTAGCAAAATTTTCTAGGTAAATGTTCAACGCCACTTCAACGGCACCACCACCAGGGACAACAGTATGTGATTCCAATGTACGCTTAATAACACAAAGAGAGTCGTGAATAGAACGTTCCATTTCATCTAGTGTGTAATCATTAGGCCCACGAAGAACAATGGAGGAAGCAGAATGTTTATTAGGTCCATTGATGATGATACATTCGTCATCAGAGAATTTTTGTTGTGAAACAAGAGCTGCGGAGCCTAAAGATGATGCTTCAAATGTTTCATCACCTTCGAGATTGGACATATTGGTGACTAATGTAGCACCAGTTGCTGCTGCAATTCTCTTCAAATCTTCCTTTTTACATCTTCTAACGGCCATAACACCGGCCTCGACAAATTCCTTCAAGCATAAATCATCAATACCCTTGGTTGTTAGAACAACATTAGCACCAGCAGCAATGATCAAACGAATTCTTTCAATCACAATACCATATTCTCTCTTACGAATAAGTTCCAATTGTTCGGGATCATCGATGTTGATTTGAACACCAAGAGCCATCTTGGCTTTTTGAAGATTGATATCAAGACATGCAATTTTAGCGTTGGCAACGGATTTGATCATGGCTTGGGATGCAACAGTACAATTGAGAGCGTAACCATCGATTAAAACACTTTCCTTGGCAGACTTACCATGAGCCTTAAGGATATTCACGGCCTTGACAGGATACTTGACTTCACCTTTTGAGTTGGCGGTCTTAACAGCCAACATGGAATCAACAACCATTTGAGAGAAGAAGTCTGAATCTGAACCAATAATCTTTGAACTCATTGATGTCTTGGCAACGTTAATCAGGGTTTGTTTACCCAACGCATTGACATCTTGTGCTAAAACATCAGTGATGAATCTTGTGGCTTCTCTGAGTGCCAATCTGTAACCATTAATGATAGTAGTTGGATGGATTTTGTTCTTAACAAGATCATTAGCCCTCTTCAATAATTCACTAGCAATAATAACCACAGAAGTAGTACCATCACCAACTTCCCTATCTTGCTGATGAGCTAAGTCAACTAAAATCTTACCAGCTGGATGTTGCACATCCAATAATGATAGAATGGTGGCACCATCATTGGTAACTGTGACATCACCAATATCATCAACTAACATTTTGTCTAAACCAACGGGACCAAGTGAAGATTTGACAACGTTGGCAACGGCTTGAGTGGCTGCAACGTTTTGATCACGAACATCAGACCCAGAAAGCTTTTCTCCTCCTAAAAAGAGCGTTTCTGAACGTTTAGTGGAGAACATTACGAGTCTATTAAGAAAAAGAGGATGTTGAAAAGTGTATTTCGAAAGTACCAAAGAGTGAAAAATTTATTGAAGATCAAATTATACTGAAATACTTTTGTTTTATTGATTTTACTATTTAAAAGGTTTAGAGAGTTTTGAACGTGAAGGATTGCTTTTAGAAATTTAACTTTTAATTGACATCATGTTATACACTCTTTGAGAGGGGATTTCAGGCTATTTTTATTTGAAAAAGCAGTTGCTCAGCACAAAAATGGACTTATCTTAACGCTATTTCGAGTAATCAATGTTTGTAAAACAAGGTGTCTGTGATCGTATGCTTCTCTTACATAGAAACTTAAAGATGAACAAAAAAGAGTACACAGCTTTAGAACAGAATTAAACTAAACATATCACTTACAAAATGACACACTTTTTACTCTTCTTAACGACGGCCGGTTCCAAACTGGCAACGATGGCATCATCAAATAAGCTTTTCAACCCAACTTGGGTCAATGCAGAACACTCGGCGTATTTAACAGCTCTCAATTCTCTAGCCAACTTGTCACCCATAGCCGGGGTGATTGGTTTTTGGCCCTGTCTCTTGAGATTGGCTAAAGTAGTTGGATCATCTCTCAAATCAATCTGAGTACCGACTATTATGCAAGGAGTGTTTGGAGAATGGTGAGAGATTTCAGGGAACCACTTTTCTTTCACGTTGTCATAAGAAGCTGGAACAACAACTGAAAAGCACACCAAGAAAATATCAGTACGTGGGTAAGACAACGGTCTAAGACGGTCATAATCTTCTTGTCCTGCAGTGTCAAATAACCCAAAAGTGTAAGGAACATCACCAATCATGACGGTGACAGCATAGTTATCGAAAACTGTTGGCACGTAATCTTCAGGGAACTGATTGGAAGTGTACGAAATGAGAAGACATGTCTTTCCCACAGCACCATCACCAACAACAACACATTTGATAGTCTTCGAATCGCTCATTATGTACTAATAACAGACTAAAGCAACAATGAATGCACGTAAACTGGGCGACGAGGATTTTGAAACAAGTAAAATTAAATTTTTGAGAGAGATAAAGGCGCGAATTTTATGCGGAAATGGGTTCGGAATAAAATATTTACTGCGGAACACCTCAAGAAAAAACAGTGATTCCCACTAAATCTTTTTGCTTCCCCAGTAATTTTTATGGGCAGTTTTAATTTACTACCAGACCTTGTTTTTTAAACACTTGTGTCCATAGTACCAGCACCACCCATAATAAACTCTTTTCGCAATTGCAATGTCCCAATTGCTCAAGGACCAACTAGCCCGGGCCCAGCAGGAGGTCCTTCGCTTGCAGAGGCTGTTAGATGAAGCGACTTTGGCGGAGCAGAATTCAAACTTGTCTGAAGCCCCCGAATCCCCATTAGAAACGCATTCAAAGAACATTGACGCGTTAGCTCCAGCGTTGAAAATCGAAGAAGAGAACGAGAAGGTTCCAACCCTTCATCTACCCACCGGATTTCATGAATCAGATCAAGTTAATCAAGATGCGCCTCCTGCGCGTTCGTCCCGTCGTGGACATGGTCATACTTCATCGACAACCTCATCCAATTATGAAGAGACCCCACGACAGCCTCCACAACAACCGGCCACACCAAATCAACTCACACTGGACCTTGCCAATAGTTCTTCAAGCTCGCCGGATTTTGCCATGATTGGTTCATCGCCAAGAAAGCCAACTCCAGTGAGACTGAAATTTGAGGATTTAGAACATGACAACGAGGTTACCAACGACAACGGTGCTTCTCAAGCATTACTTGATCAGAAATTACTACCAGCTGTTGACCCTGACACGTCATCTGCCGAATTGAAGTTCACAAACAACGCCTCCTGGCATGTGTCACGTGACTCATCTCGTCATGTATCATCAACTTCATCGATTGTAACGAGTCATACACACAATAGTCTCACTCAAGTTAATACACCGGCATCCAATGGCTCAAACTCAAATGCTAATTTACCTGTTTATACGAAATTGGCACTTTCCAATCCAGATCTTCCAGCTTCCCCTATAACACAAAGAATGCTCATGTCTAGAACTCCAAGTGAATCAAAAGAAATAAGTAGTGTTTCATCAGGACCATTAAGTCCCACAATGTTGAGGAAGAAGAACGTGATACATTTTGCCCCCCAAGTTCCACCTCCAGCACCACCGCGCCCTCAACCAAAAGAGACGCTGCCATTAGAAGTTTTAACTGATCAAATTTCAAATACAAGTCAAAATCCTGGTGTTGAGCGAGAAGTCTCAACTCCTCATTTCACTCAGGCTTCAATTCTTTCACATGAAAGCGCACATAGCCAACTTGATCCGCCCCACATGTTTACTCAACGTGCTCAACCAGAGACTTATTCTCATATCAAATCACAAAAAAATCATATAGATCAGTCGCATTCAAGTGAACACCTTCCAACTCGTCAATCAGTTAAGCCACGTGCTATTTCTCAGGACTCTCAAAAGTTCCTCATTAACTCATTATCCCATACGGTAATCAAAGTTGAAACTGTTGTTGATCCAGTTAGCATTGCTGACCAAAACTTAACAACATATAATATTCTATACAAGGTGTTCTCAAGTGAGTCAACTCCAATAACTCCAATGTACAGAGTGAACAGGAATTTTAATGATTTAATTGCCATGGATGCAAGCTTACGTTCTTGTATGCCATTTTTGCCTCATTTACCAGAACTACAATCTCTCAAGAAATACAATTACCGTTTATGGGAACAAAATAAACTCATCATCGATTCATATTTAGACCAATGCTTGAATTATTTGAAAAGAGGAATGCCAAACACACAGAATGCACTGAAACTATTTACATCTTATTTTGAATTTGCTCTAGACCCTAGTTGTGACATGGATTTACTTGATTTGTCTTCCAGATGGGATTATTTACTTATCATCAAGCAAAAATTTCCTAATAAAACTTATGATATTGTTAAATTGATCATTAACGAAGAGAGTGCAACGCTGTGTCTAAATTCGATTCTTGGTAAGCCAGAAAGCCTTCCTCGTGACGAATTGACATTAGCATCAATTTCAGGCCAAGAACTTGTTCTCAAGCGTAAGAAAAAGTTTACAGCAACCAAAACATGGACTTTATATGCCCAATCACATGCTGATGGTGAAAGTATTGGCAAAAGATTGCAAGAATGGTTAGGACCCCAATCCTCTTATTCAGAAGATGATCATGAATCTGAAATAAATTCTTCTTCTGTTTCCTCATTGCCCCTCAATGCATCTAGTCAGACATTAAATACCCAAGCACAATCATCTGGACCACATCAACAATCACAGCAACAACACCCCTCAGGATCACCTTCATTATCTTGGTCACTGTTCAGTAAGAGGGCCAGTAAAATGGCTCCACCTTCATCACCAAGATCCACCATTTCTAATCCCTCACCAACTAAGGGCGTTGATTCAGTTTTAGCATTCAAAGCTCAACCATATGAAGGCCAAATGGTCACTTTAGGTACCCCTGGATCTCCTCAAAAAGGGAAACTTTACATGCCGCCAGTTCCTGTTTTTGAACCAGTTGAATCATCTCCTCAATATTTTGGTACAACACTTCAAGGTGCATTTGACCTCTGTCCGGTTTACCAAATTGGTGGTCACAATGTTCCTAGTGTTATTTACAGATGTTTGAATTACTTACATGGTAATTCTGCAGAAGGCTTTGAAGGGTTGTTCAGACTCAATGGTAAGATGTTAGAAGTTAACACATTAGAAAAGGAATTCAATGCACAACACGATTGTGATTTAGAAGTCAGCAAACCTGATGTTTATTCGGTTGCGACATTGATGAAGAGATTCTTACGTAAAGTTGATGGCGGTGTTATTATTGATTCAGTTGCTGAAGAAATGTATCAAATAGTGAAAATTCATGATTCAGAACCATACAGCAGCGAGCAACTCAAGAAATTGAATTCCTTAGTTGGTGAACTACCTGTTATGAACAAAGATGTTTTGTTCATTGTTTTCAAATACATCATGGACGTTTTGAAGCAGGGTGAGCATAATAAGATGACTATAAAGGCTATGAAGATTGTTATTGGGCCTAATATTACAGTAGATGACTCTAGAGGGATTCCTATTGCACAGGCCTTGTTGGAGAATTTCTATCCTGTGTTTGGTTTACGTGAAACATGAAAATGAGGTTTCCTCAATTGATATCTCCAAAAGTTCTCACTATGTGAAACAGGTGTCACTGACACTCATTTCACACTCGTCATTCTACTTTGCAAGTAACATGTAACCGCTTGTATATTACACTATGTAAATTATAAAAGATCCACAAAGCATTTGAATTTTGCCATTTCAGTTGCCCTTCTTCATTCTAAAATCGCTATGAAATTGAGTTATTTGGCCATGATGGCGTTCTTTTTGAGCTCGCAATGTAAAGAATTAGTTCTTGTTGCCGGTGAAACAGGGGTACATGAATATCCACCCGATATTACTATTTTGCCTGTTCCTAACCCAAAACCACCACTTCCTCTTCCACTTCCACATGTCCCGGAAGCTGACGCTGCTGTTTCCATTGTCACAATTACACATTTTCTACCAGCAACCACAGTTTTTGTCACTGTCACAGAGACCCTTCATGTGGCTCCAACAACGCCAACTTTCAACTTTGAAATGTCTGCTGAGCCTACTTTGCCTTCAGTAACAAAATCCACCAGTACTATTGTGATTACTAGGGTGATTACAGATGTTGTAACCGAAATTCAAAGTGTAGAACCGGATTCATATGCAATGGATACATTATTTAAAGAAACAATCATGGAAACTACAGTGGAATTGATTTCAGAAACAGCAATTCAATCTACTATTGAAATTCCACTTGCTGAGCCAATGTTGACTACTATGAGTATAGAATCCGATCTAGATCGCGAGATGAAGTTGACATCTACTAATACAGCCACAGTGTTTGCAAGTACAGTATCAACTTCTGTTGCATCTGCAACTCACAAATCAAGAACAAAAAATGCCTATTCCACAATTGTACTAGCCACATCTAGTTCAATCACACCAGAAGGTTTGGGTCTTTCGAAATCATACAAAAAGCTCCCAACAACAACCAACATCCTTGCTACTAATCTTGCCATTCCTCAAGCGCCACTAAGATCATTGTGGAAACACTTGGGGATGTTTATAATCGGTGTGTTGCTTACGTAAAGTCACGTGACGGCAAAACAATGAAGTTTTGCAAAGGGAAAAATTAAGTGACGACGACGAGAAGGAAAAATCCACAGCAACTTTTTTATAACTATTAGTGTAAACATGGTTGAATTGAAGAGAACAGTCCGTGTCACGACTCGTCAGCATGTTCTTCCAGATGTTAAGCCGGTTCAAGAAGGTTTCCCAATGAGAGAATGGTCGATTGAAGTCTCAATGGTGACCGAAGATGGTGATGAAGTGCCAGCGACTTTGTTCGACAAAGTGACATATTCTCTCCATCCAACATTCCCAAACCCTGTGCGACCATTTAAGGAGCCTCCATTTAGAATCACAGAACAAGGTTGGGGTGGATTCGATGTGCCCATCACTCTCACACTAGTCGAAAAGGGTGGGAACATCAAAATTAACCATGATTTAAACTTTTACAAGGACCAATACATTGTTGATAAAGTCATTACTGTCAGTACCAACAAGCCAGCTCTTTTGAAGGAGTTGGAAAAGACCGGCTCCATTCCAGAGTCTGCCCTTGAGCCTCAATCTGGTGAAAAGAGACGCGGCGGTGTTCCAGCAGAGGCCAAGTCGATCAAGAAATCCAAAACCACTGCGCAAAAGGGTGGTGTGGATTTGGAGCGCATGACCGAATGTCTTACTAAACTTCGCGAAGACGACTTGTTGGGCGTTGTTCAAATGATTAATGATAATAGAACTCCTGAAATGAACATCAAAAATGATGTTGATAATGGTGAATTCACTATGGATTTGTACACTTTACCTGACACCCTTCTTAAATCTCTTTGGGATTATGTTCAAAAAAGATCCGAATAAGGAAGATTGGTGCTTTTACCTCTTTGTTTATTATTTAATTTAGATTCACACTCTATATCCTTTCTTATGTTATATGGACCATATTTTAATTGTCTCATCACGAGAAGCTGTTGCAACACCCATCCCATCATGGGAAACACTAATTTTGCTAACAACATCGTTATGGCCTCGTAACGAACCGACTATTTCCCCCGTTATTACATCCCAAATAAAAACACAAGTATTTTCAGCGTATGAAGTAAACATCAATCTTCCAGATTTCGAAAAATCCATGGAAACAACCCCTGCAAAATCCATTGATGTTTGAATACTTTGACGATATGATCCCGCTTGAGAAGAATCATCAGTATCATAATTGGTATTTGCTGATTGCGGAATACATTTCCGGAGCTGAGCATTTTCGTTCAGGCAACTTCTAAGTTTATCAACTCCATAAGACCCCAACTCACCATCCGAGCGTAAATCAAATATCTTGCTATTACCATCATCGCAACCAACTGCAAAATTATAACCATCTGGACCAAATCTAATTACATTTGGATCGCAGTTAGGACTAACTAGAAATTTCCTAATTGCTAACGGCTCTCGAATATCCCAAAACATTGCGAGACGATCACAGGAACAAGTAGCAAACATGTTAGGATTGGAATTTGTATTGGGGTTGACACTCAAACTTAAAACATCACCTAAATGACCATAGAAATACCTAACGTGGCCACCCTTTGTTGTATCCCAAAGTATGCTACTTTTATCACCCGAACAGGTAACCAACTGCGATGAGCTCCCCCTCAAAAACCCCACATCACTAATGTATTCTTTGTGACCTTTTAAAATAGACATTAGAGAATTACTGTAGTTATCATCATTAAATTTAACACCAACTTTGTACACTGTGCATGTATTATCCAATCCACCTGTAGCAACAAGTTCACCATTAGAACTAACATCACATCCCATCACGTATGGGTCATCCAACTCCACTAGGTTATTTTTGAGACCGGTAGTGCTATCCCACACTAATAGATATCCATCTTGCGAGCTGGAAACAATGTGTTTGTTGTCAGGATACCAGGCACAGCTACTGATTTTGTCAAAATGCCCCCTGAGCGTTGTATAATTCTTCAATCCGTATGGCGATGTGAACTTTTGCCTACAATTTGAAGCCATAAATTGTAAGCTGGAGTCTGTGTTTTCTTGTTTAATTTTCTTAAGTTGACTTGCAAGAGTCTGTGATTGCGACTGAACAATGTTGATCTTATTATTAAGCATACGAGATAGGTCAAACTGTTTTTGCATTGCCTTTTCCATATCCGTCATTTTGGAAATCTTCCAATAGAACAAAAGATAAAGTAATAAAAACCCTTCTCCTTCTTTTGATGATCATATCAAATAAAGAACAAATCCGGATTGTGTTCGGTTTCATACATGAAACAAATAGCTGTGTTTCACAATCGGAGCTCATTTGCTCAGCATTGTTTATTTTTTTAATTAAACTAAGTAAAAGAAAGCGACTAATGAATTTTCATTTTTGTTATTTACCTCTTCAAGGATTTCATTGCGTGTTTGGTAATTGAGTTATTTTTTGTGGGATCAAAAGCAACCATTGGGGGAGGCGTTATTAGGTTCATTGATAAAATTCTCCGTTTTGGTCCGCCGTTTTTTCTTCCACGTGCATTTATCCGTTTTCTGATAGCACCTTTTATTAACAAATACATGTCAATTGTTCCAAACCCTGCAACGTCAGTTAATTTTTCAGTATACAAAACATTTCAATCTAAGCTTGAACTTTATAGATATTCATCGATGTTTCTCTCTTTGGAACTCTTCGGGCTAATTTCAAACCCTTTTTAGACCCATATATCTAACTCCGAAACACCTAAATCTTTTTTCTCTGCATATAATTCCTGGCGGCATGGACCAACATTTTCTAATCTGGGATAATATACCGGCATTGCAAATTGGTAATCGACATACAGCATATTCCATACTTTCCAATAAGAATTTCGGACTTTTCTTGCGGGGTGGAAAAGCCCTTGCCATAGATAGTTCAAAATGAGACCCGGTCCAAGCACCAGAGATAGAGCCCGTATTGTGTCCATCACTTGATTAATGACATGAGGTGAAGTTTCAAATATATTTGGCCAAACATGATCTAGGAAATTGATGAATGCATCCTCCATACCTCTACCCAAGGAACCAAAGCACATATGATAAACAACTGATGATGCAATTTGACGATGAACAAGATCTCTGTCTGTTAATGCGTCCAATACAAGTGGTGTGCAAGCGTAAACATAATCACTGCCTAAACTTCCAGTGTACTCAAACATGAAAGCTAATGATTTGAGAACACCATTTTGAACATTTTTATCCATCACTCTGTATTCGTTCATCAATGCTGGTAAAATTGTAAATGGCTTACATTGTTGTGCAATCACACCAATGGCAACAGATGTGCAAACACGTAACTGTCTTTCTTGCATCTTCAAATTGTTCAATAATGGAACAAGAACATCAGCTGGCCCAACAGCTTGTGCAATCAATCCAAAAGTCTTGTTGGCCTCACGACGAATCGATTTTTTGTATGCCTTGAGCATTTCCAAAAGCTCAAATGAAATACGGATCCACTCTCTATGATTGATATATTCTTTGCCCTCTTTTGCAATATCCCCAATAAGTCTGATGGTCTCCTCCTGGACCTTTTCGTGACGATTACGTAAAATTGGGGTAACTGTAGATAGAATCTGACCAATGCTTGGATTCAAATCTTTCGTTGGAATCTCAATAATAACCTCATGCATAGCACTAAGAATTGATCCAAGAACGTCGGGATATACTTCACCAAGTGATTCATAAAGAATTGTACCCAAACGAATTAACAATGCACTTTCTTGGCAAGTGACAATCACGGGAACCAGTTTGGCAAGCAAATCAGCTGCATGTTCTCTAACTAATGGATCCTTATTCTGTAACCTGTACAAAACAGCACTAACCATAGTCATCAAATTTGGCTTAACGCGAGTACCCAATTTGGTACAGATTTGACCAACACTATTGAGGACACTCAAAGTAGTTCTTTTATTTTCCAAAGATTGGTGTTGGAAACAGAAAACAACACCATCTAAAAGTCTGGTAACAGTTCTTTCACTTAAATCAAAGCAACCAAGAGTAGTGACAAGTCTATCGACAGTTTCTAAAGCCATTTGACGAAAAGCCTCTGAATCATCTTTCAAGCTAGAAACAATTTCATCAATAACAACATGTGATCCAACTTTAATACCAATGGCATAACATGCATTAACACAGAGGTTTGAAAATTTCTGATCCATTGCCACTCTTCTTAACCAAAATGTTGCAATAAATGGGCGGAATATTTGACTCTTGATAACAATTCCTCTATTTAAATCAGCTAAGGAGCAAACTTTGGCTAACGTGGTCAAAATAGTCCTCTTCATTTCTTCTTCTGGGCTATTAATTTCCTTAGCGATGACTCGTAGTATTTGAGTGGAATAATATTCCATGTATTCTAAGTCCATCAATGGGATAAGAGAACCGACGGCGCGGATAAAGGCCGCTAAAGTTCTACCACGCTGTGACTTCATAGAATTCCATAATGGCTCTAACAATGGTCTTAAATACTCAAACCCATAAGGTTCACAAGCAGATGCAATAGATGCAACTGTTGATGCAACTGTAATTCTCATTTGATTAGATTCATCTTCAATATTGGGTAATAAGCATTGAACAATATAGTTCAAGTGTGGTAATATACTTGATGCCATGGTGATTGCCATATTCTGAATTATTTTGACCCCCGTTTGTCTCACAACAACAGATTCTTCTTCGTTCAAACAGATTGACCTTAAAAATGGTAAAATAGATTGTATACCTAGTGTATTGGCAACAATAGCAAATGTTCTAGCAATTAAATTTCTCATTTGATCATCCTCGGAGCTCAAATCAGACCTCAATGCATTGATGATCGAAACAAGACCAGCCTGTTTAGTCAAATTAGCAATAATCACTCTTGATTCCGACTTAACATAACTATCATCATCAATAATTAATGGCATCACCACTTGTAACAACTCGCCAGCGTATGGTTTGAGCTGATCTTTGTCCATTTTAACTAATGTCCTACTAATAACTTTTACTAGAATGGAACGTTCATTATTAGTCAAGCCAGGATCTTTCATAAGTGGATTCACAATGCCCAAAAGAATTACAGGACCAAACTCACTGGCATGATCAATCAAATTCCGCATTGCCAACTTACGTGTAAGTTGACCTGAATTCTTGATTTTGAGAATAAGCTTCATGCATCTAACTTCTAATTGATCTTGTGTACTAAGTGATTCAACTGGTATGTTCTTTAAATCAAAAACCTTTTTAAAAACACTATAATCGTGTCTCTTGAACATTTGAACATCTTTCAAGTCAGGAATTGAATTGACGATTTCTGGATCAAATTTATCTTCTTCTATTAGAGCGTTGTTATTTGTGATAATACTGAAAGCATCATTGCCTGTAACAATGTCAAAATTCCTCAAATCTGTGTTTTTATGTTGCACAAAACCCTTGGGAAATGGTACCAACTTAAATGTGTCCGGTAACAATTTACTTATGTTATCAGTTGTCATTTCAATTTCACGGAAAACAGGTAACTTAGGTCTTAAAGTTACCTTTTTCACACTTTCAGTTTCTGGACTAGCTTGGCGTCTTCTTTTACGTGTTGCAGACGTTCTGGGTGGTGTTGTGTCTCTGACTGGTGTCGTGTCACGTGACTTGTTTTTTGACTCCATTTGCCGTCCTCTATCGGCGTCATCTAAATTTTCTTTTTTCTCTGTTAGAACCAGTGCATTCTCTTTAAGTGAAGTTGATGTTTTCAAATCTAAATTAACTTTCGAATCCTCCGTTTCTGACATCTGAAAGGGATACTAAAAACAGAATAAAGAAAAAAAAAAGTAGACAAGGAAAGTTTAGAGGGAATCCACACTTTACTTCTTTCTTTAGAGTTTTCTAAACATGAAGATTTCAACACTTTTATTAACATTAGTTGGGGTTGCATATGGTGATGATTCTTCTTCTTCGGGAGATACCGCTTCCATAGTAGGAACTTGGTCTTCTAAAGCCAACACTGTTTTTACGGGACCTGATTTTTATGATCCAGTGGATGAACTTCTGATCGAGCCGGCTTTACCAGGTATTTCATACTCCTTCACTGATGACGGGTATTGGGAAGAAGCTATTTATCAAGTGACACCAAATCCAAGAAATCATTCATGTGCTGCAGCCGTTTTAATCTATCAACATGGCCAATACAAACAGAACAAGGATGGATCGTTGACTTTGACCCCATTTGCAGTCGACGGTAGACAGTTACTTTCAGAACCATGTGCTGATAATGATGTGTCATCTTATACTAGATACAACCAACCAGAAGTGTTCAAGAGCTATAACGTTTATATTGATCCTTACCATGGTAGATGGAGATTGGACTTGTCGAAATCCGATGGTTCTGTTATGCAGCCACTCTACTTGGCCTATAGACCACCACAGATGTTGCCAACTCAAACTATGAATCCATTACCAGAAAAAACATCTATTCCAGTTCAACAGACCAATAGTCAACCATACGGGTCTGATGGTAACAGTGGAACCAGTAAATCTAAGAGGGATTTGATCCCAGAACTTGATTTTAGCTTGCCTGCTAAAGTGAGAAGAAGTTTAGAGAACAGATTCAAAACGAATGCAGTTAAGTTAGACAGCTATGATTACAACTTCTGGTACTATACTGGTTGGGGATTAATGGGCTTGGGTGCGGTTATGTTTTTCACTGCAAGGAAATAAGTGAAAGATGTGAGTAGTGGTACTCTGTTTAGTCTATCGGTCTATTTAAATATATGTAGCAATTAAATAAGTAAAAATTCATTGGGCAAATTATCATGATTAATCAACAAACATGCAATGTTCATCATACTGCCAAGACCATGTCAGAAAAATATATTTCTTTATAAAGCAAGCCAACGACACAACATGTTGTTAGTGTGAATAATATAACTAATGGATTCAAGATTAATTCTTAACTTCATAGAATCTTCTATATTTTTCATCGACTTCAACTAAGTAGAAGGAGCCCTTGGCAACACCGTCTAATGAACCTTCTGGCTTGAAGCCCTTTTGTAAGTGTGCCTTTTCTCTTAAAGCGATAGCCTCTTCATATTGAGCAGGAGTCTTCTTGGCTCTAGCGTCAAGTCTTTCCTTAACATTAAGTTGAGAAATGATCTTGCTAACATCACCCACCACACGAGCTGAGAGCAAAGTGGCAGCTAAACCAGAACCGTAAGAGAAAAGACCGATTCTCTTGTTTTGGAGTTCTTCATTCCCAACAAGGGAGATTAATGAGCAAAGAGACCCCCAAACAGAACCAGTGTACATGTTACCAACATTGGTTGGCAAGTACAAGGCAGGAGCAACACGTTTGTTGAACTTTTCCTTTGAAAGTGGCATGAAGGCCTTTTCAACAGATTTATCAACCAGAGTTTGTTCATAGTCTAAAGAAGCAATTGATGAATCAACATCTGGGAAAATACTTTGATCTTGCATCCAATCGTTGTAAAGCATTCTAGCGTATGATTTGGTAACTAATTTACAAGTTGGAACGTGGAAAGCATGATAATCAAAGAAGTCAATACCTACGGTACCGGTCTTGGAATCAGAGAGGCCCTTCTTGATGGCCTTCTTGGAATAAGTCTTATAACAGTAATCAACGGCCTTGACGTAACAAGAAAGGGAGAAATGACCATCAACAACTGGATATTCGGAAGCAAAGTTTGGCTTGTAGAAATCATAGGCATGTTCCATGAATGAACCTCTGACTGGATCAAAAACAATTGGAGCATCAGGACCAATAAGAAGGGCAACAGTACCAGCACCACCAGTTGGTCTAGCTGCACCCTTGTCGTAAATGGCAATATCACCACACACAACAATAGCATCTCTACCATCCCAAGCGTCAGACTGGACCCAGTTGATAGAGTTAAGAACAGCAGAAGTACCACCATAACAAGCATTAACATTGTCAATACCTTCAACATCAGTGTTTGAACCAAAAAGTTGCATCAAGACAGATTTCACAGATTTTGATTTATCCAAGAGGGTTTCAGTACCAACTTCAAGACGACCAATGGTGTTAACGTCAATATCATAGTTATCGATCAAGTTCTTCAACACAGTCAAAGACATTGAGTAAATGTCTTCTCTATCGTTAACAAATGCCATATTGGTTTGGCCGAGCCCAATGGTGTATTTACCAGCAGCAGCGCCATCAAAAGATTCCAATTCCGATTGAGAAATGTATTCACCAGGAATATAGTATTGAATAGCCTTAATACCAACGTTGGAAGGAGACATATTTAGAGATAAGAAAAGAGGAGAAATAGGAGATCAGGAAAAGTTTATTTTTTGAGAAAAATCGTGCTTTATTTATACGAACGTGATTTTTATACGACAAGAAAAAGACGCGTTTTTTTTGTGAAAAATGAGCATTTGAGCTTTACTTCTTTTTTCTGAGCATCTGCTCATTTGGGCCTTTGAAGCGTGATATAAAGCTGTGAATAGAACAATTTGATATTAATTACAATGGAACATATTGGCACAAACTTTGACGCCAAAATTGTGCTTTTCAAGGGCTTTTTAGCCGGTTTTTCTGCTTTTGAATTTGACTTACTGTTGTTTTAAACGGCTTGATTGAATTCGAGCTTATGGTGGGCATTTAAACACTTTGAAGGGACTGGATTTTTAAAGGGGTGCGGAACGAGAGCCAATCAATAATGTTTTAGAATGAGCTTTTTAATCATTGAAAGAGAAGAGAAGATTGCAAAGATGAGCATTTCGTAGAAAATCAAATAATCAATCGTCCCTCTCTCGTCTTCTCTCAATGACTGATCTCAATCTGGGCTCGATGTTGGAATCGGCGACCAGGCCATTTCATAGAGGAATAGACACTAGCCAGGTGGCTCTACCACCAAGTGTGACAGCTTTCATCAATCAAAATTATTACCATGTTGCTACAGAGTTCAATAACGATGAAATCATCAAAGCCTTGAATTCAAGCAATGAAAAGGAAATATATGCGGTTTTGAAGTATCTGGTAATGGTTTCGACGACGAAATTGAATGATGTGGACGTATTGCAGTACTTTCCATTCATTGTTAAGAATGTCACGTGTAATAACTTGAAAATTAGACGATTGGTTTACACTTTAATATCCAAGTACAATCATCAACAGCAGGACGTTGCACTTTTATCAATAAATGCCATTCAAAGATCACTAATTGACAAATCCCCTCTCATTCGGTCATTGGCCATAAGATGTCTTTCTGGTATTTCAATTCCTGCTATTTTACCAATACTTGTCCTGTCTCTGGAAAAGGCTGTCAAAGATTCTGCTCCTTTGGTTAGATCTGCTGTCGCTATTGCAATTGCCAAATGTGTTAAGCTTGATGTACAATGTAACTCTAATGCGTTACCTGCGCGCGAATACATTATAGAGTCAATTAAAGTTCCATCAAGTACAATTTCACAGCTTTATTCATTTTTGGATATTCTTCTGAGTGATAACGATGCCAAATGCTTATCCATTGCCCTTGAAGTTTATTTGCAAACATTCCCAGGATTCATGGACGTGTTTCATAACAAAATATCAAATTTAATTTCACATTTCACCCATTTGGATTCATTTGCTCAAAGTTCATTTCTTGATTTAATGACAGATTATTCCAAATTATATTTCCCTGAGTCTGGTGGCGTTTTATTGGATGCATTATTAGATCAAGTGAAGGATTTAGAATACACCCAAGAAAGTAACGTCGCATTGAGTATCATCAGGTTCTTAGTGAACGTTTTCCCTAAAGAAGAAAAAACCCCAGAGTTGATCACCAAACTTTGTTTAAAATTTGTCAATTGTGACCAGGACGAAGTCAAATCGATTTTTTTGAACCTGATTGAATACATGGTGACGGTGAACCCTGACATGATTTCAATACCAAGCTATCGTTTAAATATCTTCTATCCTTTGGTGAGAGATTCAAAGCCAGTTTTTGACTCAAAGATTAACATTCTTTTCTCACTGGCTACTACGGAAACTTTTGAAGAAATCTTTAATGAAGTTAAAAATGGGTTACCAATTTTCAATATCGAGAGAAAGGTTTTGATTTTAGGTAAAGTTAATGAGATAATTAATAATGGCCAACTTACATCCGATCAATTGACCAATATTACCAATTGGTTCATGGATAAATTGAAAGAGAGAGAGGATGAGATTCTTGTCTCTGAATATATCACAGGATTAAGACAACTTATACAACGGGATCTCTATGGTCATATTGATATCTTAATTAATCTTGTTGGCAAGTTAATGAAAGACCATATGACAATAGAAGCAAGATGCTCAATTGTTTGGCTCATTGGTGAATTTGTTATGAGGTACAATTCAAATAAGGAAGAAGCGCATGGTCAGCCAATGGCTGTAGGAACTGGTATCTCTCAAAATGCAACGGCCTTATTTGCTTTCATTCCTCGGGTATGTTCCTTCCTTGTTAAAGGATTTAAGAAAGAGCATAGCTCAACTAAAATACACATTCTCACTCTTTTGGCCAAGACTGTCTTGATAGAAATTGAAGCGTCGAGAGAAACATTTGTTGGTAAATCAAAGGACAATCAATTGTTTAAACTTTGGAATTACGTTCTAGAACTGGGTAAACTCGACTTTGAGTTAGAAGTGAGGGACCATGCTAGACTACTTGGCTCAATGGTTCCTAATGTCATTTATTTGACTTCAAAGGTGAACTCTAAAGAAGAGTGGTCGGTTAATGGTCTTATTGATGAGAATGAAGCTGAGTTGGATGTTATGGTGAAGGGTGTTGATGTTGTATTACTTATGTATCAACCTCGTGATATTTCAGGTATTGGCCACGCTGTGCGTGGTGGTAAGGAACATAATGTTGTTTTCAAGTACATGACAGTTACTGAAAGCAGACTTGAAGAAGGTTATGAATCATATTACGAAAACTTAAGAACAGTTGATTTCACTTTGAGAGATTACAGTGTTTTCTCTAAAGGAATTTCTTCCAGTGATTTTACTGTAAAGAGAGTTAGTTCAGGTGCAACCTCTAGAACTAACCACAGCGTCAATTCTCACGGTGCAAATAGAACAACAACTCCAGCCAAAAATAAAGTTAATACGTACAAATTACAAACATTAGATGATTTCTTATCATAAGTATCCACTTTTGTACACACAGATTAATCTATTCCTCTGGTAACAGAACTTGAATTCAATTGAACGCCCATTGTAGTTAGTTCGATCCATTGATTATGAGAGCAAATTTTTTCTTTTTTATGAGCTTCTAAAGTTCTAGTTTCACCGTCATTATAAAGATCCATCACTTGTAAGAAAACCTGATTTGTACTAATGGAATATTTAGAGTGGATAGCATCAAAAAGACTTTTACCATATAGATGACTGAATTCGTCAATGATTTTATGATGAACATTATTTAATAATAAGGAATTACATGTGTGATCTATTTCTTCCAATGAGTAATTGTTTGGTACTTTACCGTTTGTGAGATAAGCATATATTCCTGTATCAGTTTCATTGGATAGCTTTTCTAGATTAGTCAACCAGGGAACATAATTCAATTGTGAAGTCAATGTTGTTTCTAAAAGTGCGGTTTGAAGTCTTTCTAATTGTGTCATTGAGTTTCTATGAGGGCCCTTGCTGAATTTGGCAGATTGTGTTCTTATGCGAAGCCTTTTATGTTATTTGGAAATGCGCCAGGTGATGTGATTTGCACCTGCTCAGCACGGAAAACAATACACCATTGGGATAGAAATGAGATAACGTGTGATAATTACTATAAAGAGTATTATGGAGGGTGTTTTGTGTTCGGATAAGGCTAGATGGGGGGTGAGATTGTATAATGGAGCGGATGGGTAAGAATTTTGCCGATAACACTTGTTGTTTAAGCGGCAATGATTAGGAACGGAACCCGCTAAAAGATTAAGGATTAATGTGAGACAAAACATCCAAAAATGACATTCTTCCTATTTTATTGGTGTTTCTCATTGATTTATTCAATGTTTGAGAATGAAAGGGTAAGAAGCATGGGGATGAACAAACATTGTTCCAAAATCAACGGCTACAAAAATTGGATACAACTTTTTTTTTTCAACTTGAAACTTTAAATCTCTTTGAACTTTGAAACAAGATGTCATCGTTTTTAGGATTCGGAGGGTCTAAAGAAGCCAGTGCGGCACCAGTATCATCACCTGCTGTTGAAAATATTAAGGCGCAAATTCAAGCTGAACTCAGCACGGCCTACGCCCAAGCTTTGGTTAATGGATTGACTGAAAACTGCTTTGACAAATGTATCTTACATCCGGGACCTCAAATGACCAGTGTTGAATCCAAATGCATTGAAGACTGTGCCAGCAAGTTTATGCAAAGTTGGAATGTCATTTCAAAAACTTACATCCAAAGAATCAATCAAAAATAAAGCAGAAGGAGAACCCGAAGGAGAAAGAAACTCTATAGTGTTTTGTATATATTATGTGTATTTAATGAATTTGACACAATGAAAATAATTACCACTTTTTGTAAGTAAACATCCTCCTACATTCAGACATTTAATGCTAAGCAAATATATTTTTTCACTCACCAGAACTTTATCCTAATCGCCATATTGTTGCCATGTCGGTACGGTTTTCGACGCGGTTGTATTCGCAAACAAAACCAGGATTTAGTAGTGTGTTAAAATCGAAAAGATCACATAAAACGACCAAGATCAAGTCCAATATTCCACCACCACCAATTTCTACATTCAAGCCAGTACTTAAGGAGACGAATAACGAGAAATCAAACAGTGCAGTGAATACAATAAAGGAAATCAAGAGCATCAAATGGAGGTCTAAGTTGACGGAAGAGTCTCAGGTGCTTCAGTCTGAAAGAATCAAGGCGTTTTTAGAGAAATTGCTTGCTTATACTAGTTATGACAAGCTTGAAAAGATGAAACCAAGTTTACAGTCCCATTATAGGTCGAAATTGATCCAGTTTGGTGATCTTAATATGGATTTCAATAGATCGCTATCAAATGAGGAAAAACTTGTTCTTTATGAAACAACCCTTGCAAACACAATAATGCCTCTAGAGTTGATTAAGGTTACAACAAACCAACGAAGTAAATGTGCGAAATTGAATGAGTCGCTTGTTAAATTAACCAACTTGACCTCGATTGCGCAGGAGGACCAATTACCATCCTTGAAAGCAAATGAATTGAAGAATTTAGAAGTGCGGTGGACCAGTTTACCGCAGCCTAGGTTTCAAGAGCTGAATGCGAACGAAATCAACATGGTGAAGATTTTGACACGGGATTACACGTTGCCGCAGAATATGATGCGGGAGTTCATTGAAGGGTCCAAGACGAGTGGACTCAAGGTGAGTGTGAGCGAGGTGAATTGTTTGATCAAGTCGTATATCAAAGAAGGCCTCACCAGAGCTCGGTACGGTGCGATCTTACAATTCATTAAAAAGAACCAGTTGGATGTGAACGATGAGACGTTGGTTCTTTTCATCGATGGGGCTCTAGCCACGGATGAGTATGGTCTTGTTGAAGAGCTTCTAGACCAGTTTGATCAATTTGGGTACATTTTGACGAGAGGCTTGTTCAGGTCTTTGTTGGGATATTACACACAGAAGGGAGATGTTGGCGGGGTGTTGAACGTGATTGAGCTCAGCATTGGTGGTGTGGACGAAGAGAGTAGAAACGAGAACGATGACGTCGACCGTGGTGGTGACGAGGAGAACCTTGGTGATCACCTTGGTGATAACCTTGGTTTAGGTGATGATTTGAGTCTTGGCAAGAACCCTAGTCTTGGCAAGAACCCTGGTGATAACCGCAGTCTTGGCAAGAACCCTGGTGATAACCGCAGTCTTGGCAAGAACCCTGGTGGCCCTACCACGGGATTCCATTACTGTCTAACAGAGAGTGACATTGCACACATCATAAAGGCATTTACGCTCCTCGGCGAGCGCGAGCTCGCCCAGGACATACTGAACATTGTCATTACTGTTCGGGAACGGTACGAATCGCTTCGCGAAGATTATGACGCAAACCGCGGGCTTGAGTCACCGCAATCATTACCACTATTACGTATTTTGGATGCCGTCGAACCTGCTCAGCACACTCTAGAGTATGTCCCAGCACTAGAGGGGGACCTGTTCAAGTGGATTCTGCTAACTAGCGCAGACATGAAGGAGATCGAAAGTCTGCTAGACGATTGGAGAGACTTGAGCCTGAGCTGGTCCGTGGATCTATTCAAGGCACTACTCGTTGCTCTCAGTCTACATGACACCGCAACAGCCGCGACAAAGATAAACATTGTGAAAAATGTGTCACGTGACATAGCGGAGAGAGCCGGAGATAAGCTGGCGGCTATTCTCAGTATAGCAGAGGACGAGGAGTGTGTGTCCCTTCTCAAGAGTCTGGGAGTGTTGGGCCAGGAGGGTGCTGAAGTTGGTGTTGGGAGCGATGTGACCAGTGTGGCTTTGTGTTTACTTAGCTAGTCTTTTTGGATTGTGGGGGTGGTGCCCAAGAACTGTGGTGGTCTTTTTTTTTTAGTGACTCTTTTCGGGGATTTCGGAGTCAGAGCTGTAAATATTGTGTACAAGTATAAAAAGAGCACGCGTTCCTCTAACCCCCCTCTTAGAAATTGGAGGTGAAAGCAAGACAGATAAAACAAGATGGCAGCATCGGCATACACATACTCGTACGAAGACGAGGAACCACTCTTCCAGCTGGATGACATTGGAATGGAACCACAGCTAGTGCCGGACAACGACGACTCAGATCTCGTTTACGATTCGCCTGCTACACCTGCCATGATCACTAAACAAATGTTAGACATGGACATTGCAAGACTTGCTCTCGACAGAGCAGACTCGAGCAAGGACAACTACATGTTATGGCTTTCGCAGAATAGAGCCCAGCCAACCCCGTTTTTGAGTTGACAGCAACCGCACTTGACCGAGAATATTCATATTCACACATCATCACCCCAATTGCATTAAACAAAAAAACACATTATATACCCTCTATTCCTATAGATAGACCTCCCGTGAAGCACAGTGTGAGCCCACTGTTTCACGTGTACACTTTTTAGCCTTAAACTTTCTGCGAACGCGTCAAATCGGATCTTAACGGGATTAATAATGAGTCTCTCACGTGCATCGCGTGATGATGATTAATGAGCGAATTACGTAAGAAAAAACACACGTGTGTGAAAATGTTGGCCACGACACAAAATGCAGCTGTGCGGTCACGTGAGGTGACGTTATTTCACAACACGGCTGACTGTCGTGGCACAACAGTTGCTGTGTTGGTGTGTCACGTGATGCGTCTTTTTTGTTTTTTCTTACTGCCGTTCGCGTAGTGAAAAAAATCAAACCGTGTTGGTGTGTCACGTGATGCGTCTTTTTTGTTTTTTCTTACTGCCGTTCGCGTAGTGAAAAAAATCAAACCGTGTTGGTGTGTCACGTGATGCGTCTTTTTTGTTTTTTCTTACTGCCGTTCGCGTAGTGAAAAAAATCAAACCGTGTTGGTGTGTCACGTGATGCGTCTTTTTTGTTTTTTCTTACTGCCGTTCGCGTAGTGAAAAAAATCAAACGAATCGACCGACCATAACCTAGAAACACACGTTGATTTGCTCTATAGCTTTATTTTTATTTATTGCCCGCAACTGAATGAGTGAAAGACCAATCTCAATCACTAGATCGATCTCTCAATCTCTCTTTGGTGCTAAGAGACATTCCGAAGAGGAAAACAGCGAGCAAAGCGCGTCAACCGCTGCACCACCAAAAAAGGTCAAACTCTCACCAGAAGCACTCAAACTAGAAGAAGAATATGACGCTCTACTTTCACCGAACGATCGTAAATGGCGTCCTAAGGGATACAAACTCAATCCACCACCTACAGACCGTCCAATTAGAATCTACGCGGACGGGGTGTTTGATTTATTCCATCTTGGTCACATGAAACAGCTTGAACAGTGCAAAAAAACGTTCCCCAACGTGGAATTGATCGTCGGCGTGCCCAATGACAGAGAAACACACACTAGAAAGGGATTGACCGTGCTCTCGGACAAACAACGATACGAAACGATCCGCCATTGCAAATGGGTCGACGAAGTGATTGAAGATGCACCTTGGATCTTGTCAATGGATTTTCTTCACAAGCACAAGATCGACTACTGTGCTCATGACGATTTGCCCTACGTGGCGGATGGCATTGACGACATTTACAAGCCTATGAAAGAAGCCGGTATGTTCATCGCAACGCAGAGAACGGAGGGTATTTCAACAAGTGATTTAATCACTAAAATCATCCGTGATTACGACAAATATTTAATGAGAAACTTTGCTAGAGGCGCTACAAGACAAGAACTCAATGTTTCCTGGCTTAAGAAAAACGAATTGGACTTCAAAAAACACATCAACGATTTTGTTGTGTCCTGGAAACAAACAAACGACAAGTATCACAATATCACCAAAGACTTGTACACAATCATCCGTGAACAACTCATCACTAACAACACATTGCCAATGGCCAAGTCCCCATTGGAAAAGTTTGCTCAGAAGTTCAATGCAAACGGTCTCCAGAGATCGAATTCTCAGAAATCACTCTTGAACGCCGTCATGGATTGGGTGGGATTCCAATCTGAGCCTCAAACTGAAGATGATGACGATGACGACGACGATGAACAACAAATCCAAACTGCAATTGTCAAACCTTCCAAGCCCGCACGTAAAATAGCTACTCCTAAAAGGCAATCTCGCAAGAAGAAAACTTCTTCATCCACTTAGTTAAACATATTTCTTTTATATATCTCTCTCTCTTTAAGTCATATCATGTCCACCTTCACTGTCTCAAACATTAAACATGTAACTCCTGTACTGTTGTCTCAATGGATCGCACAAGGTGCTACTCAATTGGGCGGCAAATTTCTAGTAGTAGACGTTCGTGATAGTGATTACATTGGTGGCCATATAGTCAACTCAAAACACATTCCATCCAGCGAGTTTAACAATGAATCTACTCTAAATTTGTTATTAGAACAAGTGAAACATGACAACGTGTCCACGTTAGTTTTTCATTGCATGCTTTCTCAGCAGAGAGGCCCAAGATCAGCTCTTAAATTCGGTAGATTTTTAAATTCCAATGATATTTCAAATATTGACATTTGTGTCTTAGATGGCGGCTTTTTAAAATGGCAAAGGATGTTTAAAGAAAGATCTGAGTTAATGGAAGGTTACGAAGCTGATCTATGGTGATTCATACTTTACTCTTTATATATGTTATACATCTCATTCCCACTCCTCATCGCTGTCTACCAATGCAGCTTCAAAGTTTTCTTTCGAGTTCCCCAACTTTTCAATACTTTTGCGTATTCTTGAGCTGTACTTCACCATTCTTCCCTTCACGTCGTTAACACCAATGTCATAGAACTCATCAAGACCTCTTTGACGTGGTTTGTTCATGTTTTCAACAACTGGATCAATGAGCCTATCAATTTCCTCTGAATCCCATCTAATGCTATCCTTCAAAAATCCAATCAATGCCTCCTTATTAATCTGGCCCCACTTAAACTCTGTCTCATCTTTGTCGACTATTGGGTTCATATACGCTTCAAAAACTTCATTTGATGGAAAATTGCCATGAATGTAGAAATCATTCTTTTTAAGAACCTTTTTAATTCTTCTTCTAACTTCATTATCTCCACTTTCCACCTGACCCATTTGGTATTTAGTCCACCATTTCCCAAATTTTTCCAACGATCCAAACTCTCCAAGAATTTCCATCGCCAAAACTTTACCAACACCTTTAATCCCAATAGTGTAATCGCTGCCTAACATTTGGGCCAAATCAATCATTGTTTCACGACTTAAATGAATCCACTTGGAAACACTATTGGTGTTAAATGCTTCAACCAAACCCTTCTCACTAAACAAATTCTTGTAAATCAATCGGGACCCAAATAAGAAACAATCAGAATCGTCTGAAATAGTTCCATCGCATAACCCTAACCGTTCGAGTGTGGAACATTGTGCCTCGGCTTCTTCTGGTGCTGTTATGTATGGGACACCCATTAAACGTAGTAACGTATGAATGTCGTTCACCATTTCAGGCGTTATGTCATCCGATGTAAATTGTGTTGGCGTGTCTACTGGTGAAGGTAAATCATTGAACATATTCAAAAATGTTGACTTGAATGAAGAAGTCGGCGTCTTCGTTTCAATTTCCACAGGTTTGTGAGTTGATTTTGGTGCCATCATTTCAACCGAACTGTCATCTTCCTGGTCAGATGAAAATTCACTTGGTTCGCTGTTTGCTTCGATGACTTCAATTGGCGTTTCAGGTTGTATTTCAACTGAGTCTCCATTCATCAACACAGGCTCTTCAATATCTATAGACTCTTCAATATCAGCACTTACTGATTTAATGATCTCTTCCGGTGTCTTCGCTTCATTTGTCAGGTCGACTATATTTTGCTCAGCCACAGGCTCCGGTGTTGGTGTTTTAACACTTTCATGAAGTGGAGGTGTTTCATCTGCTTTTTCATCTATGGATACAACAATTCCTTGTTCAAAACCTTCATCGGGATTTTCAATTTCATCTTCACTGTCTGGCCTGTCTTGAGTTTTCCATCCATCTAAATTTGAGCTTTGGAACCAGCTTGGTAATGGTAATGGTTTAGGTGAGGGCTTTTCAGGTTCATCGATTTCTTTTTTCTCTTCTGGTATCTCTGGTTCTACTTCTTGAATGGGAACTTTGGTATTGACCTCATCTTGCTCATCATGATCTTTACTTTTGAATAGCTTGTTTTTGGTAAAGTCGATATTTGCAAAGCCTAATAATCCCTTGTTCAACCCTTGTTTCGATAAAATAATGGGTGGTTCATGTTGTGGTTCATTGTTCCTTATACCTGTTTTCATATCTAGTAAATCCCTTTTTGATTCATCGATAGCCTTTTGTAATTCGATTTGTTGCAGCCACTCTATTTGCCCTTGGAGAGCAGAATCTGGATCTAAACTAGTTGTTTGACCGGTACCATTATTTTTCTTAGCATATTCATACAGATCTTGGATTTGCTTAATGTCTGCATCCGGTGCTACTTCTACATCTTCAAATTCCATATCGGAGCCATCTTCAAAACCTTCATCTTCTTCCTCATTTTTAACAAATAATCCACCCTCCGCAACTTCTTGTCTGTCCTCATTTTTCACTTTGATTTCATCGTCAACATGTTCATTCCAATCGATATCACCATTATCATCTTCATCTAGTATGTTTGTATCTCTTTTGATTCCTCTGTCCAACTTCATTGAATAGCCCTGATCCAATCTTTCTAACTCGTAAACACGATCTTTATCACTAGCAATTCTTCTTTCGGCATCAGTCGAATCCATACCTGTAACATTCATCAATTTTTGAGTTAATAAGTTTCTCTTACTCACCATTTGAATTTGAAATTTACTGAATTCCAAAGGATCAGAAAAGAGATCCTTCAATTGGTCCTTAGTATATCCCATACGTAAACGGGACTTCAATCTCAAATGAGAAAGAACAATGTATTGGGTAGTTAAAGGTAAATCATTAAATTGGTCAGATTGGGGATCGATTTTATCCAAATCAATTTCGTCCAGATCAATTGCCACTTCTTTGGTCAAAGTATCATATTCGTTATCTAGCTGAAAACGTTGATCCTCATCACCAATTTTGAATTCATGTTGGGGCAAATGATAATCATCTTGAGCTTTGAATAGAATACTCTCGCGATCATTGTTGGACATCATGTCGTCAACTGAAGCAAAGGTCTTTCGCTGAACTTTTTGCTTTTTACTTGGACCTTGATCTTCATCTACTTGCTGCTGGAGTTTACGTGACAGAATCCTAATGGCTATTTGTTTAGGATCTAAAGCTTCTTCATTTTGTTCATTACCACGTTGTTTTCTTTTCCTAATGGTCTCCAATTTCAGCTTTGGAGGTTTACCGTCAAAGACAAAGATGGGCTTAATGCCCAAATAGAGCAATTTACAAATTCTTTTTAAGAACCCCCATATATGTGGAGATGGTCTATTTGACGATCTAAGTGCTATCATGAACTGGTAGATCCATATCGACGCATCAATGGCCAGACGTTTGTTTCGTAATGTCTCCAGTTTCACTGGTTGGCCCATTGGGTCCACAAGGTCCCATAGTGAGATGACACCCATATCAGAAAGTAGACGAGTGGAAAAAGAAGTGAGGACCAGAGTATGGTGAAAAATTTCGAGCTAGAAAGAACGAGATCATGACGATAACCTAAGAAACGAAACCATGTAAAAAGAATAACAATCAAGTGTCCTCCAACTCATCAAGTAATGGTTTAAGTCCCTTCATTTTCTCTTTTCCATTTTTGTTTCCATTTATAGCATTTTCAATATTTTCACTGCCCCATCGGAAAAACCTCAATTTAGAAAATCCAACTCCGAACTCCGAAAACGGTTTTGAGTTTCGTTTTTGCCCTTATCAAATTGGATCGTGTTTGTTTCTAAGTGTTTTATTGTTATGGACTCACGACTGCCTCTCAGTGCGGCAAATCGGTACATTTCCAATGATCTGAGAAGCCAGAAAATGGTGTTAGCTCCATTGGGCCCGCTTTCATCAGTCGCAACAGTAACTACCGCATTTCCAGCTGAGTTCAATCCTCGAAAAGATAGTAATCTGCCACATGGGGAAAAAGTAGACTCTTGGATAATACAAGTACCCTGTTACCCAGATGGATCCTTGGGATGGGACAATGCATGCTATAAACCAAACATTGGTCTAGCAGACTCTTTTCAAGACGAGGAATGCGGATCTGGTGATTTTGATTTTGCCAACGCGGCTGATGTTCTGGAATTCCAATCTCGTGCAATCACCTTTCAAGCAAATAGACTCTATTTCAGAGACATAGAGGCTGTCAGAAGGCCTTAATCTTGGTTCGCTTGCTTGACTTAGCTATATAAATGCAAAGATTACGTAACATGAAATTTTTTACTAGCATGGAGCAAAGTGTCTTTCTCTAGCTCCTGTAATGACATCATCTGTGGCATCTCCTGAAGTTCTCCTAAAGCGGATTCTTGGCCTCAGAGAAACAACGCCTTTTGTTTTGTCTTCTGACAACGCGAACCAAAGTCATAAGCCTTTAACTGAAGAAATAGTGTCTCTTTCTAGACAAAATGACCCGAATTTGAAACTTGTGTATATTTCATTTGAAACCTCTTCCAAGTGCAAACCAGTTTATGTTACGGAAGAAGACGCCTTTCACAAGTTTTATTCAAATGAAACAGACAAAGAAAGTATATTGACCAAATTGCAATCAGCCACCTCTCGTCAAATGATAATTGTTGATTCATTCAATTACCTTAATAAGAAATCAACACTTGAATTCTTGAAAGTGCTTCTAAATCCTCATAATGTCCTCTACGGTGTGTATCACACAGATGTTGAGGCGGAAGAAACCGCTCGCCCATCAGCTTTTGAACATTTACAATTTTTCGCATCAGTGATACTAGACATCAAACACTTGAAAGAAGATGACTATCATCATGATGACAACAATGACTCTATTTTCCCAAATTTGATCTCACAGTCCAATTTCTTAACTAATTTAATCTATAGAAGGAAGTCGGGTCGTGAATTGAAATATACTTACACAATAAACACTATAACACACGAATATAAACAATTACAAGATGCAATCGACGCACCAAATGAAGAGGATCCCTCGATCCTCGAAGGGCTAACCACTTTCAATTTGGGAACAAGTGAAAGACAGAAGAAGCAAAGAGACCAATTGGATTTACCTTTCATGGAAGCACAAAAAAGTCTCGGTTCTGTTGGCAGTGCCATCGTTTACACTTTTGAAAAGGATGACGATTATGATGAAGATGATCCATATGAAGATCCATTTTAAATATATCATATGTTTATATTTTAACTTTTTGTTTCCATCATTGGATCTGCCGTGCTGCTTCTAGTGTTTCTCTTACGTGGCCATAAAGATGGCAATTTGATTAATTGGAATCTAGGCTCAATACACCTGTCAATGAACCATTTACGTAAAACATTTTCAATTAATGACGAAATCCTTGGAATGTTTTCCAATTTAGCTTTTGAGCCAATAAGTGATTTAACTTCAAATTCCAATCTGAAATCAGGTGAAAATGCAAACATAAGACCAATGGATTTACCTGAATGACCATTTTCATCGTCATCATCCTTATTTGTGGTGACCAAAGAAACTGTCAAACATGAAGAAAATCGTACTAATGAAACACTCATTTTAATTGGTAAACATGCTGCCATGAATCTTGGTTGATTGATTAATAAATTTGTTTCTATTCCCAAGGTGAATGTGTCTGCCACATCAACGTCTATTTTAGCTTCCAAACGCCCATCATTATTCTTAACCCTACAATTAGAGAAAATTGGATAATCATTACCAATGTTGACTTCTGTGATGTTCAATCTGTCACAGTATTGTAGAATCTGAGGATGATTAAGTGCTTCATTGAGTGAGTTTTGAATGTTGTCATTGACTAAAGCTTCGAATCTAGCTTGGGAGATAATTTGTGCAATAAGAACATTGAACCAGTCTAATGATTCAGGTTGATGTTTGTTGACATCATAGTAAGTTTTTTCAAGAATTTGGTTCAATATTTCATCATCACCTGCATCGAGTTTTTCGCCTGTTGTTATCACTGGTGTATCACCTTTTGAGTCTAAACCTTTTTTAATCGTGGTTGTTGCGGAAGATAACGATTGGGCTGTTGTATTTCCTGTTGTATTTGTAGATGGTTTCTTTAAAATTTCGTCTGTTTGTTTGATACTTATCTTAATGGGAGGTGCTTGGATCGGTGATGCTTCTGTAAAAACAAAGAACTTAATGAAGGCCACAAGCAGTATAATAACACTAACTTGGCCTAAAATAAGTCCTTGTGTGAAGGTCCAGGCATTGAACGATCCCAGAGCAACTGTAACAGTAGCTGCAGGTACTGCTGGAGTTGTAACCGTTCCATTGTATCCAACAGGAACGTTACTATTGGTTTGTAGCTGATCTAAAATGACTTTGATCAATTCCGATCGTTCTTTTTCTTGTTGTTCGTGATAATCTTGAAGAAACGAATCAATTACTTTCATATCCCATTCTCTATTATGTATCTGAGCATGTTCCCAGCTTGGTTTTTCACTTTCTTCGCCGTCTGATTGGAGCATTTTTGTTTTATCTTATGTATAAAAAACAGTAATAAAAAAATAAAATTGAAAAAATAGGTTAAATTTTAAAATCTTTGAAAATAAAAATGGGAATGTGATGTGGGGTCTCGACTTCGGAAGTGAAGAGTAGTTTTGAATTTGTTAGACTAAATTTTTATTGTTATAGTTATGTTTTTGTGCGTGTATAAACGACCGATAGTATGCTTTTTTTGCAAACATTACATAAGTTGCTCAGCAATATTAAACCTTTAAAACGCTACAAAAAGAGACCGGATTCACGATTTCACTAGTTAAGACATTGCTATACAAATACTTATAATTTTTAGACTCTATTTTTATTATTTGTTATCCGGTTTCTTTATCACGTGACTTTTGTTACATTCTGATTGGCCAATTGGCCATCTATATTTCTTGAATGTTTTAAACTAGATAGAAAACGTATACATAAATATGAGATGTTCACCAAGTGCTGAATATTTTAATCCATCTTTAAGCTCTGACCCTCTATTTAATGTAACAGTCTGAATAAGAAACTAACCCCAACACTGAGAGCTAAAGCCCCACAAATTAATCTTGGACCCAATTGATCGTCGTATCTAACGGCTCTCTTGTTTCTGATGGCTAAGACTCTGAAGATGTAAACACCACATGCATAGGCAATTGTTAAAATTGCTGTGAAGTAGAAACATGCAGCACTTAAAAGAGAAATGACATCACCATAATTCATCAAAGTGTGAGCGGTGGCACCGAAGATCAAACCCATTGATAACCAAGAAAGGAATGTTCTTTCAGTAGCAAAATAAACTTTTGGTTCAACACGAACAGGTACTGAAATCTTTTTACCTGGTGGAGCCTTAAACAGAGCTTCAAAAGTGGTTCCCTGTGGAACCTTATTAAATGAGTTATCAGTTGCAAACATACCCATAATAACAGTCATAATTGGTGCAAAAAGACCTGTGTATTTAGCTTTTGAATGTGGCTCAATGTGATTGGCAGTTTCATCGATGTTGACGGCACCATATGAAGAAGATTGGCCCAACAGCTCTTCTTCATCGAAGTTATGGGCAGTGGCCCCAATTTGATGCTTTGAAACAATACCATATGTGGCATTGTTTTTTGGTTTTCTAATATCAACTTCCATTTGAGGCAACCAAAATGGAATTTGGTTAACCATGTCAGGTAACAAGGTGGCACAACCATGAATGAATTTAGAGAATTTAGGAACAGCTTCGACTAAATGAGAAGATACCATTTCCTTTACCCACATTGGAGGTTCTTGACCCATTTGGGTTTGTAATTTAACTTCAAGCACTGCATATGGGAATCTTTCCACGTCCTTTTCTGGTAAATTATTAAATGGCCAGTTGACCCCAATGTCCATTCTTCTCCAGTTACCATGAGTGCGATCAACGCCATCGAAGTTGTCCTCTCTAACCATTGTCAATTCAGTATCAAGCGAAATTCTGACTCTTGCATCACCTGGCAATTGGAAAGCAGTTCTGTTATAGAATGTTCTTTCAACTGGTCTCATCTTGTCTTTAATGACACGGTATTGGACTTCTTCTGCCAATCTTTGAAGTGAGTCTATTTCCGCAACAGATTTCTTGCCGTCTTTTCTGGCCTTTTCGAACAATTGTTTGGCAGTGTACTTACCTGATAAGAAGTCGTTAACCTTTGATTCTCTGATTGGGAAACGGGCCTTGACGGATTTTTCACCTGTCCAGTCTTCTCTGTGGGTTTTTCTTTCAATAAAACAAGTATCAGTTGCCATACCACCGTACCATCTGATACGGATGGCTTCCGCGCCTTCGGTTTTGAGCAAACGACCGTAGTAGAGATCCATTTCCTTATCGTCAAAATAGATGGAAGTAATGGAAGAATCCTCAACCTCGAATTCTTTATTTGGGTTGAAAACCAGCACTGGTAGATGTTTAAGGATAATTAGTTTGAGTTCAGTGATGTTATCAGGGTGAACCCAGTACTTGGTGGTTTGACGCACAAAGTTTTGCATTTTTCCTCCCGCGGACGAGTCACCCTTGACAGGGTTACCTCTGGTACGCACCAAGTCGTAAAGCTTAGAAAGCTTGACGATCAACGCGTCTAGGTTGTCCTTGAAGAACGCCTTTGAGTTGAGACGTGCCTGGAAAATCGGCTTGAGGATGAAACAAGTGAGTTTGTCATGCTTTTTGAGGATCTTTTGGAACCCAATGTAATTGAGACGTGCAAAAGTGTTCAAATCGTGGACATCAGCAATGATGTCACTCAATTCATGTTCCAAGTCCTGGAAATCCTGTTCGAAAAACGCCAATTCGTCCTCATCGGTCGCTGACTTTGCTGCTTGAACCGTTCTGTTCACCAATGACTCAGACTCCTTCACTCTGCGGAGAATCTCCTTGTGCTTTAACCGGAAGAAGTTGTACACCTTGTCCAATTCCGACTCCAACTTGGATAAGAACGACTCTTCCAGTGCGTTCGACCATGCGCCATCTGTGTCCTCCAAGCCCTTTTTCAGGTCGTACTTAAGATCATCGTAAGCGATGTAGTAGTAAGCATAGTCCTTGATGAGAGAAGACTTGAGAGTCTCACCGAACTTCATTTATTAAGGAAGAAATTGGGTGGTTTGCCTAGGAACAATATGTTAAATTGATATTTTATTTTTCTCATAGCACACGTGGGTAAGGTGATCAAAATGAGGTCTATGTTTTGTGGCTTCCAGCTATGCTACAAAGCTGAAAATAAAAGCATCAACTGCAGCTTTTTTTGGGGTATTCTTAACTCAAATTTGGGCTCAAACGGCCCATGCAGTGGGCCACAAGCCGCACTTGAATGTTTTAATGAATTTGCTCATGGCTATTAAATGGAATTTGCAGCTGTGGACAATATTTGTTGGACGACAAGATTTGAAGGGTCAAAAGAGGATAAATTTACGATTAAAAATTAGAAGTTTCTTGGTGAATGGGATACTGGTTTTGAAGGAGTCCCCTTTAAGGGTCCAATTATGCTGAGCAAAAACTGAAGTTCAAGCTCTGTGGTGATGAATGTTGGTTTTTGCGTTAATGGGGTTTGGTGATTGGCTTTGTTATTTTGAAAGTAGTGTTTAAATAGGATGGAGTGTTTAATTGAGGTTTTAGCGGCCATTTAGGGGTCTTGTAGTGCTGAGCAAAAATTTTAGCTTTGGAACTGTTGTGATTCACGCTGTTTTGCGTCCAACGCAAGCACACTCTTGCTAATCATTGTATCAATCATTCATTGCGTAAAACAACACTCCCAAATACCCCTTAAGGCCTCTTAGAGGTCCAGTTATGCTGAGCAAAAATCTACTTCCAGTTCTGCCATGACCCACGCGGCTTCACACTCTGGCTGCTTATTTTACCAATTGCTTATTGCGTAAAACAACACGCCCAAATACACATTACAACCCCCTAAAAGTCCAGCTATGCTGAGCAAAAATCTACTTCGAGTTCTGAAGCCCTCCTGCTCCCTTCTTCTTTTTAAACCTTCACTTCTTTCTTCTAGCCCCATTTATCTTAATCAATCACACAGTGCTCTCAAGATTCAAAACACCCCTCATACCATGATATTCCTGCTTTGGGTTTTTCCGTGTGTGCTGAGCAGATTTGGCACTGGCAAAGAAATATTCATCCATTGCCCTCATAAAGACTTGTTTGTACTGTTTCTCAGCAATGGGCTCTCCTATGCAGCCTGCGAAGCGGTCCGCGGTAGAAAATATGGGTCCCTGCACTCCGGACTCATCTTACATTTCAGAACCAAATGTTTCAGCACCATCAACGCCGCTAGGATTCGGTGGCACCAATACGATCTTGTCTCCATTGCAACAATCGAGTCCTAAGCACAAGTTCCATCCGCCCGCGTTCCGTTCGGCCAACGCTCCAAAGTCAGAGATCTACAATCACAGAAACTCCACGTCCAATTTGGCCAATCTCAAAGGAACTAGCAGTCGAACTAACAATCGCACTACCAGACGAAAGAGTATCAACACGTTAACGAAGAAACAAAAGGAGGACCTGTTCGATGCGGACAACGAGGATTTGGACGATTCAGTCATGTACAACGTTCCCATAGTGTCGCAGTCTTCACTCAGCCTGATCAACTCAACGAAGAAGAACAGGAGCTCGATGACACTGTCGTCAGTCTCCATTGTTGACACCCCGGCTGCGTCATTCAACAACGCCAGTGCGGTTTCCTTGGTGGGTCCGTGCTCTTCAGCATTGAGTACAACCCCTACACTTGGTCTCGGAGTATGCGCCTCTTCTGCGAGCTGCGCCACTTTAGACCAAACACTGATACCTGCTACTGCGCCACCTGCGCCACTCCCGTTGTCTCAAATAGCGGCACCAACGCAGCCCATGACGGCACTACCGGGTCAAACAGAGTCGCGACCTTCATTAACTCCGCTCACGCTGGCTTCCAATCCTTCATTTTCAATGCTTTCCACAGAAGTGCAAAACCTCTCTTCTTTTTACCATCAATCTGTCCAATCTCATGCACAGTTGGAATTGACGCGACGCCAGTCTCAGAACCAGCTGATCAACTACGGACCATCTCTGGACGATCTGCGGCTTGCTTCAGATCAAAAAACAGACACTTTGACTCTGACTAGGCCGTCATGGTTCCCCCCAAAGAGCTCTAGCGAGGCTAAGCATCACGAGAAGGAATACAAGCGTATGTTAAGTAAATTCGGCAAGGCAAGCGTGAAGGATACAAAGACTGACCTGGAAATGTTGGCAAAGAGAGGGGTCTGGGATGCAAGATTGGTCTACCTTGCTGATAAACATTACAATAGACAAACTGCATCTATTTTGAAGCCGCTGCCGTTAAAAAACAAAATAGAAGTGAAAGACTTCATTGGAGGATCTCAAGTCAGTCTGGATGTCAAAGTCGTCTTGATAAGCTTGTGTTTAGATGGTGTTATTCCAAATTCATCTTCAAAAGACTCATCTGCAACAACCACACCACCAGGTTCAGCAAAAAACTCTGAAGTTGTTTCAAAAGGATCCGCCTCTTCTGAGTCCACTTGTACATCCACCTATTTGGACGTCATCGAGGAGGCTCTACTCGCATCAGGATACACCTCAGCCCAACTAGAAACACTGGTTTCATTCTTCAGTCACACGATTATAACCCCCCAGTTTCAAACTAAATTAAATAAGGCATTATCTCTGGCAAACTTTGGCAAGATTTTGGCTGATTTCAAAGACGACATTCATCTATTGACTTTTGATACATGCATGACTCTCTTATCAAGATTACCGTTGGACGTCGTAAGCCAGTTGGTAGAAATGGTTCTTTCAGCATATTCCGTCTCTCCTTTTAAATCCATCAAACGTCTCTTGGCAACAATTGCAACTGTTGTCAAATATTACCATTTCGGTTGGTCTAACGTTCAAGTCTTGGTCATGGGAGAAATGCCCGTTTACATTGGTGAAGGAAACAAGAGCCGATCTATATTTTGGTCCAAAGTGGGCAATGTCTATTCTAAGCTGTAATGTCCTCAGCTGGTTGTTATCGTTTCTTTCAAAATTAGTTTATAGAAGTACAAAAAAACATTGCATTAAATAGATCATCTTCATGAGCATATTTATCAAAAGGCGCCTAGCGTGTCTTTGAAAACATCATTCCAAAAACTACTTTATATGTGCAATTGTTTCTTTCCACTAAAAGAAGATATCTTCATTGCGGTATCTTTATCTACCATTCTATCTTTATACCTTCTTTTTTCTACCCAATATGGAAAATTACAGAAATTTTTTTTCACTCTTGAATTGCACAATCTCTTATATTTTCTAATTGTATCAATATTGGCAACTCCAACTTGTATATACAGCCATGTTGAGAACAATAATACGAAAGGGCTTTTTGCAACGTAATGGTTTAAATTTAAGGACCCTACGTCATATATCAAATCATAAATTGCTCATAAAGTCATCTACTTTGGCACAAGATCTCAAATCACTCGAAACATTGACAAGACAAGTGGAGGCTTCAATACGTCGAACGAAAATAGAAAAGCAATCCAACGATGCTAAGGAAGATTTAGGTAAACCAGATGATCAGATAGCACCTCAAAGTTCAGAAGAAGATGTTCAACAAGTTTTAGATTCATTGATTATGCCCGAAAGTGTTAGAGCACCCCAACCAGCTGTTCAATCTATTTCAGCACAAGGTGTTTCTCCTGAATCTAGAGCACCTTCACTTAATCTTTTCCCTGCTCCTAAACCTTTTGTGGAATTACCAACGTCTATTCAACAGGCAGTCAGTGATCAATCGTTGGGTAAAGTTTCAACGAAAGAAACGGCAAATTGGGGGCCCCTTGTTGATGAACTTATAGAAAAGAGTGATCCGCAAAACTTGTCCACAGAAGCAATTCATTTGATGCCTATGGAGTATCATTTACTCGTTCATTCGATTCCTAAATCACAAAGAGGTGACATTGTTGACAAACTTCACGAGTTGGCTTTTAAATCCGGAGTTGTCTTCGATCAAGGTATTGATAAGAAATTGGTTTTACATGATTTAATGACTCTCTGTGGTTATCTGCCACCTCAACAAGCCAATGTTTTAGTTGAAGAACTTTTGAAAGATTTTGATTTAAGTACAATGCCACAAGAAGTACAAAAGGTAGGTTCTCAAGAGCCAAGCTCGAATTCTCTCATTGTACCAACTACTATCACTAAAACAATATTATTGAACCATTATTCAAGAATGGCCAATGTTCCAGTCGTCAAAAGTTTAATCAACAGTTTGAACCAACTTCCGTCTAATTTAAACCCACTGAAACAATCACCAGTCATTTATACGAATATACTTCAAATGTACATGAGAATGAACAATTACAAACTAGCCAGCGAAACTTTTGATACGATGACTTTCCTTTCTAAGAAAACGTCACCAAGTTCACGTACGTGCTCTTCCATGATCTTAATGGACACACTCAATAATAGGATTGAGCACGGTTTGGACATCTACGACATGATGAAGAGAACAGAAATGAAAGTTGAGCCAGATGTCTTACTAGCTTTAGCAAAGGGCTGTGGCTCAAGATCTAATCAAAAAGTGGAGGGACCAAAAATGATCATTCGTGGTTGGGGGTTCATTATTGATTATTATAACGCAGGGTATGAAATTAATGAAAAAGTCATGGAAATCATGATGTATTTGGCTTATGTTGATTCTGACGTGAATTTGGCAAGAGCAATTTGGATGAATGTTTGTGAACAAAAATCCAGAGCAAAAGAGACTACTGATATCAGTAACCAAAAACTGATAAAATGGTTATTGGGAACATATTACAAATCACTTTGTGGTTCTAGTCCTATTGCCTACATGGATGACAGAATTAGAACTGTCAGAAACAGAGTAATTAATAGTGTTGATTTCAGTTTCAAAATTGATGCTCCACCAATTTTACCCAAGCATATGATTGAGAGAAGTATGCTAGGTTTTGAAGTCAATGCTATTTGGGGTTACATCAAACAAAAGATTGTTCCTAGTGTTGAAGTTTATGAATCTTATCTCTATGTCTTGGGTAAGTTATCGATTGAGAAATTCAAACTGGAATGGAAAAATAGAAAATATACCACTGATCGTCTTTATTGCACTTGCTTGCACATTTCCAGGTATCATAAGGACCTTGATTTTGCAAAGGAGACTTGGGAAGAACGTGGTAAATATAGATTGGAAAAAGAGTTCCAATCTTTATCCATTAATGTTCAAAACGATGCGGATTTCAAGTTTGCCAGATTGATGGTGTCTTTATTTGTTGAATGTGGTGAACTTGATGATGCCTTCAAGGTCATCTTGAGTAGTAAGAAGAGGTTCAGATGGAATTACTACCATGTCAAGAGTCTGATAACCAAATGTGAGATAGTTGGGGCTATTGGTTTGAAGAGAGAACTTTTGAAAGTTGTTGATCGTTAGTTAAGAAGTTTTCCAATGGCTGCATTGTGTCTATACCAACACTGTACATATGAAAAAATGAAAGCACATGCGGTCAAATTTCAATGGGGTGTACTGCTTATAAGAGGGGAGTTTATCTTACATTTATATAGCAAGTGTATATATTATATAGACAGGATTAATAGATATCACAAGAAGAGCCATTAGAAGTATAAACTGATTGATTCATCTTTGAGAAGATCAACAGTTTTTCCATCACCAATTAAGAGCCACTGGAGAATGCGGAAATTGCCATCGTGCTCTCTTTTAGCTTTCAATACCATTCTGGCCCTTGATTTATCGCCCGCCAAATCTGTGTAGCAATCAATGTTACCTCTCATAGTGTTAACTTCCCCCCAAACCCATGGAACCAAACCGGCAAAAGTGATGGTGTTTCCTAAAAGGTCTCTAGCTTGTTTGGACCTACGGAGCGAATACATTGTGGCATTCATAACAGGGGAAGACATCTTTTCATAGTTGAAGATACCTAGTGAAAGAGCTGTGACCCCAGTTGCAAAGCCAATAAAAGTGGCCCAGTTGACCCATCTAGCTCTGATTCTTGGATCTTCTGGAAGTTCTGCGTTAACCACCATTGGGCCTCTCTTGGAAGCAGCAGAAGTAGAAGCATAACGAAGCAAAGATCTGCGAACAACTGCTCTGGACACGCTGTTCATCATTTTTATGATGTGAAAGTTATCACTATAGGAAAAATTTAGTTTCCATTGAATCATTTGAGCCAAACGAAATTTAAAAAATTGTTTCTGTAAGTCTTAAAAGAGCTTTCAATGATATGAAAAGCAACACAGAGTTTTATGCTAATTTTTTGCTTCACTTTGGCACTTTTGCGGGGCTCAAAGCGGGTTTTTTGATGACTTTGATTTATCACGCGCACTCCATTAACATTGTTATTTATTCGATAAAATTGATTCTAGTTTTGTTTTGTAGCGCCAGCTCAGTATTATAACTTATGCTTATTTACCCCGTTGTATGTCTTATCGTCTATTTTCTAGCAATAAAAATGTTGTGCTGAGCCAGAATAGCAGAAATTGAAAAATGCTTTTTCTTACCACTTAGTAGCACTTGTTTCTCATTGATTTCACTTGGTAATGGTCACAGGACAAGCGATTCACAATAAGGCGCTGGGAGTCTTGTCGCTGGAAGAAGATGTGTCTCCTCCAAAGCTTGAATGGCGTGCTCTTGAGGGGGGGAAGTTTGTGGACGTGAAATTGGATACTTTGAAGGCACTTCAGGCATCAAAACCTCAAAGTGGCAAGATGGGGATCAAGTTGGTGTTTGAAGGAGAACTATCAGCGAAGGTGTTTGCTTTCAGATCGCAGCAGGTGATGGACAACTTTAAAAATGGGCTTCAGAGAATTATAACAAGACTCAAATCCTCTTCTGAAGCCAATCCACAAGTTTTAGAGCCAATTATTGACAACATCAGGACCTTGGACGATAACTCCTTATTGTCGAATTTAACCTTACAGCAAAAGCTTTTACAGGAAACACCCTCTTTAATGAAACTCTTTTCCAATGCAGTCATAAAAGAAGGTCTGACACCCGAAGAGTTCTGGTCGACTCGTATTCAATTGTTAAGATCATTTGCTATTCAAAAGTCGCAAAAAAAGGGACCTTTCAATGTTCTCAGTACCATCAAGCCAACGGCTTCAAGTGATAACGAAGTCAATGTGAATGTTACAAGAGATAAAATCAAGGAAATTTTCCAGCAGTACCCCATTGTGAAAAAGGCATACAACGATCAGGTTCCCAAATTGTCAGAGGGGGAATTTTGGTCGAGATTCTTTTCTTCGAAACTCTTCCGTAGTTTGAAAGGTGAAAAGATCAACTTTCATGATCGTGGTGACGTTATCATTGATAAATATCTACAGTATGATTTAGATTATGATGGTGAGGAAGATGACAAGGAAATCAAAAATTTGATCGATAACCAAAGTAGTACGAAGATTAAACTTTTCCATGACAATGTTCATCACATTAATAGGGCGCTGGATCTCAAGGCTAATTTTGATGATGTAACCAACACCGGTAATAAGCCTGACATCACAATGAAGCTCGATCAAGACCCACAACTAGTCTCGATTTTACGTACAATGAACAGACTTTCAAGAAGAATGATGGATTCCACTGAAAATAATACAGATCCAATAAATCCAGAAAAAGATGCCGTATTTGTTGATTTGACTCCATTGGAAATTAAAAAGTTTAATCAATTGAAATTCGATAAAAAGACTCAACAAATTGCGCAGCTGTCTAAAGATGGTGAATATGTAATAAATGATTTGCGAGACGTAATCAATGGAGATTTCAATTTGTCAATTGTTTATGATAATTTAAAGGCTCCAATTCATGACGTTTATAAAGAAATCAACACCATTGTCAAAACAAACTCAAAATTGCTGAACAATTCTCAAATTACAGATCAATCAATTGTAACAAGTTTATCACCAACTTTGTTAGAAGCTGTAACTTTAACGCATGCAACCTCCATTGAATTTTTAACTCAGTTCTGGTCTAAGTTCTCAAAAGTTAAAGGTGCATCACCACACACAACTCCTGGCTTCAAAGGTTTGTTAATAAAATTAAGGAGAGACTATATTTCATTGACTAGCTGTATCAGGCGTTTAGATGCTGTGGTTCAGCAAGCGTCAGAAGTGAGTGGTGAAGTAAAGGCGGAAGTTGAAGGATTGTTAAGTGGAGTCAGAGCGAGTATCAAGTTAGCTATGGATAAATATGAAGAGTGCATGGTCAAGAGTGATTCATAATTACACCATGTAATACCCGGTTAGTAGTTATCTTTTTAGAACCTTTATAAAAGTTTACATTGTATCGATTAGCATGAATCTTACTTCTTGAAAGCTTCCCAAGCTTTGTTCAAAGTGACAAAGACCCCCTCTGCCAGCATTTTACGCTCCACGCTTGTATCTTTGGGTATTTTATCAGGGTGAACTTTTCCAACAGCCTTCATGTACCCCATTTTGACTTTCTTGTCCAAGACTAAATCTGTGAGTCCAATGGGTTTCCAACCAAGTTGTGGCCAAAGAACACGATCAAGAGTCGAAAGAAGCGCACGGATATTCTTTTCATTACCCTTGCGCCAAGAATCAAGCGTTGCTTGAATAGAGTCATGGTGTGCAAGCTTTGTCACCTCGTTCTGAGCTGCTGTTATGTTTTCCTTGCGCATTCTGCGCACAGCATCAGAGTCCTTAGACGAAGGAGCAGGATTAGAAACAGGTTTTGTGTTTCGTGATGGTGTTTCTGTAGGCTTAGGTTTAGGCTTAGGTTCTAATGCATCGATACATCTTCTTCTGGCGTCTCTTACAGCCTTTCCTGCTTCACCAAGTTCAACTAACTCATCATATCCTGTCTTAGCCAATGAATATTTTTCCAAAGCTTCCTGTGCCTCTGATCTACGTGTTAACAATTTGACATAAAACCCACGAAGTGGTTTGCCCTCTTCTATGTTTCTGGTGAATGAATTTGAAATATCACCATTAGCAAATGATTTGATGGCCTCCAATCCAGACTCTGCTGTTGTAAGCTGAGATTGAGTGTCACCTTGTTTTAAATAACACAATGCCAAGTTGGAAAATAGTGTGATCCGCAATGGATGGTCATGAGGGAGATTTGAAATGCATTGACTGTAAAGATCAATTGAAGACGAATAATCACCTAGCTTAAAAGCAGATGATGCTTCATTACGAAGAGATGCAACTGAAAAGGGAATTGATGATTTATTGACTGCAGGAGTCTGTGATTGAGATTGGGATGGCAATTTGTTTCTTGCTTGCGGAGTTACTTTCGATGGTGTTGGAACTGTGAAATCAAAGTCATCCAAAAGAGACGCCTCCTGTGGAGCAGGTTCAGGTGTCGGTTTTTCTATTATTAGAGTTGTTTTTAGTCTTGTTCTTGGTCTTGGTCTCGATGGTATGTCATCGTAATTGGATCCTGATCTTGGCATATTTTCTTCTCTAATGGTATTTTTATGACCTTCATAATCAGAACTCTGCTGCATCCATGCAGGAGCATTATTTGATCCACTTTGCGTTCTTTGAGGTTGCATATAATTGGACAGTTCTTTTTGGAACATCTTCTTCCCGGTTGAAAAGATAGAACTGGCCTTGGAAAATGCAGATACCAGTGGATCACTGTTTAGCATTTCTTCTCTAGAAGATAAAACATCATCAAACAGGGTTTTGTTAGATTGGGTAGATGTTGTAGTTTTTGGCGCTGTGTTCATTAAATACGTAATCGCTTCATTGATGTCGTTATTTGACCTTTCCAGAGCCAACTGTGCTCTTTCTGGAGTGAACCCCATATCTATCAACTCTGCCATCAAATGATCACTATTTGAAACGTTCAGTTGCTCTGTTTGCGACTGTGGAATTGAAGCTTGTGGAGCCGCTGGGTCACGTGACTTTGAGTTCAGATCAAAATCAATGCCATCGAGCAAAGATCCTGAGGGCGGAGGATTTGAAGGTTCGCTTATAGATACCTTTTGGAAGCCAAAATCTAAATCGTCCATGAGCGAGCTCGTAACAGGTTTCTGTGAGTTGGTATTAAGAAAAGAGTCTAAGAAGTCAATATCTAGGGCACTTTGAGAGGCCGCATTGGGACCGGAGTTTGACGCCCTTTGAGCCATTGGCAAATTGGATGCATTTTTCAAGTTGGAAACCTTTGAGCTCTTTGCATTGCCCAACAAATCTGCAAAAACGTCGCCCATTATGATCTCGAGACAAGAAAAATAGAGAGTGTTGATTTTCCATTACTACTATGATTTAATTTTTTTTTCATTGAGATAAAATTTTCACTTTCTTATTCAAATCCATCAAAAATGCATTTAATGTACACCTTGGACAACGAAGGGAAACGTGTTTACACGCTCAAGAAGATCAGTGAGAGCGGTGAAGTCACCAAGTCTGCTCACCCTGCTAGATTCTCACCAGATGACAAGTTTTCCAGACAAAGAGTGACTCTCAAAAGAAGATTTGGTTTGTTGCCAGCCAAGAAATAGGACTGCTGAGGGATTTGCAGTCAATGTTAGGTTTATATATAGTGTAATAAAGAAATTAAAGTAAGAAATAAAATTAGCATTAATCTACAGTGAGATTGAGGTTCTTAGCTTGTTGTAGCATATCTTTCATTTGTTTGTATTATTCCGTAAAAGGAATCAATCTAGATTAATATAGTGTGATAAAGAAAGTAAAGTAAGAGTAGCATTAATCTACACTGAGATCGACATTCTTAACTGAAATTGTTGTAGCATATCATCTTCCATCCGTTCGATTGATTGCGTAAAAGATAGCATTAGGGGTATTATACAAAATTCTCAAGCTTACATGTAAAGACCTGCTTCAAATGTGCTAGTATGTGTCACTCCAAATCATTATTACTCGAAGCCAGTTTCGCCGCAATAACAGTACGGTCGTTAGCGGCCTGAACTTCGTTCAACTTGGTTCTAACAATGTCCAAATTCGTCACTAGCAGCTCTAACTCTTTCTGGATCGCCCGTTCAGCTTTTTGTTGCTGTTTTATCTGCGGATGCTGTGTATTAAACATAACAAAAAGTTAACCAAATTTATCTAAACTCTTTCTTATGCGTAGGTTCTTCTCAACGATGTCTAATCTAGCGCGTGCCCATCTTGCTGACACCAAAGCTCCAGTGGTCCCACTTTCTGCAAAGGTCTTTTTTGATTCGCTGACTCCGAAGGAGAAGCTTTACGCACACCATTTCTCAAAGGCAGCCCATTGGGGTACTCGTGTCGTTCTGAGACAAGTTTCGCCTGAATCCGAAGGTATTTTCGATCTTATTTTGTCGATTGACAGAGCTTTGAATAGTGATTACTCTAAGCTCAAATCTGATTCCGAATTGGTCCAACATTACCTTGAATATGCGTCTCAATTGCTGGCTAATTTAGGTAATTACAAATCTTTTGGTGACACTAAATTTGTGCCGCGTATCAGCGAGGCGGACTTGACTCATCTGGTTGAAGGAATCAATAACGACCAAGTCACACAACTCTTCAACAGGGTCAAAACTTCCATCTACTCCTTGGATCCTAAATCTGCTCTTCTTGGTGATCCTTCGCTCGGTCACGTGACCGGCTACTATTTGAACGATGTTTCAGAAGCAGAGGCCAAGGCCGTTGATTCTGCTCTTTCTAAGCATGGTATCATGCCGGAAAACATCAGGGTTGAACGTGTTGAGGTGAACAAGTTTGTTGTTCATATTGCTTCAGCGTTCAAAACTAACGCCACTGGCTATTATCCTGAAAAGATTGCCTTTGAGTTCAATGCACAACCAGCAGAATTAAGCTTCAAATTTGGTGATCATTCAAAGGAATTCACTGAGATTGTCAAGCATCTCACCTTGGCCAAGCAATATGCAGCTAATGAGACCCAAGTGTCGATGTTGGAACAGTATATCAACTCATTCCAAACAGGGTCAATGAACTCTCATTTCAACTCTCAAAAGTATTGGGTCAAGGATATCAACCCAGGCGTTGAAACCAACATTGGGTTCATTGAAACTTACCGTGATCCTGTTGGCACAAAGGGTGAGTGGGAAGGTTTGGTTGCCATGGTTAATCAAGACAGAACTGCCAAGTTTGGGCAATTAGTTGCAAACGCAGGCTCCTTCATCAAACATTTACCATGGAATTCTGATTTCGAGAAGGACGTTTTCACTCCACCTGACTTCACCTCTCTTGAAGTTTTAACCTTTGCTGGCTCCGGTTGTCCTGCAGGTATCAACATTCCAAATTATGACAAAATCAGAATCAATCACGGTTTCAAAAATGTCTCCCTCGGTAATGTTCTCAACTCTCGTACTGGGTCAAATGGCGAGCCAATTGCTTTCATTCCTTCTCAAGACCAAGAGCTTTACGAGAAATACCGTGTTGAAGCTTTTGAAGTTCAAGTGGGTATCCATGAGCTTCTTGGTCATGGTACTGGTAAGCTTTTGATGGAGTTGGACGATGGCACCTTCAACTATGACCATTCTAGCCCTCCTATTGGAATTGATGGTAATCCAGTTAGCACCTACTATGCCAAAGGCCAAACTTGGGGGTCCGTGTTCGGTTCTATTGCCGGTGCTTACGAGGAATGTAGAGCGGAAGCTGTTGCCATGTACTTGGGTACCAACAGAGAAATCTTGAAGATCTTTGGTTACCAAACGGAAAAGGAACAAAACGACATCATTTATGTGATGTACTTGTCAATGTGTAAGGCAGGTTTGGGATCTTTGGAGTTCTTCAATGGTAAATGGGGGCAACCGCATTGTCAAGCAAGATTTGCTATTTTCAAGGCATATTTAGAAGCTGGTCAAGGGTTGGTTGAACTTGTTGAAGAAAATGGAGAAACCGTGATCAAGATCGATCGTTCGAAGATTGAAACTGTTGGTCAAGCAGCCACTGGAGATCTTCTCTCCAAGCTTCACGTTTATAAGTGCTCTGGTGATGTGAAGAGAGGTACTGACTTTTTCCTTTCTCAAAGTGATCCAAGTACACAAAAGGACGCTGAGGGACTCATCAAGTACAGAGACTTGGTGATGAGCAAGAAGTTACCAAGAAAGCAGTTGGTTCAGGCAAATACTGTGATGAGCGATGTGGGTGTTGTTTGCTTGGAATATGAAGGCGAAAAGGGTATGATCAAGAGTTTTGTGGAGCGTGAATGTTGATTGTTAAGAGTGGTGAAATGCTGTGGCGACCGATGTGAGCCATATCCTAGATAGTTTATTTAAAAGGATTTATTTTAACCGTGTAAGTCTTGAAGCTGCATGCAGTGGTGTGGACGTTTTCAGCTTGAGTTTTCAAGACCGTATTTTGGATGGTTTTTTAAGTTGAAGGTGTTGATTTAAGGGTGTTAAAAGGGTTAGCTGAAGTGTGTTAAAAGTGGTGATTTAAGAGTGCGTGGTGCTTTAAATATTTTAGAGTTGCTGATTTAAGCGTGTCAAAAGCTTTGGTTTAAGCGTGTTAAAAGCTTTGATTTAAGCGTGTCAAAAGCTGTGGTTTAAGCGTGTCAAAAGCTTTGATTTAAGCGTGTCAAAAGCTTTGATTTAAGCGTGTCAAAAGCTTTGATTTAAGCGTGTCAAAAGCTTTGATTTAAGCGTGTCAAAAGCTTTGATTTAAGCGTGTCAAAAGCTTTGATTTAAGCGTGTCAAAAGCTTTGGTTTAAGCGTGTTAAAAGCTTTGATGTCAAAAGCTTTGGTTTAAGCGTGTTAAAAGCTTTGATGTCAAAAGCTTTGATTTAAACGTGTTAAAAGCTTTGATGTCAAAAGCTGTGGTTTAAGCGTGTCAAAAGCTTTGGTTTAAGCGTGTTAAAAGCTTTGATGTCAAAAGCTTTGGTTTAAGCGTGTTAAAAGCTTTGATGTCAAAAGCTTTGATTTAAACGTGTTAAAAGCTTTGATGTCAAAAGCTGTGGTTTAAGCGTGTCAAAAGCTTTGGTTTAAGCGTGTTAAAAGCTTTGATGTCAAAAGCTTTGGTTTAAGCGTGTTAAAAGCTTTGATGTCAAAAGCTTTGATTTAAACGTGTTAAAAGCTTTGATGTCAAAAGCTGTGGTTTAAGCGTGTCAAAAGCTTTGGTTTAAGCGTGTTAAAAGCTTTGATGTCAAAAGCTTTGGTTTAAGCGTGTTAAAAGCTTTGATGTCAAAAGCTTTGATTTAAACGTGTTAAAAGCTTTGATGTCAAAAGCTGTGGTTTAAGCGTGTCAAAAGCTTTGGTTTAAGCGTGTTAAAAGCTTTGATGTCAAAAGCTGTGGTTTAAGCGTGTCAAAAGCTTTGATGTCAAAAGCTGTAGCTTAAGCGTGTCAAAAGCTGTGGTTTAAACATATTAAAAGTGTTTAGTTAAACCTAACAAAAGAGCCTGTCAAAAGAATCACTTTAAGCATGTATGTTTCAACATTTAGCTATTCACTACAATTTAAATCAATGTAGCCGTTTTTGACCTGAACTCTGCAATTTCAACTACTCTATTTAAGCGTGCCAAAAACACATCTACACACCTCTAAACACACCTCTAAACACATCTCCAAACAAACAACTAAACCTTCCACTCAAACTTTCTCTCTCTCAATATATCTTAGCAACTAATCACTCTTTAAAAATAACCCAATCCCAGCCTATCTCCTCTCACCAACTTGTCTACTTGAGTCCACACTCACGCACCAACCCATGCTGAGCAACATCCGTGCACCGTGTATTTTTCCACCTCAAAATTTTAAACCCCAATAGCATTCTTTAAAAAAAACCTATACATGTACATTCACTCGCCACCACACTGTAAAAGCTTTAGCTATTCATTGAATGTCGGGCGGTCCAGTTCCAGTTTTTAAGAAATACACCACCGGTTCCCACGGTATTTGGGAGACGTTAAGACAGTGGCTCACCCTTGTGCCTAACAGATCCTCCGGTAATCCTTATGTGCCTCTCTACAGAGTTCCTGCACCTACAAGTGAGCCTCACGTGTACAAGGACTCTGCTGCACGTACCATTCCAGCATCCGACATTGTCGAGAACGACTTCTTTGTCAGAGACAACAGAAGAAACCATCCACAGGTGTCCACCTTTGACCAGCAAAGCGTTGGTGCACTTCTCAAGCTTGGTAACGCCACCAACTCGCGTTTGACCAAGGGTGACGAAGGTGTTAAGGAGTTGGCCAACGTTTCTGCTGTCTCTCTTGTCGATGTGCTCAAATCCACCTCTGCCTCTGTTGTCAACGGTGAGATTCTCAACAAAGACGGTGGTCCTGTTGTTGCTCCTTCAATGAATTCCAAGTTCAGAATGGAGATTCTGGCCGAACAAGATCATGGAATGTACGACGATAGCTATCCAGTTAGAATGTTCAAATAATTTACCTCCTCATTCCCCCCCCCCTCCATTTTCTCCCACTCATCATTATACATGTATAAGTTTTACAATTTATTTATTCTTCTAGTATGCCCTCTGCAGACTCCCATATGGGCGAGATAACGGGGCTTTTCACCCTAGCTATTCTTGCGATTGTTACCTACAAGTTGGTCCAGTCTGCGGTCGCGGCAGTAGCCGCAACCGGAAGTATCTGGGACGACGTGGTGGTGTTTTTAGAGATGGCACAGAATGGAGCGTGTTTAGACACTGATACGGCCGTAGGACCCACGTCCTTGCTTTATAAGTTTGGCGTAGTGATCCACAAAGAGTTCCCGCAGCTCAGTGAGCCTCTGTGGTCGCTCGTGACCCTCGTAGTGTATTCAGTGTATGTTTCCAGTGCATCACTAGGTGCGTTGGCACTTTCGCTTTTTGGGACTTTATCCTTGTTAGTGGCCTTAGCAGTCAAATGGCGATTGCTTACCAATCTGGCACTCAACGTGCTGTAGAAAACACGTTTTCGCGAGTGGTAATTGTATGTGTATAGATGGATTAAGTATACCCAGTGAAATCTGAACCTACTACTATGGTGGCGAATTTCTCTTCTTGTATATAATAATATATGGTGATTGAACGTCTGCATTCTCAGGGTGATGTGCCCTTCTCCAGCATCCCCTATGTTCCATTGCTCAATCAGAAGAACTACTACGCCGAGTATCTGAAAAAGGACGACCAGTTTCGCATGGTACGCAACACACGTGAGACGGTAGCAAATAACTTGAAGAGACGTAAGCTTGCGAAGTCTGCGGGCGCGTCAGCTGCTGCTGCTGCTGCTGCCACTGCCGTAGATGACGATGATGATGACGATGACGCTAATGTCGATGATGAGACTGTCAATAGGGTCCTAGTGATCCATCCAGGCTCAGAATCCATCAAGATCGGATGGTCCACAGACATTGATGCAATTAGTGTGCTCAATCTCGTTGCGCACAGGTCGAAGGAATCGGGAAACCTTCCTCTCGACCCTAAGAGAGCACAGGTGGAACGGAAGAACCAAATGGTGGACATGGTGGACTCTACAACATTCATTGAAAACAAACAACCCATCAGAGAATCGTTCAAGGAGAGAATGAAATACTACAATAGACGCATGTTGCCGAACTCGACAGAACAATGTCGTCTCTTCAACAAAAAGGGACAATGCGAGACTGTGGAACCAGATGATTTTGACGATGTGGAGGAGGAAAACAAACCTAAAACAATCATTTCCTCAACTTGCAATAGGTCCTTCCTCGTGGGAGACGAGGTTTTGGCCATTTCCGACTTGGAAAACTGGGTCATTCGTTCGCCATTTGCCTCAGCTTCCCAGTTGGGGTTCAACGACTCAGATCCGTGTTATACAGTGAGTGAGGAAATCTTGGGCGACATCGAATTGCTGTTGAAAGAGTCGTTGAAGAAACATTTCGAGCTCAAATTAGCAGACTTCAACTCAATCAATGTCATGCTTATTCTTCCAAACATCTATTCAAAGGTCTACATCGAAACCTTGATGCAAATGGTTCTCGTGAGACTCAATTTCAAAAATGCAGCATTCATCCAAGAAGCACTAGCTTCCAGCTTTGGTGCAGGGTTGTCAACTGCATGTATTGTGGACATTGGTGCTAGAGGCATCCATATTGCTTGTGTTGAAGATGGTGTTGTCCTCGACCATTCAAGAGTCGAGCTAGATTATGGCTTGAATGACGTTAATAGAATGTGGACAAAATCATTGATCAATCAACAGTTTTCCTACCCAATCAACCTTTTGAACGTGAGAGATCTTTACTCCTCCCGTGAATCGATGAAAGAGTGTATAACTTTCGATGATGAAAACGTCAACATCAAAACTACCAGCGTGATTATCGACACTCCAAATTCGGACGGAATTCTAAAGAAACAGAAATATATCATCAAGGTCTGGGATGACATAATGGTCTCACCAATGGGGCTGTTCTATCCGAATGTTTTCCAAGAATCAATCGACGAAAGTGTTTTGAAAAATGACGACAATGTGAAAAACGGGATACTCATGGGCAACATCAATCCAGTCCGTAAGATTCGTAATCAGCCGGTATTGGCAACAAAGGCAGGCCACTTTGAAGGATTCAATAATGAAAGTTCCGTTTCAGCACTTGAAAAACTCCAGGAATCCAATATTGTTCTTAATGAGCTAGAATTGAAAGATGCACTTGAAATCCTGATTGAAATTTATAACGATTTTGAGGTTTCAAGCGGTTTAGGTGGAACTTCAAATGGTCCAGGTAATCCAGGTAGTAAGAAGTACAAACAAAGCAAGTTTTGCACAAGCGAGTGGCTTCCACCAAAATTCCAATCTCAATATAAAGAAAAGGATAGTGAGGTTGAGGACACAAACGATTTGAGATACAATATGACTCCGCTGGACGTTGCGATTTCCCAATGTGTTGCCGTTGCAGGCTGCAGCGATGCGGACAAGATGGACACCTTTTGGTCCAACATTTGTGTTGTTGGAGGTGGTGGGAACATCCAAGGGATTGAGAATATGCTGCTGGATCGACTACACATGGTCAGAAGTGCATTCATGTGCAATTCAAAGCTCTTTGAAGCATTGAAAAAGGTTAAAGATCTTTCCAAGGGTGTCAACAGAGTCGAATTAAGCAGCGAGGATATTGCTAAGCTAGAAAAGATACTTGCCAAGGGTACCCAAAGCCAGATCGATGTTATGGGTCCCGGTGATTTGAACCCAAGCACCGTCGCATGGAAGGGTGGATGTGTCTATGCAAAGATCAGAGTCATCGAGGAAATGTGGGTTTCGCAGGAAGACTGGGAACTTCTGGGAGGTAGAAGTATCAGATATGGGGGTCTATTTGTCAACTGATCTCACGTGTATAATCTTGTAGCACCACACCTTTTTCTGTCGCGGGTGTCATAATTTCTCGGTTTACCGCTTTGCGAGAAACCTCATGATATAAAAAATAATGGGAATGCTCCTCCCCACCCCCACATTGTCTTCTTCTTGCCACGAAACCAATCGAAATGTTTGCATTCAAGAGAAGCATCCACACTTCCGCCATTGCCAGAAACTACGCGTCAACTATCAACAACCTTAAGGTGACCAAGGACACCAAGGTGATCTACCAAGGTTTCACTGGTAAGCAAGCCACCTTCCACGCTAAACAAGCGATTGAGTACGGTACTCAGATCGTTGGTGGTACGAACCCAAAGAAGGCGGGTCAAACCCACTTGGATCTTCCTGTTTTTGCAACTGTTGCTGATGCTATGAAGCACACCGGCTGTACTGCATCGGGTATCTTTGTTCCTCCACCAATTGCAGCTTCAGCTATTGAAGAGGCCATTGAAGCTGAAATGCCATTGGTTGTGTGTATTACCGAAGGTATTCCTCAACAAGACATGCTCCGTATTTCTCAAATCCTCCACACTCAGTCTAAGACCAGATTAGTGGGTCCAAACTGTCCAGGTATCATTGCACCAGGCCAATGTAAGATCGGTATCATGCCTCAATCCATCCACAAGAAGGGTAAGATTGGTATTGTTTCTAGATCAGGTACTTTGACCTACGAAGCTGTTGCTCAAACCACTCAAGTTGGTCTTGGCCAAACTTTAGTCATTGGTATGGGTGGTGATCCTTCTCCAGGTACCAACTTTATCGACGCTTTGACCTTGTTTGTCAACGATCCTGAAACCGAAGGTATCATTATGATTGGTGAAATCGGTGGTTCCGCTGAAGAAGAAGCTGCTGAATACTTGAAGCAATACAACTTGACAAGAGATGTTCCAAAGCCTGTTGTCTCCTTCATTGCTGGTTTGACTGCTCCTCCAGGTAGAAGAATGGGTCATGCTGGTGCTTTGATTTCCGGTGGTAAGGGTACTGCCCAATCCAAGATTGAAGCCTTGACTGCTGCTCAAGTTGAAGTCGTCCCATCTCCTGGTATGCTTGGTGACGCTTTGTACAAGCAATTCCAAGAAAGAAACTTACTTTAGATGGCCAATCTTCTTACTAAATTGTCTTCCTCTCTTAGCGGAACACAATTTGATTATTTATTCTATACAACATGTGTATACTTAAAATGTTAGATTCTTCAACTCAAGTCTTAGCGGAACACAATTTGATTATTTATTCTATACAACATGTGTATACTTAAAATGTTAGATTCTTCAACTCAAGTCTTAGCGGAACACAATTTGATTATTTATTCTATACAACATGTGTATACTTAAAATGTTAGATTCTTCAACTCAAGTCATGTCACGTGCTCATGTGCTCATGTGCTCATTGACTATCTGGGTATTATTTTCATTGCGTAGCTTTCCCAAAATTCCTGCCCATTTTTCACCCGGCCGTCTTTGATGGCAGTGGCTTCAACTTTTTCTGATTGATGGAAGATTTCCCATCGAAGCTGACTGACTTCGTTGTGCAAGGTCAAGAATTGTGCAACACGAGTGTTCCATCTGTCAACTTTCTCAGGCTCGCATTCTGCTGATTTGAGTATTTCGCCATGTTTTTCCCAGACTGATTCAAGCTGCTTGTAAATGTGTGCATACAAACGGTACTTTTCTTGGAACGAAATCACAGAATCTCTGAGTTGTTTTAATAAATAGATATCATCGTCTGACACTTTACTCACTGTTGTTGAAGAAGTTGGTGATGCCAATAATGGAGATGCAGAAGAAGATTGTGTTAAAGGTGGTGGTGGTAATGGCGACGGAATGCTAGAAGAGTGTAGTATTTCTGAATCAGATGATACCTTGATGTTTTCAAGAGCATCTTTGGCTAAACCTCTAAATTGTCTCTTTGGTGATAAAGATTTGTGAGGCGTGTTCGTCTCAACAGCGGTTCTCTTTTGTGGACCTTTCTCAGACTCGTCTCTGTCATGCTGAGACTGTACCAGATGTTTTTCTCCAACTTTTCTACTCTTTTCAACATAATCTGTCCAATATTGATTTCCAGGGGCCTCCAGGCCTAAGTTGTGAACGGTTACCCAAGTTATTTTATTATTTGACTCCACATTGTGTGTGTCGTTGTTGAATTTTGAAATCCCGTTTTTATCAAATTCAGTATCTGGATCATTCAATACATTTTGTACCTGCTGAACCAATCTTGCTCTTTTTTCCAGTCGAGACAGTTGAAAGTCGTCCAGTTCGGGCTTGAAATTGACTAACTGTGCAATACTGTCCTTATTGATGATTTTAATCACACGAGAGTCAATAACAGTTGTTTTAGATTCATTGGCATAAGTATTCACTTTGTAAGCCAATTGAGTCCCGTTTTTTATTAAAACTGAAACTGTTTTCAAAGGATTGACACTCGCATCTAAAAGGGCAACCAGCTGATCATCCTGAACCTCTAATTTGTTCATAAATAATGGATTTCCTCACTGAAAAATAAAGCAAGCACAAAAATCCATTCAATACACTATGCGATTCTTTTTAGTATCAAGATGGATTTCAATAAACTTCATAATGAAGCCACAAGACTTCTGAGCCAGCTAGAAACCACATCTCCTCAGTCGTTGGCTTATAAACCTTTGGAGACTGAATTTGTTTCGCTAGTTGCTGACATGGACCTGCTAGAACAACAAACCCCGGATCAAAGAGAGGCAGTGAGCCAACTCAAGCAACAGTTGACAACTCTGAGACACAATAGGGGTGCGGACACACTTTCAGGACAGTACGGAGAAGATCCATTCAAGAATGCGATGGACGATGACAACTTTCAGGCAACTAATGAATATCATCAGCAACTGTTACAAGAGCAAGACGAGTTAATTTCGAACCAATTGACACAATCGATAAACAATTTGCATCAGCAGGCACTGCACATAAATGATGAATTGGAAGATCAAAGAGGTCTACTTGACCAAGTTGAAGATTCGATGGATAGACTTAATTTGAAAATTGTGGGTACTGGTATGAAACGCATCAACAAGTTTCTAGCGTCCAACGAATGGGGTGGCAATTGCTGCATTTTATTATTGATACTTGTTTTGGTGATATTATTGGTACTGCTTATAATAGCATGATTTTTCACTTTGTTCGCCAGATGTGAATATGCTTTTTGATCACTGTCCTCTTCTATCGTATTAATACTGTACATTTATATAATAAACAATACTTAGCTTTACGTTACTATTAACGAATGTCTCCTAACGTTTGCTGTTTACAAAAGGAAACAGATATCAAAGGCTGTATGATTTTGTTTAGCATGCTTGAATCAAGTCAAATGGATTAGATGCAGAGAATAAGGTGCGAGAAATATTGAAATGGAATTACTAATACTTATGGTATTAGGAATAATGAACGTGAAGTGATTTCATGCTCACTACGCTGTTAGAAATAATGAAAATAAAGCCACTGCTTCAGGATCATTACTTTCTTCTTACTGATCCCAGTCTTCGTGAGTAAAGGTTGTTCTTTCTTTTTGAAAACTTCACGGTAGTTAATAACCAACTCTAAGTCTACTTTTTTTCCTTTCTTGAGTTCACAAGAGACTCAACTGCCTTGTTATTGGTTCATGAGCACACGGCTACTCGACTTAGTGAAATATTACGTAATCTTCCTGTCTTCTTGGAGATAAGTTGAAACGATTTGATGTCGTCAGAGCCACTGTTGTCGCTGCCCAAGTCCCAGCAGTTGGATATTAGAGCACATCAGAGAACTTACCAGGGTGCGTACATTCGTACATGTATTGGGGTTTTGTCCTTTTCGGTGCTAGTGATGAAACTCTTTTCAGCAGACTTTGCTACTATAGGCCTTGTTTTACAGGTTTATGCATGTTTTCTATGTGTGGTTGGCTATATGCGAGGGAAAAGTTTGGACATATACCTTGTAGAGGGTGGGATGTTCCAGACAAGTGGAAATTTTGTTTTATTATTGAGTCTGCTGACAATTGGATGCTTCATCGTGTTGTTGGTTTTGCTAGCAAAGACATGAGACCAAGAGGGATGATTTGATGGTGAGTTCTGAAGATTAGAAGCTGAAATATTTTGAAATAGGACATAAACAGAGTCCCATACACACAATTTGCAACGTGTCAATTAGGGTTATCACGTTTTTGGGGGGGCTTAGAAGCATTTCTAATTGTAAATCTTGGTGACTTTAGGTTACTAGTCAACAGAATGGAATCTAGTATTAAACTGAAGTGAACTCAGCAGAATATCGTGTTAATAACACTATCATTAAATGTTACATTATATTATATTGATAGACGTATTTTTGCTTCTGAATCTTGGTGACTTGGGAATAAAATCTAATGCTAAACTGAAGTGAACTCAGCAGAATATCGCGTTATATAACACTATCACTAAATATTACATTATAATAGTAATACATACTATAGATGAAAATGGCTTTATTGGAATTCTAAAAAGGCAATAGACACGATAAGTAAGCAAATAAAGATACAAGTAAAAAAAGAGTAATCCACAAATTAAAGATGAGTGAAAGCTTAACTGTAAATTCTGATCGAACTCCACTTTATTACGCAAGCACAATTATTCTTCCTTGATACCACCAACACCAGCAGTTTCAGCCTTGGCAATGGAAGCTTTGTCAGTCTTGGTGTCAGCACCACCAGACAAGGCAGAAAGGAAGGAAGGAGCAGCCTTGAAAGGTCTCTTCAAGTCGCCAGTAGCAGGAGTGCCGAAAAGATGAATCTTGACAATGTTGGATTCCAAAGCACCCTTCAAAGGAGAAATGGATTGCATAACAAGAGGGTTAGTGAACTTCATGTACAAATGCATGAAACCAGTCATGGCGAGGGAGGTAAAGATACCCTTAATGGCAGATTGAACTTGTTGCAAATCGTAGTCTCTGACGGTGGTGGTGACGAGTTTGTCCTCGGATTCACCTTGCATCTTGTTCGCTGGCTCGATGTACTTGAGAGTGGTGAGATCATTACGCGAAGTAATAACGTAACGAACGTACAAGTAAACGGCAAGAGTAAGCGCAGTACCAGTGGCAAACGCAGCCCTGACGTAGAAGATAATAGTAGGATCTTCCAAATCAAGACGCTTTGTCACTTGCATAGACACGAGCATCAAAACGAGGTTAGTAATAGCTGGGTTCATTTGTTGAAGAATAAGAAACAAGTAGAAGGAGAAGGAAGGTTAATAAAATTGTTGACGAAAAGTTGAAATGTGTGTTTACGCGATATATACTGAATCTTTACTATGCAAAGACGTCCTTTAGACGATCGTGGAGACCGCAAACGGCTCCATGGACGTTCGGAAGCTTCGCAAAACTCGTGGGTTGGTTCTGGGCCGGCTTTGAAGCGTTCCGCGCCTCAAATGGGACTCAATTACGTCTCAGGTCCTCCCCAATCTTCACCGTTTTTTAAACCAACGCCATCGAAGTCGGAGCAAAGTTTTCCCTCGATGGGCGTGATACCCTCGCTTTCTCCTAGGAATTCCATCAGTGCCCCTGTGACGTCGAAGAATAAATCTGATTCTCCAAAGCCACTTTCTTCAGTCTTTTCTTCTAATGGATTGGTGAGCAAATCTTCTTTTCTCGCACATCCTAAATCGAAGATAGTCCCGCAAACGCCAATCAAGAGAGGTCTGCGTGATATAATTGGGTCCAAAAAATCCAAAACTCCTAGCAATACCCAAAGCATAAATCTTTCTTCCATTAACACCTCAATTGATTCCATAAGTTGCCAACCCCTTGATAAAGATTTGGACGTGGATATGGACTTGGACGGAGTAGATTATAAGGATCTTTTCTCTCAATTGCATAAGCCACAAATGAGTTTCAATGATTCAAACGATTCCCCAACCATTAAAAAATCAAAGAGGTTTTCAATGGGATTGGTGTCTGATAGTAAATCATATTGGCAAAGAGCTGGCTCTCATCAAAATTTATCTAATCAATCTCCAATCTCTTCAGCTAATGACCTGGATCCTTTTGGTCCAAAAACTCCAGTTGAATCCTTCAAACGACCCCTACAGATTAATCCTCAATTACCTCCTCCTTTGTTGCATTGGTCTTCCAGTGTAGTCACTGACGTTGGTGCAAGTCCCAATACTCAGAATTTTGAAATCGATACCCATTTATACGAAAAATTCTCAAATTGTTCCCTAATTGGTAATGGGGAGTTTTCAATAGTCTATCAAGTTGATTATAAAAATGTTAAATATGCTGTTAAGAAAACAAAACAACAAATTTCAGGGCCTCGAAAAAGAAAACGTCTTTGGGAAGAGGTTGATTTACTCAAGCAATTGTCTTCCTTGAATGATTTTGATTTGACTTCAGTTGATAACAATGATGATTTAAATTCAAATGATAACAGTGGCAGCAAAGCTACCGATTATGGATTCAAAAGTAATGATGCTAGAAATGCAGCAAATAGTATGTCAAGCACTTCGAAATCATCCTCATCACTTTCCACAGAGATTATATCACCTAATGGCAGCGATTATGTTCTCACTTTCATTTCAGCTTGGGAGTTCAATAACCAGTTGTACATAATGACTGAGTTTTGTGAAAATGGCTCCCTTGAACAGTTTTTAATTAATCAAATTTTCAATCAAGGTAAAAGCTCCAAATTAGATGAATGGAGAATTTGGAAAATTTTATTAGAAATAACGTATGGTTTATCATGGATTCATCAACATAATATAGTCCATTTAGACCTTAAACCAGCAAACATATTTATCACTTTTGATGGTACTCTCAAAATAGGTGATTTTGGTGTTGGTGCTAAATTACCAATTACTGAAGATTTTGATCGTGAAGGTGACAGGGATTACATTGCGCCTGAAATCATTTCATCGCATGGTTATTCAACAAAGGCTGATATATTTTCGTTGGGTTTGATAATCTTTGAATCAGCAGCAAACGTTGTCTTACCTCAAAATGGTTCACCATGGAGAAAACTCAGAAGTGGTGATTTATCAGATGCTGGAAAATTGAGCTCAGGTGACTTGACTGGAATCGATCAAACATCAACTACAACTATTGGATTAGATACATACTTTGATAAGTCAACACCTGTTTGGTTTCACAATGGTTCGGGGGCCCTTGATACGATCGTGAACAAAATGATGGACCCCAACCCGACACAAAGACCAAGTGCACAACAAATTCTTTCAACTTTAGAATGTTCGATTGTCGAATTTAGAAGAAAATCTGGTGCTACGATTTACGAAGGTGATTTTGGACCCACTATGACAGATGAGGAATTAGATTTGGAAAAGAGGCTGTTAAATCAAACCAACCCTAAAAGTGTTACCCATTTATAATACTAAATTACGGATTTTTTTGTACATTAAGTTTGATTTTTGTTCAATAATATTATAAGAAAAATTTGAGTGTATCTTTGTTGTATAAGCAAAGTGGTTCATACTCAGTTGAAATAAAGATAGATCACGTGGAATTCGCTGCATAATTTCAAAGTAATATAAAGCAAATTTGAGAGAATTCATCTCTACGCAAAAATATTGCGTAAGTAATCCAACAAATAGATTACAGTTATTCTACATACTGAGTTTTGATGTCCCAATTCGTGTGGGTAAAAACAAAAATAAAACATTACTTGTGATGCTCCTTTATCTGTGGCTTTGGATACTACCTCAAATGATCAAAAATCACCGCTCACACCATTCTTTTCTTTGACGTTTGTTGTTACTTACGTAAAACAATCAAACAGCACACTAATAGAAGTCAATAATGAACAAAGGAAACGCAGAAGGATTTGTTTGTCTATATCATGCTCTTCTTGCAAAAAGAAAAAAATAAAGTGTGATAGATCTAAACCATTATGTGGATCATGTAAGAAATACAAATTACAAAATTGTCAATACCAAAAGCACTCAAAGCAAAGGATATTTTTTTTGAAAAAACACTCATATCCTAATCCTTTTTTGAAACACACAACTCACCTTTATTCATTGATGAAAAACTCACAACTATAATAACTACTTTAGATGAAATTTCTTTGTATAATTCATCTGAGATGGACCACAATCTTTCAAAAAATTATGAGCGATGGCCAACTATAATGAATGTATTACTATTGTTGGGGGGCATTACTGCCAGAAGAATTAACAATAAAACAAGAAGTTATTTTTTGGATGATTTATTATTTTGGCTCAACAGTAATTACTGAACATCTGGATTCGGATCCCAGATATACACTTCTAAATGAAAAAATTATGCCTCACATGGCAACTGATTCACATATGTGGAATAATTTGTTTTCAAGTGAGAAATACTTCAAAGCTTTGGAAAAGAAAATTAGCGTGGAAGGTGCACAATTAATTGGCAGTTGCATAGACACCGACATTGATTTCAAAATGGTTCGATCTCATTGTATAAGCAGACATTTAGAATCTTACTTTATTGATCACGATTCTTTTATGATCTATTTCAATCACGCGTCTTTTATTTTGGACACTTCTTTACCAATGTTAAATGATCAAATCACTAAAATATTATTGATGAACACTTTTTTTCTAACAAGTATGGCCAGCTTAATATCATCAGTTATAGACAACTGAATTATGTTTTAGAAATCACGTATATTCTTGCAATCATTCGATTCTCAATGCGTAGGGATACATGTTTATCTTAGACTCCGGAAAATCTAAACTTTAAAAATTTTTTAGATAATGAATCAATTGAATCTAATAGCCAAACGGATTTGCTATACTCGTTTTTGAAGATAATTATAGAAGATTTCAAGCTTCAAAATCAGTCATCTTTATTTACAGTCACCATTTTCATATGTATGTACGCTATTCAAATTAGTATGAAAGATGTGTTTATTGGAAAGCTATGTGGAATAAATCATGGTGTCATTGCAATTTACATGTCTCTCTATCTATGGGAATATTTCAAAATGAAGACATCAGAAACTTCAAGATTAATTGTGGATCCACATCACTTTTCACTCATTTAACTTCAGATGACTATACCGATATTATATCAACAATTGTTGTTGTTGTTGACATGGTAAAACACTTTGACAACTGGTATGAAATATATTATCACAGCCGATTTAGAAAAACTGACACAAACTAAATCAATTTCTCCATTACTAATTCAACTGGTCTACTTTCATAGACATGCTTTTAGTCTGGTCAATGATTCCAGGACTTTCCTTTCTGATGAATCTATAGATCATATCCATGATCAGAAAAATTGAACATCTTTTGATGAGAACATCGGAGAATACGTGTACAATTTGAAAGAATGTGAATCATATGTGGAGATTTACGAACGATTTTTCAGTGAAGGTATAAAGCTTTTCATTGGTTCGGTCTCTGAAAATTTGGAACTTCCTTATATCTCAACAATAACTAGAATGAACGGTCTTTTTTGCTACTTTTGTGAAAATTCTCACAAAATCGTTGCCAATGCAACTCTGGATATGAGACTAGATTTGAACCATAATCCCAAATCACTTGAACAATTGCAAATACTTGAAATCAGAGTGTCTCGTCGTGGCTTGAGGTCATTAATTCTACAAATTTCATTAATAAACAATCTATTGACAAAATTCACCACTAAACCGGAATATTTTTCATCACAAAATAATTATGTGGATTTAATTCATTTGTTCAACACGACTATATACATGTTTTCAATAGCGATTTTGAGATTGATTTTGGAAAAAAAAAAATACTAAATTTCATCAAATGTTGTTGAACTTCGGTAACTTTGATCCAAGTTTTACTGGTTTTTCACCATTGGATATTTTGGACTCAGAATTAAGTGGTCTAGATGAAGTTCGTGCATGTGGGTGTTCAAATATTGCGTCAAAATGTAATACCTCGTCAGAAATTGAAAAACTGTCAGAACAACTTGATCAATTAATTATATCACCATCACAAGTCATCAAAACAATAATATGGTTTTATTTTAGTTGTTCCCAGAGTGTAATAAGTCAATCTTTCCATTTCGTAATGGCTTATAAGTTTTTGGTTCTATTATTAAAATCATTTGAGGAATCAGACTCGAACGACTTAAAAGATTTTGATTTTGAATCATGGCACAAAAGTGTTGAAAATGTTGATGTTACAGAGTTTGTAAGATATTTAATTGTAGCCTCGTTACAAAATGTAGAAATAAGAAAAGGTAAATCTCCCTCAAGGAGAATTAACAGAAAATATTACCGATAATTAAAAATAGAAAAGAAAAATATTATTTATAATGTATATGTGAACTTTTCTTCTTACCGTTCTGTAGAGTTAGTTATATAATAATTTCTATTTTATAGTCATAGAAAGATTAGTTTTTATTTTTAAGTTTGAGCATGAAAATACATGTCGTTGTTTTATTTTGATAAAAATTTTGAAGACATTAATTTTTCGAAGTATAATTAAAATTTGATGTCGGAGACCCGGCTATAACCACTAAAAAAAGTAATTTACACGAAAACACTTGCCCTATTGGTTTAATTGAAAACAAATTTAAGAAAATTTGGCAATTTGTCCGAGCGGTTAAGGAGAAAGATTAGAAATCTTTTGGGCTTTGCCCGCGCAGGTTCGAATCCTGCAGTTGTCGAATATTATTATTTTTTAAAAAATCAATTATTCTGTTCAAGCAGTGGCATACTTGTTAGAATGCCAAATATATAAAAAGTAATTTGTTATTCATACACAATAGTCCAATGTTATTCAGGAACAAAATTTGGTTTCTCAAAAAAATTAGCATACGCCTGCACCCATGCTGGGAGTCGAACCCAGAATCTTTTGATTAGAAGTCAAACGCGTTAACCATTACGCTACACGGGCGTTGCTAGTTTTATAATGTTAGCGCCCACCCAACCCGTGCTTTTCATCTTAACTTTTTATAAACTTGAAAAATAAACCTCAACATAGTTTTTTTCCAAGTCTACAATATCTGAAAGGCAGAAGTGGAATCTATAACATATTTATGCGGAAATCCAAAACATGTACAACTACAAAACAATTCCCTTATATAAAATATGTACAATTATATAAAATATGTACAATTATTATATAACTAACTTTATACAACTGTAAGAAGAGAAGTATACTTATAATGTATAATTAATATTTTTCTCTTCTATTTTTAATTATCAATAATATTATTTCGGTTGATTCTTATTTTTGTTATTGTTGTCACATATTTCATATAGTTACATTG